>VZRW01004043.1:275477-317613 GCA_013398125.1 Aegotheles bennettii | reverse complement strand
CAGCCGCTGCAGCGGGGCACGGGGCGGCGAACGGAGCCCGGGGGCGGGCAGCCGGCTCCGCGCCGGCCGGAGATGCGCCCTCCGCGCCGGGCCCTGGGAGCTCCCGTTTGCTGCCAGGAGTCACCAGAGCAGGAGATCTGCGTGTCTGTGGAACACCTACAGCGCGACCACGCTGGTGTCTCTGTGTCTCAGTACCGATATAAACGGGGCCGGTGCGTGTGCAGCCTCTGGAGCCTGCCAGATGCGCCGTGGGGCTGGCGAGCCCGTCAGTTTGCGCATCTCCTCTGCAGGATGAGGGAACTCGTCATTGATCCAACAGCTGGGAGCAGGGAAACGCTGTGCTTGTCTCGGCAGCGGGCCCTGGTGCTGCAGCACACGCTCCGGGCTGCCCCTCTGCAGAACCGGGGCAAGCCATAAGGTGTTTGCTTCATTGCCTGGTTGAAAAAATACTGTCTGCTCTGGGGTCTTCGTGGCTTAAATTAGGGTAAAACCAGTATTTGTCTTGACATATTGCCTTTCACCAAAGAATTTCAAAATGGTTTCAAACATGAATTATTTAAGACCTTTTAGCACCCAGGCTCCATTTGGGCATATCACTAGAGCATATGTTTCATTTTTAACATATATGCATGTTTCTATTCCCAGTTGACTTCAAGAAGGTGTAAAATGTTCTTGGTTTCAGACATATGGTTAATATTTTGCTGAATTGAAGCCAATTTGCAAAGCTGCCAAAGTATGTATGTTAATTAGTACATAATAAGCAAAGATCTTGAATTATGGTCTTTCCTTGTAACTTCTTAAAGATGTAGTACATGAAACTAGATTTTGGTAAAATCTGAACACACTCTTAAATTCTCAGGATATACTCTTAAAATACCTTGATTTGCTTTTCAGTTTCTTTCTTCTGTGTGCTTGGTCATTTGGTTTTTGCTTGGATTTTGTTTGGTTTTGGGGTTTTTTGTGTTTGTTGTTTTTTTTCCCAAATGTTTGGCCTATAGGACTTTAAAGAAGGGTATTTGATGAACAGCTTGGTTCTTGTTTTTCCTTTTGAACTGTGACATTTCATTATTTTGTTCCTTACCATGCTTTTAGAGGAATATACAATTAATCACCAGCAAAGCCCACTTAAAAGGCATTGGCAGGATTTCTAACTTGTGCAGTGAACATTTTGCTCATTAAAAATTGAGTGACAAAAAGGAAAAAAAAAAAGGAACAGTTCTTGTAATGCAGTGATCCTCTTTGGTTTCAGGTTTTGTTTTCTTTTCAAGAACCTCTATTACCAATCGCCTTCAGCCCTGGCTGGAATCTTTGTTGGTACCAAACCATTTGGTGCTGATGCTATCACTTTGCTGCTGTTGCTGTTCCAGACCCACGTGCCTAGTTGCTGTTGCTTTCTTTTATTTTCTTATTATGCTTCATAGGTTTTGAGGTATAAGAGCCCTGAAAGTGTCTCATAGTAATGCAGCTTTCAAGATCAATTCCAGTTTATGAACATTAAAAATTATCATTTGAGCTGATCCTCAGCAGTTGTTTATGCTCATTTAAATACAGTTAAAGCTTTATTTCACTCATTGGCTGGCTTTCTAAATGATCTTGTTTAATTTTTTTCTTTCATAAAAAAATGGAAAAAAGCCAGTTGTGGTTAATCTTTTAAGAAGACAAGCTAATCAGTGCTGTGAAACTTTCATTATTCTGAAGAGCTAAGCATCTTTGTTTTTTGTGTAGTATTTCCTTTCAGTAGAGCATGTAAATTGTTTTTGCTCTACTGACATTTCTGAAATTTTAAAAAGGAAGAGCCAGACTCCAGATACATATTTATAAGATACTAATGTATTTTTCCATGAAATTATCCTTTGATTGTTTACAGCTGAAAGGTAGGCAGGATAAATGGCTGTTGCCTTTCCAGCAGAAGAGTGGCAGCAGAGTAATCCCTAAGGGGAATGCTCTGAAGAGGCCACTCCTGCAGCGGCTGCAGGTCCTGTGCTGGGAACTGCCAAGCAGGCAGTGGCTTCTGGAAGTGAGGAGGAGTCTGGCTGAGTCTGGATTTATGCTGTGTGTGTTTGTGACCCCAGCGTTGCCTTGTCCTCCTAAAATAGGGAAGTTGCAGAGCTAAGGCTGGAGTTCATAGCCTTTTCTTGTTTGACGTCCCTGTATCGATGTCCCTGTTCTGTCGTAGCTAATTATACACTTTTGCAGGTCAGTTCCCTCCTGGATTAACAGACTCCTGCCAGTGTAATTATTATGCTCTCTGAGAAGAGATGCTAAAGTCAGCACAGCTGTGTGCAAAGGTTTGGGGTGCAGACTCTATTGCTGACATAAATGTAGCAGTGGGAAGGTAGTTGCATGTCATGACTGAACAGGTTTTTTTGTTTCTTTCTCTTAAAAACAACAAAAAAATTTACTGCTGCCAAAGTAAATAAATAAATTCTAAAGATGAGACAGAGAAGGGATGCACAAGAAGACGCACACTCACTTCATGGAGTTAATCTGACTCATGTTATCTAATGGATGTAGCTATTCTTCCAAATTTTAGAAAAAAAAGTATTCGGGGAGAGAGAGATGGGCTTCTCTGGTTAAGGTGGTGATTGCTGGAGTAGAGAATAGGTCTCAGTTCCTTGTTATTCATAGTGAGGTTTTCCATTTTCTGTGTGGCACTTTAGGAATCTGGACTCTGGTGTGCAGAAGCAATTGCAGAGAAGTCACTGGGAGCTTTGCATACTCAACATTGAGGTCAGCAGGCTTGAGCACAGAATTCAGTAAATTATAGTCCTGGCTTTGATCCAGGCAGATCTGGTTTTGTTTTCCTAGTTCCTTTTTGTTTATAGAGATGCATTTTTTACAGCAGGTATGAGTTGTGTTCTTTAATGCTCATGATGCTTGGGATATTCTGGATGTGGTGTGTTGTTATTCTCTTTATAATGAAGTCATGGGGCAATAAACGGAGCAGAGACCACTAATTGTGTAAGTGATACTGAACCACATCTGTTCCATGGCAGCTCTGATGTGTACCGAGTGAATAAGATTCTTCTGGAAAAAACAGCAGTTGTGTTAAATAGAAGCTGTCACATGTATAGACAGCACATAGGATGATATACACCAGCTTAGTGTTGGGGTTTTTTTCCACGTTGAGACCTTAGATTTGAAGTTTGTTTTGAAATAGGTGTTACTTCAAGTTTCTGTCATATAGCTGCATGTTCTATGCTGTGGGTTCTCTCCATACCTTTTGTAATCCCAGCATAAACAAGAAAAGACTTGCAGTCATATTTGTTATAGATAATTTTCAATCTGCCTTACATTCCAGAATTCAGGGAAAAATAAAGCAGTAACAGCTAATAGTGGTCCTGAACAGAGGAGAGAATTGAAATCGCTGTCATATTTATGTAGTTAATTCTTCTTGTTGAGATTGATGAGATAAATACATGATTGTTGGCAAACCCAGAAGAAAACAGATTAATTTTGTACCTGTTGGAGACGAATACACTGGATGCTGCCCATGGAATTTGATTCTGTGCCCATTTCCCAATACTGTCTGCTTGCATGTGATGAGTTGCTATCTAATGTGCAGCAGTGTCCTAGGCAAGACATACCTAGTTAAGCTTTTTCTGAACTCTTGTGTGTTGTCTTATTCTTCCTGATCATTCAAGGAAGAGGTAACTTTCTCATGCTTCCTTTGTATTTGAGATACTGAACAGAAATATTTCTCTGACACATCTTTGTGTGACTTACTGCTTTTCTAATCTTTGTTTTCAGTGTTTGTAGTAGTGCAATATTTTCCCTAAAGACTTGTATATTGGTGTGTGGGTGGTACTAAGGTATTTAGAGGAGCATTTGGTTTTGATAGGTTGTTCTGTTAATCTGGGTTTGAATTTGAGCAATAATACATAGTTTTAGAAAAATAAAGTAGTGATGTGTGACTGGATTGTTTGTCATTTGATAGAACAACCTTTATGGCTTACTGTCTCTATAGTCACTGATAGGGGATTAGTATGGCAGCAATAAATCCAGTTCTGGTCTGGTGCTTCTGTTGCAGTCAGATACAGATCCTGAGAAAACAAGTGAGGAGTGAAAAGCTGCATAGGAGATTCAGTAGCATTCCTATAAAGAAGGAAATTCAGTAATTTTCATGACTGAGTGATTATATAGGATACAGTGCCTGCTCCTGAAGCCAAAGCTGTCTAACTGGGGACTTCTGAGCAGCACTGGAATTGATTGTTTTATACAACCAGCAACACAACCTTCTTATCCAGTAGGTATTGGAATATAATCGGTGTTGGGAAAAGGTTTATTTTTCAGTTGTCAAAGCTTATGGGTTAAGCTGTAGTAATTGTTTTTTATGTGGACATGGAAGAGATGGTTTGCAGTCTTTAAAATGAGATTTTTGTGTATGTCAGATGTAAACATTTGTCGGGAATCTATATGTTTCTTATATGAGTAAACTTGTTGAAACTTTGGAAAGCTGACTTTCCCTCTGGTGAAAAATAATTCTTTCATTATGAAATAGAACTCCAGAAGTATTAAAGGCACACCCCAGCAAAATGTTTTAATGGAAGCAACTAACTCCACTGATGGAAGTAAGCTCAGAAAACATCCTTTGATTTACTGTTCAGTTTCCTCAACATTCTCAGCCTCTAGGATTTGCAGTAATGGTTTCTCAGCTAAGTGAGAAAGTAGAGAAAGAATTTAAGACATAGACTGCTCCTGATTTATTTGAGCTGATGTTCTTAAGTGACTTAAGCTTTCTGTGCTGATCTAGGGCTTAGTAGTGTGACAAAATATCAGCGGGGCATTAGGACACTGAGAAGTGATTAAACTGTCTGCAGTTTGAGATAGAAATGAATAACAAAAGGGAAGTGTTCACAGATGATTTGTTTGTGTCCATGTGTTTCCATAATTTAGATCACTCAGTTGCCAATACAAGAAGAGGAGTTTGGGGTTTTCCATGGTAGAGCACAAATGAAAAAATATTTACTCTTGAATTTTCAGGAAGAGAATAGATATAAACAAAGAGGTAGGCAGCTCTCCTGAGTTGAAAGCTTGCTTTTATTGAAGCTTGTAATATATTATACAACACCATGCTCTATACTTCAGAAAACTTGATTGCAAGAAGCTTGCATAGATAATAGCTTTCATTATAAAGAACTGAGAGCCACCAGGGCAAAAATATGTTTTAGCATTCACAGAAATGGGACTCACACAGTGAGGAAAAGTGTCAGGAAGCAAGAGTAATCAATGAGGGCAGGAAGCTGCCTATTGCAAGGTGGTGTGTTTTGCAGTTCTTATTTGTTTTGTTCAAGTTTCATTACTTCTTGTCAATTAGTTGACAGATGATATAGCATCAAAGGCTAATTCATATGTAAAAACATTCTCAGGATTGCTGTCAGGCTGAGAAAAAGGCAGTTTCAGGATCTGGAATGCAACTGCTATCTGGGTCACAGGGGATCTATAGCATGCTTTCTCTGTGAACTAGCTCAGTAGATGAAGTCTTTCAAGACAAAGGCAAAGATCTGAGTGGAAAGCTTATTCAAAATAAACTTAATTTTTGGCATGTCAAACTTGGAAATATAGCGCAGGTTACTTTGTCTTCCTGAAAGTTGCATATTTCTATAGTCGTTACATCCTTCTCTAACGAATGGGGATTTGAGGTGCAGTGTGACAAAGCAGACGAGTCCTCTGTATTATTCCTGATACTGTGTTTAATTCCTAATTCATAGATCTGTTGCTCTGCTGTGCTGTAGGAGCACCCAGATCCCATGATCAAGAATTTCCATTGCACCGTGGGGATTAGTGTACTCACGAGTAACACTTCTGTGTTCAGTAGGATGAAACTACCATATCTAGCTCCTCCTGCCTAATCTTAGCTTGTCAGAGGTGTTCTAGCATGCCTCTTGCATGCCCCTAAAATATCATCTTCCACACAAGTCTGTGAGAAGCTGTATTCAGCAGGCTGCAAAGCAGCTATTGCATTTCTTGCTTTGCTTTTCTGGCATTAGTTGTTGTAGAGAAAACATGAGGTTTGAAAGTGGTTTTCATGCTAGCACATGCTTGACGGGAGGACATGAGTGTGCACAGCTTTACTATCAGCAATATCAAAGTGTATTTGCTGAAACAAATTGTGCTAGGGAACTAAAGTTTAGAAAGCACAAAAGAATGAATTGAGCTTCAGGAGTGCCCTCAGTCCATAAGCCAGGTGTTTAGTAGGGGAGATTTCACTCAAGCTGCAACTAACTCATCTTTTCAGTTGGAATATGGATTCCGGATCAATCCAGCAGAAGGGCTGGGTCCCAGGGAAACTGCAGTCCTTTCAAACTGCTTCTGAGGCTGCAGCACAGATAGACCGTATGCTCAGACACCCCCACCACACCTCCCTTTCACATCTACAGAGATACAGTGTGTACAGATTGTCACCTTTGGTGAATGTGTTGTCCTGTCATTTTGGGAGGGACGTAGAACAGGAAGGAATGATGCTTAGACCTTCTGTATGAGAGAGCACACATATACTGTAGTGTGAGCAGGCTCTTGTGGCTAGGATACAAAGCATAGTCCAGTGTGTGTGGAGGACACTCCAAAAGCATGAGTTACCTCTTCAGCTTCTTGCGCAGAACATGGGACTAAAGTGTAGCACCAGGAGTTGTGTCAAGCGACAAACTATATCGTATGCTATGAATTTCATGAGCAGTTGTCAGCTGTCTGTAGATGATGTGAAGAAAATCTCCTCTCCAAATCTCAGTTGAACCAGGTGCTGTAACTTTCCAAATGCTTCTGCTTGCCCTCTGACTGTTGTAAGCATACTCTGCAATCTTGTAAACAAACCATTGACAGGTCTGCAGTATATGGTACATGCGTGGCATGACCCTGGTGATGTGTGTGTTCTTATGTAGTTCCTGGGGGCTGACCTGTGTGACCTGCTGGGATTGACAGAGTTTGGGAGTGATGCTTTTTCTTGTCTGTGCATGTGTGAGCCCCCTAAAGCTCAACAAGTGCAGGCAGGAATCATGTCAGGTTCCAATCCTATCTTTATTCCTTCCCCCTCAATTTATTGTCCCTTTTTCTCTTCCCTGAGGTGGTGATTATTTTTGATTATGTGGGCTCAAGGAGAGTCTCCACTGACTGAAAGACGTAAGTCAGTCTTGAGGGCACAGTTCCCTTTTCAATGTGGAAATGAGACAGTTGAAGGAGATAGGTTACAAGGTCACATCCTCCTGCTGGACTTCCCACATGACCCTTGTTGCTTCAGCATTCTGCATTTGCTGTTGATAGCACCAGGTACCTAAGACAGTGCAGTCCTACCAGTGGGAGAGGCGAGAGGTGGTCTGTCATTGAGATTGCATGGAAATAAATTGTGGCTTTTGGTGGGTTACAGAGCAAAAAAAAATCTTGGCCCTCTTGCTATCTGATTTTTCCATGTCCCATTTTGAAAAAAATTGATGGTTTGGTGTGGGTTGTATCTAAGCTGCTGGTAGCTATAGCCTGTTAACCTGCAAAGGGTGTCTGAATAGCTGTGGTGGGGAGTGGGGTTTTTGTGTTGATTATGATGCAGTGGTTATAGGGTATGAGTGCACAGCTCATATTGAGCCATGTGCATTAGGGAGCCACGAAGCATCAAAATACAGAGAATCTCAGCATGCTTCCTCATGTTCCCAGCATACTCTTGTTGAAATGCATTATTGACAAGACCACTGCACCCCAAAAGTGCTCTAAGGTCTGTAGAGTGTTGTTCGATTAATGAGCGCTTTAGTCTGTACAACTGAGTGTTTGCTTGAGTGCTTTTACTAAACACAGGGTAGTTACAGCCAGATAAATTGGAGCATTGACCCATTATCGTGCAGTTTATTTTGCAGTTGAATTTAGGTGGATTTTTTTAGTTTCTAGGTGGTCATTAATAGTTCATCTGCCTCTTCTGAAATGTTTTCCTTTGGCTGACATGCCTTTGTTTCTGTATTTCTTATCAATCTTTTATCTGTATTCAATGATTAAGCTTTTCCACTAGAGTGTGCATGTAGCTTTCGGGTTTTGTGGTGTAGGCTGTTTCAGTTGCAGGTCCAAGCAACACTTTCATTAGCCAAACTGATGTTAGTTTCAGAATCATCAGTGTTTGTTTACATTGACTGCACATGTTATTGATTAAGGCCATGCAAGATAAAAATATCTCTTTTCATTCAATTTCCTTAATAAAGCATAGAATTTGCATCAGGTTATGAGCCCCAAATTATCATAGGATGCTGTGTTCCTACTAAAACACCCAGCCAGATCTGCCAAGTATATTAAAATTAGCAGCTGAGATAAACCACGATCAAGGGAAGGTGATGTTTGTTTTTTGTGGGTTTTTCTCTGAGTGCTTTCTGTGATTTGAAAGTAACTATGAGGACCTGGAATCATGGAGATATTCAGGCTGGAGAGGATATCAGAAGCACTGTAGTCCAACCTACTTAAAGTAGGATTGACACTGAATTCAGTCCTAGTAGCTTTTTCCTCTCAGGCCTGGAAAACCTCCAGGAATGGAGAACCTCTCTGGACAACCAATTCCAATGGTTGTTTATCTGCAGAGAGGAAAAAAAAATTCTCATGTCCAGTCAGATGCTTTCCTACGGTTTGTGACTGTTGCCTTTCGTTACCTTGCCATGCATCTCAGCAGAGAACTTGGCTCTTCTTGGTAAACTCACGGGAATTGGAGGGCTGTTGTTTAGATTCCCTCAAAGCCTTTCCTTTGCAAGGTTAAACAAGACCCATTTCTTTCTGTGGGTCTAAAACTGAATGCAGTTTCCAGATGCACTTTAGCGAGTGTTAGATTAGAGGGATTAATTACTTGTCTTGCTCTGTTCTTTAAGCTTTTGTTGATGCAGTGTGGAGTGCTGTTGGCTTTCATCGCTTCCAGGGTGCACTCCTGACACGTTTAGCTTGTTGCTCACCAGGACTCCCTGATGTTTTCAGCAGAGCTACTGCCCTGCCAACCCATCTCTTGCAGGTACTGCTGGAAGGGGTCAGATGCATCATTTTGTATTTGTCCCTGTTGAATTTCATGAGGTTCTTGTTGGCACGTATCTCTAAGTCCCTTGGAGCACATCGACTGCATCCTCAGCTTGTTGCTACCTTCTTTGAGGCAGTTCATTTTGTTCCCTCCTTAAATCTCTGAATGGGACTTGTATGTGACTATGGGTTGTGTCAGCTGCTAATGTTTCTCTTGAAAATTCTGCTTTTCTTTTTGGGTAGACTGCTTCCTCTAGTGCACGTAAATTAGAAGAAAGTGGAATTATATTCTCTGCTGCAGATTTGGGGCTGTTTTATAAATATGATGTTTGCAGTTGGTTCAGTCTGTTAAAATAGACACTAATGTGTAGCGTGGACTTGCTGACTTCTGAAGAGTGTGTCTTTGGTTATAAAATTTGGCAAGACACCAAATCTATTTATTATTAATGACTTCATATGGGCAAGGCTCCCAAATGAAACATGATTATAGCATTCTTGTGTAAGTTATTTTCTATAAGGTAGCAAATCCGGTTGATAATTTGTCTGCGCTAATGTGATCTAAACTAGAAAAAAAGGTCAATGATGCCAAGATATTTGAAAATATAAGCCATTTTGCTGGAATGAATGAGGAGATGCTTGACCCTTCCAACGATTACTGACAGTAATGGAATTAGAAAAAGCTTTTCAAGTCATTGTGGAAAATGTTTTTCTTCTGTTCTGAAGCCTTTAATTAAGTGACTGAACAGGACAAATCAGTCGTTTTATGTTGGGTAAATGCAGGACATCAGTAGAGCATGTGTTTGGAACAATAAAAGCTGTTAATAATAGAAATTATGCCTTGTGATAAATATCACAGGACCTTATTTCATTGTTTGTGAGAGCAAGGGGGAAAACTTACTCTCTCTGGGCCAAAAGAGAGATTTTCTTTGCATTATGGACCACCGATGTTGAGAAAATCCTGTAATTAAGTTGATTGGAATAGAGATCCAGCAAAACATTTGTGAGATACTGCCTAGTTTTGGTGCAGTGTTGGGCAAAAGAATCAGTCACAGTTGTTTGTTTCTTAATTAGTTGTCAGGTTCCTTTTCCCTTTGTTGTTTTTTTTCCTAAGCACAGTGTAGAAAACCTGTCCCTCTACAATTCTGCCTCCTGGTTTCTTCAGTATCTCATGGAACAGATTGTCTCAGGAGTACTTAGGTGGATTTGTTTCCCCTCAGCCCAGCTGGCACAATATCAGAGATGCTGGATGAATCTGAGTATTTTGAGGAAGAAAACAATGTTTACTGCCCAATTTTTAGTTTTGGTGTCAAGAAAAATGTTTCCATCATTCTAGAAAGATTTCCATGATGCTAAGTTGTTTTCCAATTATTCCCTACAGGAATTTGGCCACTTGCTGTGCAGGGAAAACTTCTGAGTCTGTACTGGTGGTGACTGTGTTGGATACGCAGTTGGTGGGCAGATAATTGGATGTTCATCTCTAACAACTGTCCTTTAGCTGGATCCCGGAGCACTTGATCCTGTGCTGAGCTGTAGAAGGACAATCTGCAATCATTTTTCTACAAACTAGTGTCGTATTTATTGTTGGTTTGTGATTTTTTGATCATTCATTCTGTGAAACTCAACTTTAATTAAATGCATATATGAAAGAGATAGAAAGCTTGTCTGGTGCTCTTGTTCTTTTTGCTGCAATATGGGTTTCCTAACTAGCACATTAAGAATTTTCCCACCTGCGTGTACAGAACTACAGTTAGGAAACTTTCAATTCTGTTTTCTCTATATACATCTTCACGTGCTGGCCTTCTCTTAAGGGGTTCGGGCATCTTTCCCTGTAAGTGAAAGATAAACATTGCTGGAACATTACAAATATCTGTCTTTAAGCAGTAGTATGAGATTTTGCAGCTTTTGGGGAGGAAGAGTATTTTCAGCAAAGAATAGTGGCCAGCATGTTATAATGGCCAGCATTGAATAATGTCACTGAATGCATCAGTAGCTGTCCTTTGTAATTAGCAAGTGACATGCACTGATGTTTGAATTACTAGTTTGTAATTATGTTATGCCACTGTGATTTTATACAGGCATACCTGTCTTAAGGGCATTAAATGTCATGTTTGAAGAGGGTACTGCTTTGTTTTCCTGTGATTTTTTTTTTTTTTTTAACTCTGCCAAATTAAAGGCATGTTTGAACTTGCACAGGCTTTTTTCAACTAATTCCACTCACTAACCACCACTAAGAATTACATGAGCCAAATCCTGTACCTAACCTTTTAGGCTGAAATAAGATGATTCATGCTACAGGGTTACTGGAATATTCTTCCCTTGTCCAAGTAAAAAGAGTAGGGTTGAGAAATCTTTAGAAATTCTCTATAAGAAATGGTCTCATTTTGTCAAGGAGATGATGCTGAATGATTTTTTTCTGTTTGCGTAATGAAAGTTAGATTGTAAAGTTTGTGAGTGGGGAATGCATGTTGCTTACTTATCACCTGATAGACACTTGCCCATTTTTCTTGAGGGTGTATAATATAATGTGAGTATTTAACATAGTATATTTAAAATAGGGTATTATGCAGATTTTGATGTTTCCCTCGTGTGCTTTTTCCCCAGTATTCTATAACAAGCTGTGAGTTTTTAACATTCATTTTTTTTCTTCCCTCAGCTCTGATGCAAGGTAATGTAGTCAGTCATTCAAAAAAAATGAGAAGAGCATCACAGGATTAGTATTAGCCAGTGGGTAAACTGAGATGAAAACAGAATCATAGAACATGTCGAGTTGGAAGGGACCCTCCAGGATCGTCAAGTCCAACTCCTGTACCTTTTCAGGGAACCCCAGGAGTCACACCATGTACCTGAGAGCATCATCCAAATGCTTCTTGAACTCGGGCAGGCTTGGTGCTGTGACCACTGCTCTGGGGAGCCTGTTCCAGTGCTCTGTCACCCTCTGGGTAAAAAACCTTTTCCTGATATCCCAGCTAAACCTCCCCTGATTCAGCTTCCTGCTGTTACCTCGAATCCTGTCATTGGTCACAGGAGTCAAGAGATCGGGACCTGTCCCTCTCTTCCCCTTGTAAGGAAGCCATAGACTGCAATGAGGTCACCGCTCAGACGATTCTTCTCCAGGCTGAATCATCCCAGTGCCCTCAGCTGCTCCACTTAGGCCATCCTGCCTTCTAGGCCCTTCACCATCCTCATGCCCCTCCTCTGGACTTGCTCCACCAGTTTGATGTCCTTTTTTGAACTGTGGAGCCCAAAACTTCACACAGTACTTGAGGTGAGGCCACACCAGTGTGGAATAGAGCATGACAATCCCCTCCCTTGACCAGCTGGCCACACTGTGCTTGATGCAGGGCCAGGAAATCTTGCAAGTGCCTCTGAAATGCCTGACCAAAGGTATTCTATTTTATAGGCTTCAGGAGTTGTACTAGTAGTATTTACTTGGTCATTTCATTCTCTTCCACTTGCAAATTTATCTTCATTTGATATATAAGATTTATTTAAGATTTTCTATCTTGTAATATTAATAATTTATCTCTCCTAGATAATACTACAGAACATTATATTTAAAATAAGTGAATCCTAAATAAGTGAAGCTGTGCAGACTGCAGCATTTAGTCTTCTATGCTGCATATCTCCTTTGCTCCAGAAAGGTGAATTTCTTAGCTTTAGCTTCCATAGGAACCAGAGTTCTGAGAACCAGGCTGGCTGATGCAACAAAATAGCAGCAAATAAAAATGCTAAGTTGCTATGGTAATTGTAATTGTCATGGCTTCACTTGCAGGTGTCAATTTTTAATTTTATTGAAATCCTTATTTATGCCAATATACCAGTACAGGAAAACATGTGAAATATAATTACGTAATGAAAGTTCTAATTTATTATATTCTCTGAGTTCTTATATTTTGTCTTGGGTGATGAAACATTCTGATTTTAATATGCAAGTTGAGTGAAGAAGGCATCTAATGGTGGAAAAAAAAATCCTGCAACTACTGACCAAAGGAGTACCTTACAGTAGTACATGTATGTGCTTAAAAACACTCCAGTGATTTTTTTTTTATTATTTTTTTAATGACATATGTATACCACACAGTGTTAAAGGAATACAGGGAAAAAAATCCCATATAAATTTCATAGCTGCTTTCATGTCTAAATTTCATACCTCTTGCTCAGGTGGCCCATAAAAATATTTAAAGGGGAATGCTTATTTTGTTTCTTTTTTATATATCTTACTAGGTGCACTTGAAAGTGTTCAGGGATATATTTTCACTGGATAGGTGAGTTGTTAGCAGCTTTATGGATTCGCCTTGCATAGTTCTTACAAGCATGGTCATTCTGGGAAGGTGTTTATTGATTATGCAGTAGTAATCATGAAGGATGCAGGCTATAATGATCTGGTTTATTTATTGATTTTGCAGGGCGTTAATTTAATCAATATTTGGTTTGTGTCAACATTTGTGGAATGAATATCATGCTTACTCAGTTTCTTTATGTGTCTGGTTTGAGATCTTGGTTAGAAGTGTAACTACTTACAATGGTATTACTCAGCTGTTGATTGTAGAAGAGTGTTGTTTTTGTTAGTTGGTGTTTTTTAAATTTATTTAGATAACTCATTAAATCAGTCCACTCATATACAACAGATCTTAAAATTGAAAAAAATGGAATGTTTATTTACCTGTGCAATGGTACAGATTTTGAACTCTTAGGCTGTCCAGATCATAAAGTAATCCAAACCCAAGAGAATAATTGCAAACAGTAAAAGTTTGCATTTTTGAAGTGTGGTAATTTTTAAAAAACTATGAATTTGAGGTAGTGCTGCAGTCTGTGTATGTACAAGTGTGTCACAGAAGAAGGTAGCTGGAATGGTCCATAATAGCTATTAGAAAATTACTGGGAGTTTCTAAGCTTTCATTTCTCTGAAAAATTAAGTCATGCTAGGCAAGTACATTCTCTGTCAAAAAGTGATCACTGAAGTTTGCCAGTGTTGAATGGTTTCCCTATGTGGTCCTGATAAAATCTAATCTTAAATTTAAGTTGCTGCTGAATTCAGAGGAACTGCTTCCAAAAGTTGTGGGGGAAACAGTTTACTGACTTATGCTGACCTAATGACTGTTCACTACTTTGGAAATTGAGTGCCTAAGTACTAATGAAGCATAAATATAAACTAATATTTGAGGGCAAGGTTTTCTATTAAGAACCTTTTATAATTTTCTTTACATTACTCTTTAAAAAGTAAACAAAATTCCCTTTCTTCTTGTTTGCTTAAGATGCCTGTTTATATATGCACACACATATATACAAAATATAAAACCCTGAAATATGTTTGTATAAAAGGAAAGTAATGTTTCAGTTTAAGTGAAATAAAATTATTGTAAGTAAATAAATTCAAGAAACAACTTTTTTTTTGGTAAAAGAATCAGTAAAAATTCAGTCTTAATTCTATGTAAAGAAATGGTGCTAAAGAACCTAGAGTGTATGACTGAAAAAGTCTGTTTCTGAAGTAGTTTGATTTTTTTTTCATTATTATTATTATTTGCTTTTGCTTGCTGCCAAAATCCCTTTTAGAAGGAAAAGAGGCCTTGCTCATATCTGTAAAATATATAACACTTTTTCCAGTATTTTAGTAGTCAATCAGCTTCTCCATACTGTCTGATACAGTTTTATTATAGCGTGAAACAGGATTTTGGGTCAGTTTTGAGCTAAATGAGTAATTAGTCTTTGACCTACTAATTTACTGAGAACCTTGAAGTTTGCTCTGGCTCACGTGCTGATTTGCTGCAGGCAATCCCCTGTAGTTTTTCCGTCTGCTAGATTTGAAGTCTCCATTTAAATTGCATCTCCTGATGAGTTTTGATTCAATGCATTTAATTTTATGTAATGCATTTATTACTCTCTTTTTAGTTTATGAAGCTTGCAAAAAAAGCTCATCTTTAGGAAAGTATTGATCTTTCTTCATGATCAGCAATCTCATGTGCTAAAATATGACAGGGTGTCATCATCATGGAGAGTACCCCAGGATGGGCTGTGTGCTGGGAGTACAGACACTGGGCAGAGCTCTGCCAGGAAGAGGACAGTGTGAAGGGCATGGAGAAATAGAAACTGGGAAGGATAGTTTTCAGAAAGTAATGAATGAACAGAAAGAGATGAGAGCAGGGCTGAGATGGTTTTGTTGGAGATTACATTAGATTGTTTGGTTTCCATCTTCATTTACTCGCTGTTTTGTTCAGCCCTTAATAGCAAACATATCCAGTTGTTTCAAGAGATGCAGTCTGATCTTGATTTGGAACTGAGCAATCAGGACAGTGTGTGAAATGATTTCTGAAGTACTATTTTTGATTTTTCCCAGTAAGGTGGGAAATAGAGCTACCTGAAGACTGTAGTATGTGCTGGAATAATACATGTATCAACATGAATGAGCTTCTAGTAAACAATTTCCTTTTTTTCTTCTTGCCGACATACAGATGCTTAAGGACTCTGGCACTGTGGTCTGCGTGTGCCTATCACAGCAGATGCTATTGAAGTAGGGACGTTTTGCTCTGTGTCTGAAATAATGCTTCATTTGAAACAAATGTAAAAGAAAATGTTTGAAAAGCTCTCAGATTTAGAATATATTTAAGTTTTTTTCCAGCGAAAGCTCACCAGAATAGCCTGGTGGGTGACAAATGCCCCACTTGGGTAACAGTGTGTGTACAATTTTTTTCTAATTTCTGATCTGTTACAGTTTCTCTTGAATACAAAGCAAGTGCTCGCTGGGGACATCTAGGTTTGACTAGATTGGGTTAAACTGTCTCCTGTAAAATGAACATAACAGCCTTCCTCCGTGTAGGCACTGCTTGTGCCCCTCGGGATGTAGCCTTAGCTCCTTCATAACTGGGATTTTGTTGATGGTTTCTGTGGAAATTGGTTGACCAGAAATAGGGCAATGTGAATACTGTGCTGCCCTACTTTCCCAGACCCTGTTCTGCTGCTTTGTCCCTGGAAGTCAGTAATGTATTCTGTGCCACTGCAGAAATTCCTGCCAAAGCAGTTCTTTCAAATGTACATTTTAATGTTCAATTTTGCATTAAGGTATTTTAAGGGAGTGCTGCACTGTATAGATTACATGGTGGTATTGCCTCCACAGGATTGGCTGTTTGTATACAAATGGAGCAAATGTGAATTAGCTCTGGGCTCTAATTTATTTTAATATTTATATTTTTACAGTATCTTTGCATTGCATAAAAGCAGTTCTCTGTAAGTCTTTGTTTATAATTGAACACTGTTGAACAGCACCCCTGACATATGGAAGTCAATATCTTTTTTTTCCAAAGTCCGTTTCAAGGAGCAGTCCACACTGGTTTTAAAATTAGAGTAACCATGCTGCCATTTAGCTTAAAGATTGACTTAAACAAGGGCGAGTTTTAGCTATTGCTGTAACCTGGGTCTGTCCTTGTGCACCCATATGCTTTACCGTTCACTCCTTGGTTATAGTTTGTTACGTGGCTGTTTGTTAAGGAGATGAAAGCTTTTGCTCCCAGGGAGATTCTGGAGAGAGGAGGTGTGCCTTCCATTCTTGCACTTAGCACAAGGTTAAAACTGTCTCAACTGGTTGTCAGCTTTCAAGTGTTTTCTCTCTTCAGCCAGGTAGAATGTCTGTGTTGTCCTACGTGTCTGTGTTGCTGCTATCTAAATCTAAGAGTCTCCTTTCTAAAGAAATTGATTTTTACAGCTTCTTAGACGTTTGCTGAATTTCTCCAGTCTTTTTGTGAACTGTGCGAGGTTCTTTGCTTCTCAGTTCAGCTATAATGCGCTGAAAATAAAATGTGTAGATTGTACTTGTAACTAATTAATAAAGGCAAAGTTAGAATTGCACAGGGTGAGGCATTTGCAGTGTGTTTTGTATTTTAGTAGTATTCCTGTGTCACTTTAGGGAGAAAAAATAATTTTCTGCATTTATTTTATGCTAGTATTTTAAATCAGAGGATCGGCATATAAATAGCATATAAACATCTTTGTAAAGAAGCACACAATTAGTTTTTAAATGAGATACTCTATTACCAATTAGGAATATATAGAATTATTCGTGTAGAGTTAGAAATGTCTTTACACGTGTAAATGCCCATCTGTATGTAGTGTCTTGCTCCATGCAGTCACTAACAGACAGCATAAAAGAACGGATAGCTGGCGAGTGAAGACAGTGTTAGGATGTAGGGGTTAGTAATGAGGTTTGCAGGTTATTTGATATCTGCGAGAAGCATAATTGAGAACTGGTGAGAGCTTATCTGAGTATCTGGCAATAGCTGTCAGAATATGGCCATAAAATAGTTACCAGAGTTTAGGGGTCACCCCTTATGTCATTTTAATGTACTGTGTAGGGCAGAAAAATCTGTACTGTGTCAATGCATTGCACCTTAATAGAGAACAAAAGGTAACTGCAAAGTGATGGTGTGCTCTGATGAGGGAGGCTTACTTCAGCATTAAATCATGGCTGGGTCAGTTAGCTGCTGCCACAACTCACCTTCATGTACATGGATTTTTAATGAGCTTTAAAGGTATAATAGGCTTTTACTTTTTATAGATATGCTTTTGTAGTTAGTTACTGGCATTAGTGTAGTTTTAAGGAAATTTTAAGAAGTGATGATTAGTTTTTGTGGGCAGGAGGATTGCTTTTATATGACCTTTCTTTACCTAAGCCAGATGTGTGTTGACTGTGTAGATTATATATTTAATTGATTATTTTTTCCCCCAGTGGTGATACACATGCAGTATTGCAATGGAGAGTAAAACCTGGTATTCTTCGAACATGTGATTTCTTCTTTACAGATCAGTGCACCTGTCATACCTCTAATTATATTAAGCCAAAAAATTATGGTGTTCTATGAATATAAAAATGGAAAAACGATTGTTCAGTCAGCTAAGACCAAGCGAATTGCACAGCAAACGTTTTGTCTCTCTGGTTAGCTGGGATCATGATAACCCGGTGTAGGCAGCTTCCATAAAACACGTGTAAGTGTGTGCCTTTTCTGGCATGAATTTAAACATTCTCTCTGCCAGGATGAGAAAAGTCTCCTCCTAAGGAAGGAACAAATGAATAATGTAATTATAGTTAGTGTTCCCTCCACTCCATAAGATAATTGCTTAATTGGGTAGTTAGCTGTGTGCTTGAGAAGAGTAACTGCCTCCTTCGAGGTGTTACACCTCTTTTTCTAGAGGGCCTTGGTGGTAAGTAGGAAACTGGGTTGCAGAATGTGTAGGAATACTTGCTGGGCAGTGCCTTGCATGTGTGTTCACTGCTGTATCTCACAGTTTAGTGATATGAACGAAGCTTAGAATATATTGGTGCCTGTAAGGTCTCTGGCCTTGACCACGTTAATTACATCTTGGATAAATACAATAACCAGATGACACACTTATCTGCAGATAAAGAATTAAGAACAAATTAGATAGTGATATTATAAAGAATTTTTTTTGCACTGTGTTATGTTTTGTACCCAGCTTGAAATTCCAAGCAGTTCTTTGGCTTAATTCTGTGATACGATTTCTGAGTTAGGACAGTGATGTGAAGCCAAATTCCAGGCATTAGATGTTGTTGCTCGAAAAAATGAGGTGTCATTTTACTGGCTGTGACATTTCTGAAGTAGCTGAATGTGGTGGAAGACCTTGTTTCCCTTTGTCTAAATAACTGCTGCATTTGTATGAACATCTATCAGCAAACATTTAAACGCTGTAGAAGCTGGCATTTCCAGTGGACTTGCCAAGAGACAAATCTCCCTTCCCCTGAAGCAGCACAAATCAAATTAGCTAAGACCGAGTTCTTTCTTCTAATTGTAGGACTTCTGTCAAATCTGTTTAATATTGAGATACAGCTGACCTACTTGTGTTTGGCAAGTGTTAGTGACCAGAAAAAAGCACAAGTTTCATCTGTCATTTAATTTATTAGCTTTTGTTAAACAGTTAACCAACAGTTCATTTTTGCATCTAAAATGTTTTTCAGTACATTTTATTGTGGTTAAAAAAATCCTACTGCGGTCTTGGTCATATTTGAGACTTAAAAGTGTCCTTAAGGACTTGTGCATTAAGATCTTTTTATAAAGAGAAAAAAAGGTAGAATTTTCTTTGGAAATGGATGTCATGAGTGTTTGTACAGCATTGTTAGTAACTCAATGTCATTACATATGTCTGATAAATTTGCACATGAAATGCATGCGAGGCATGTGAGGAGATTTGAGGAGGGAGTTGGTCAAAGAATATCAAGTTTGGAAAGATACCAATCAGTCATAGATGTTGAACCACTGCTGCATGCACAATCTGAGCTCTTAGAACTTTATGATTGTTTTGCCTTTAACTCGGCTGTTACAGCTTGCCTGCTGTAGGATGCTCTGGTACACCCCATTTTATACAAAACAATAGTGAAAAGTAGCTGTGGGGAAGAGAAATTTTTGTTACTGCTAGATTCTGGCTTTTTTAACTGGAATCTTTGGCATATTGTCATTTCACTAGCATTTGGATTCAGAGGTATAATATTGTGTGCACGTGTCTTCTGCACTGCTACTGTTGAGGAATGGAAAGATTTTTTTTAATTTTTATTTTTTAATGTCTTTCCAAAATCATTGGGCACGAACTTCAAGAGACTTGTTGGCAGAGTATGTTCTGGTTGATATAAGAAAGTCTAAATGATCTGCTCATATATAGGGATCAACTCCCAGCCCATTGGCATGCTTTCTCTTGTCAGGGAGACTCTTGTGTTAGGGCAAAAGGTAAGGCCAAAAGCAATGAGACGTAAGGATCGAGTCCTCTTTTACTTTTGCCTTAATATTAGCAGGTGTGAAGTGAGCGTTTTTTACTTAAGTGGCTGCTACTTCCATATGTCAGCAATACACAGGTAATTATTCTTTCAGAGCTTGCATTGTACAAGACTGTTTTTGCATGGGAGTCCTTTACCTCAGTAACTCCCCCCCGGGATTTCAGTCTGCATTTACAACCGCACTTCTGCATCTTCTTAACACCGTTTCAGGCAGAGTGTCAGTTTAGGAAAGTGTTGGGGCAATTTCTGAACCCATAGAAGAAAGAACTAATGAAAGTTTAGTGTGGCTAAAACCAGCCAATGGTATTTGTCAGTTCACTATGAGAAAGAGTGAAAAATATTTTTTTTTCAACCCAAGGCTTCTAAAAAAGCAGGTTTTAATAAGGCTGTAACTGAAGGAGATGAGAGGAAGAAAGAACCTTTGAATTTAGTAACAGCTGGAGGAGGAATGTAGCAATTCCCCCACCCTTGTGTTTTCATTAGGTTTTTTGTCGGCAGGAAATGGGAAAATACACATTAAAAGTCTGAAATGATTGAAAGAAAGTGTCCTTCTGTGTACATTCTAGGTTTTATTTTTTTAATGGCTTATTTCAGCTGTTAATATTAGACTCTTTTTCTCCTGACTCGATTCCAGCTGTTAAAATACTAGTTTGTACCAGGCATTTCTGGTATTAGCTCCTGGCATGAGCTTTAATTTTGTAGTACTGAATTTCTTATTTTTTAAATACCTTTTCACAAGATACTCCTGTCTTCTAAGTGATTACAGGATCAGAATATTTTACGAGGTCTGTTTTCCCTATTTAGTAGCTTTTCAAGTACTCATTGCCCAAGGGTGAATTACCTGTCTTACAAGTTTTGGAAACCACTGGAATCATGATAGTAGAAGATCTGTTTAGTAGCCATAATTCGCTTAGGTGACATAATTATTTTTTTAAAATCATTACCTGATTTAAAAATCCTCTAATAACAGAAATTTAAAAGCAATTTTATTCTTGAAATATCATATGTAAGGAAAAAAAAGATTACATTGTTCGAAGATTGTTGTGCACTTTCTGTTATTTCAGTCAAATATGTTCAAGTACCACTGGGATCTTTTTTCTTTTTTCAAAAGTATATATTAATCTGCACAAGGACATGTACATTTTCCTGTAACACCATAGAGAATCAAACTGGTACAGCTGTTAAGTTTTTGCTGTGTATATGATAAATAGTAATAGATTGAGGCCAGTGTAGCTTTTGTTGTGTGGGGGTCATTTTTTTTTTGTTTGAATATATGGTATGCTCCATGCATACAGTAGATCTAAATAAATACTAATTTCAGAGAGGAGCAACTTGCATGTCTTCACTATATACTGGTTTTTTGATGGATTGCGCTTGGCTTCTCAAGCCCTTTTCATTTAAATCAAGGTCAATGGCAGTAATCTCTTGGTGCGATATCAATCTCAGTTATAGAGGAGATAACATAACGAAATTGAACTGTAATTTTATATAGAGAAATGTCAAATGAACTTAGCCTGACATTGACCTAAATAGAAATTCATGTTCATAATTAATGTATTTGAAAATGTTTTGGTGTAAAGTAGTGCAGTGGTGTTGAATAGTGGTATATCTGTAACCAAAATACTGGAAAATTGGTGTTATTTGAAATATTTCTAGCAATGGTCCATAGATATTTTACTTTATGGTAACTTAATTTCACACTGGAAATAACATGGAATTCTGTCCATTTTCATGTACCTGCTGTCTATGAAAAGATTCCCTAATAGTTTATTTGCAATCAAAGTGGGAGAGAAATGAATGTAATTCAGAGCCTCAAGAGACTGTTGTTCAAGTGGATGCACTATTTTCAACATACCGCTCAGTCACTGTAATTATGATCTCTGCAAGACACTAGGTATTGTAAAGGAATGTCAGAGCTTACCCTTTGGCCAGAGCTTACCTTCTGTTAAGACAGAGGTGTCTGTCCACCGTACAGTGGATGAATAGCTAAGGCATGAACTCCAGGGCTGCTTTACAAATTTAAGTTATTGTCCTTAGTTATGATGTACTATGACCTCCTGTTTTATCTTTCTGTTAATAGGCTCTGTTTTTACACTAAAAGTTCAAGTGAATGACATCATCAGTCATCAGTACCTGCGACAAGCAGTTGTAGAAGTGTTTGTTAACTACACAAAGACCAATTCTACTCTTACTGGAAACAATGGAGCAGTGTTAATAAAAGTTCCCTACAAATTAGGATTAAGTTTAACTATCGTATCATACAAGGATGGCTACACGTTAACGACTTTGCCTTGGAAGACTGGGAGAATGCCAAGTACGTAAACCTCTTACAGTCCTATTATTAAACTGTATGCATCGGTAATTAAATGTCTCTCTTCCTCAGCAGTCTGGGTAGTTACTGTCAACTCAAAATGACTGAATGAAGTCAGTCAAGGGAGGTGGTGCCTGACAATGCAGATGTAAGGATGATTGATGTTAGACTTGTCAAAATTCTTTTTATTATAAAACAGAAAATAGTCCTTTTCTAACTCTTAAGTAGGTTATATTGCAGAACTGTGAGTGTATTCTGAGAAATTGTTTACTTAGACTTTAGCAAAGGGCTGGTTAATCTGTTTTGACAAAAATCATGTTGTCTTTAGTGGTTCCTGGAATGCTGGTGCTTTGAGTCCTGTATAACAGGTATAAGCTGTTGTTACAGCTTCTGTTCAGCAGTGTTTCCTCATAAGTTTTTCTGTTTAACTATTGCATGATCTTAAAAAAGTCATATGATAATCTTACTTTTTTAAAAAATAAAAAACACAGATGGACTCTGAAGAATTCTAGCCACTTGTCTATCCATAGAAGGCATAAGACTATAGCAAACATACAACAGAAGTCTTCCTGCCAAACCACAAAAATTCCTGCTCTGGACAACAAGAGTAATTTATTTATCCAGTCTTCATATATTCTCTTTATTTTAACTGCTCTATTCACTATTCCTTCAGAATCTGAGATTTTGCAGGATTTTTTTTGGTTACACAGTGTAACAGATACTATTACTTTCCACAGTATACTCGTCTGTGACGCTTTCATTATTCCCACAAAGTCAAGCTAATATATGGCTGTTTGAAGATACTGTCTTAATTACTGGAAAACTGTCTGGTAAGTTCAGTGTATGCAGGCCATTACCTAAAAACTTTGTGATAACAGTCTTTACCACGTGCCAAAAAAAAATTAAGCATGTTCATATTCTCATATAATACCTATCTAATCAAAGCCAGATTTTCAGTTAATTGTGTAGCTGTATGTGTGGCTGTGGCAAGTGCTAGACTAGAAATACACAAACCATGGAGAAAGTGAGTGAAAACAGGATGTTATGCTAAATGGATTTTTGAGCAGTAATAAAAACACTGTTTGTGCATTTTATCATTGCTAAGGTACTAAAATGCTACTCTTTTACAGATGCCAAATCTCAACCAAGTGTTCAGTTTCCAAAACATTTAATAAAGCTTCCAACAAATCACCATATTACAAATGTTACAGCCTATCTGACAGTACCAGAGCAGTTTTTGAAAGTGGACAGCTTTTTCTCTACAACAGGAGTTCTTCTAAATAAATCCGGTACGTAAATATGTTGTTAAACAGGTTTTTTTTTGAAAGAAAAAAATCTTCAAATTATAAAATGTGTGAGTGTACAGTGTTTCAGAAAAACATACGCTTAAATTAAAGGGACCTGAACCTGCTTCTGTTGCATTAGATCACAAAGCTTTGTTCTGTAGGAGCAAGCTATAAGTAATTCGTGTCACTCTTTATCTTGTTGTGTGATATAAGAATGTAACATATCTTAATACATTGAAATACTCCTTCAGAGTCCCCTTTATATATATNGTGTGTATGTGTGTTCAGGATTTCATGAAACTGTGGAACTGATTAAGTAAACACCTTAAAAATATAGTTATGGCCAGACTGTAAGCTAGGAGAACCTAAAGAAATTGGTGAAATTGCAACGGTTAACTTCAGCTGTGGGTTTTTCTGCATTTTCACTACAGTGGTTGGGTCTAGGAGCCTTATACCTAGCATAAAGATTGTATGGCAACTCTAGTTTTGCTCTCAGTTAATCTGCATAAGCCTGTTTGAAACCAAGTAGTCACTATGTATAGGGAACACAATTGTAATAATGATTTCTGCAATTCTTCTTTCACTGGAGAAGCAGTAAGTGGTTTCATGACTCATTATAACTCTGCTCATACGCAGTGGATCTTTTAGTATTTGTCATTCTATCAGATATTTTTTTATTTGCATGAATACAGTAATTTCTGGTAGATTGTACTATATGCAGTTCCATCTTTCCATTGTTCTTTTTTTTTTCTATTCCAAATGGACCTGAAGCCATGAGGCTCTTAAATTCATTGCAGCGCATGAGGAGGTCACTACATGGCTTGTTTGGACTTGTCATTCTTTAATTTTAATTGTATTAAAAACATCATATATATTGATATTTTGACTTACCTATTTTAAAACCTTTCTTATCTATATTTCACCTCTTTAAATGTAAAGCAGAAGGGAAAAAGCAGTGTTTCTTCCCTTTGAGTTTTCCTTTCAATCTGTCTGGCATGTGTTTTAAATTATTCATATAATTCTAAAGGAATAGGCTTCCTTTTAGGGCAGGTGCAAGCTAATTGATATCTGATACACCAACAGTTTTCTCACAACCAGCTTCTAACAGCTCCCATAGATTTAACATTATTCTGGTATTTAATAATTCTGTTTCAGGTTCTTTCACCATCCTGTCATGTTCTGCGTTCTGAAGAATTTGCATATTAGTGTAAGGAAAACAAAGGAAATAAACTTTCAGGATGCATTGTAAAACTTTGTATATGCAACATTTCCTATGAGTGCTTTGATAAGCCTCATTGTTAACTACTCAGTTAATTATAATTGCCAAATTAGAAAGTTAATCCTTACAGGAAAGTTTATTAAGAGGACTGTTCAGCTAAGGAGTAATGCAGCAGTTATAGTTGCATATGTCTTCAGTTTGATTCAATGTTATGCATATTGCAGTTATACAAAATTTTTTATACTATCTGCATTTCACATAGATTAGCTGTTCAGTAATCAAATTATCTGAGGGGAAAAACCCTTCTTCCCCCAAACCCAGTTTTGCCTAATCATTGGTTCTACAGTGAGCATTGAATTTACATTTATGTCAAAAGTCTGTTTCTCTTTTGCTGATTTGGTATAGAAATGTCTTTTTTATTTTAATCACAAGATTTTAAAAGTCCAACGAGAAGAAATGTTGATTTATTTTTTCTTTTTATCTGGGAACAGCTGGATTTATTTGATGTAGCTGGGTGTGAATGAGAGCTTGCCTTTAGTTGTGATGAGGATAGATTCTTAATTCTAAATATTAAAAAAAAATACGCTAAGAGTGGAGAATTACAGACAAGATATTTCTCACATGCAGGTTTCAAAAGCATGGAATTAGCTCCTCTTGCTGCAATATGTGTAAACGTTCTTTTGACTGGGAAGGAACTGAAAGTAAATGGTCCCATTGAGATTATGCTTCCTCTTCCCATGAGTACTGTAAAATCAGGAGATGCTATACCTGCATGGACATTCGATATGAAGACAGGTAAGTGGGTTAAGTTTTTTATTGTTCTACCTGTTAGCACATATATATAGTTTTGAGCACAGGACACTGTATGTTGTGGAACATCGGGCATAACTCTAACTTCCACTTTTTCTTCCACTTCCTCATCTCTTTTCTACAGTGAAAACTGGCATCTGCATTCACTGTTGTGGATGTTTATTCTTAAATATTTTTATTTATACCTTTGACAAGTGCAAAATTACTTTTTTCTAAGGTAACTGAGTAATAGCAAGGTGTTTCTTAGTCAAGGTTCTGGTGACAGAGGACAGCTGAACACCGCAGCTCTCCAGCAAGCATTCAAGAGCAGTATCAGTAGGGCATCATCTGAGCTGAATGGAGAGCTACCACTGCACAGAATAATGTTGCATGTAGGATGTCCCCAGCAAGATGTTAACACAGAATCACAGAATTCTAGGGGTTGGAAGGGACCTCGAAGGATCATCTAGTCCACCCCCCCTGCCAGAGCAGGGTCACCTAGAGTACATCACACAGGAACGCATCCAGGCGGGTTTTGAATGTCTCCAGGGAAGGAGACTCCACAACCTCTCTGGGCAGCCTGTTCCAGTGCTCTGTCACTCTCACAGTGAAAAAGTTTCTCCTTATATTCACATGGAACCTCCTATGCTCCAGTTTGCAACCATTGCCCCTTGTCCTATCATTGGTCATTACTGACAAAAGCTTTGCTCCATCATCCTGACACTCACCCTTTACATATTTGTAAACATGGATGAGGTCACCCCTCAGTCTCCTTTTCTCCAAGCTAAAGAGACCCAGCTCCCTCAGCCTCTCCTCATAAGGGAGATGTTCCATTCCCTTAATCATCTTAGTGGTTCCGCGCTGGACTCTCTGAAGTCCTTGGGTAATATGTCACAATTGTAATCAGAGCTTCCATGTCAGTATTGATAGTGGTAAGGGAAAAGATCTGTGTTTGGTGTTATGTAGGCTGGTCCATATGCACCAGAAAAAAGACACAAACTGCTTTCACTTGTCTACTCATGCGGCATTCCCTGGGGTTACTCAAAGTGTAATCTTACTGAGACAGTTCCTGGAAAAAAAGCTTTTTAAATTATATTCCAGCTGCTACAAATGGAGGATTTCTTGATGTTGATTGAATGTGGCTTCCTTCTTACTAAATATTTTGCCTCATTACTACCAAAAGTACTTTGTCGATTTTATTTTTTTTAAATAAAAAGCCGCTTGCATCACAACACTTAATTGAGAATGATATCCTCTGTTCGAATGGCAGTAAATCATAGAGAATCTGAGCTTATTCATAGATCACATTTTAATGTTTTTCTTAATACATACTATTTTCTATTGAGTATATTGGGGGAAGATATAATTTACTGAAGAGGATAGCAAACATTCTACAGCTTCATTCAAGATGAAACTTCCGGAGACTTAGAATTTTTTAATTTTTTTTTTGGCTTTTATGTGTGCTGTTTTGTGTTGGTTTTTATCTGCATGTAAGTAGCCCACCCTCTGTACTTGTAAAACAATATTTTTGTAGTATAGTGACACCTTGCCTTAGAGTTGATAGGACAGAGAATTTGAGGATATGTTGTTTTTCCCTCTCTATGAGAGTTAGGGATGGAAGACTCTCCTGGCTGGTGTTGCTCCTGAGTCTGCACAAGAGGTTTTTCAGGTAACTGAGAAACCACCTCTTTCAGGGCTGTAGGTGGCTGCTGCTGCTGTTCCCCTCTGCCAGCCATCACAAGTACCAGAAGGCTGGAATTTTTGCTGCCAAATGATGTTTTGTGTGTGTGTGCATGTATATGTGGCATGTGTTAGTTCTCATCTTCACCTGCTGTCTGGTAGATATTTCCTTTTGCTTTGCTGAAAGAAGGGTCCTGGAGGAAAACTGAAATTATAGAACTTCTACAAATTGTAATTTTTGCATGCTTTGGTTGCTGTTGTTTCAGAAAAGCTCATTGTTCTTCCTCCACAGTATTTACAGTTTGAAATACAGGGTTGTTTATTAGGAGGTTGTTTTCTGTCCTTCGAATTTCACAGATGGCACACAATAAATGTGTTGAAGTGCATTGAGTATAATTCTGTCTCTTCTGCATGCTTTATTAACTGTAGAAGCTGTAGAAGCTGGCATGCCATAGTACCTGTCCTTTGCATTGCCAAATGGATGGTGTGGAGTCTGTGTCCTAACAATGCACCTTCCTCGAACTGACTGAGCTGTTGATGCCTTAGGGCAGGAAGAGGGAGAGAAACATTACAAACATTGTTTGTGCTGTTGTTGCCTATTAGAATGCTTTAAAATCATTAAAATGCTTTCCCACTAAGTGCTGCCAGCTAATAGTAAACCTGTATTCATACGCTTAAATTACCTGCTCCTAGATTTTTTTTAGCTTTGGCCCCCATACCTGCATAAGCTCATATAATAGATTTTTTTAAATTATTTGTGTGCGTATCTATGAAACATATTTGTTAATAGAAAATGAACTGTGTTAAATTAATTCAGGTAAGTAATGTTGATGCTTTGTTTCAAAGTAAATGTCTACACAGGGAAATTCACAAGGAAATTGTCAAGAGAGAAAGTTTTCATGTTTAGCTAAAGCTCTGTAATAAATAGTGTGTAGGTCAGAAGTTCAAGTTTTTTTTGTGACCTTGTGTATCTTTGGTAATAGCTTCACTGCTAATGGTTTGAGGTATAGAAGAATCCTGCATGGCGTGTGCAGTTTTTTGTCCTGTTTTTTTCAGGTGCTTGGTTAAGCCGTGGGCTTGGAATGGTAAAGGAAGCAGATGGTCGATTAGTATGGACATACACTGCTCAACACTTGGGCTACTGGTTAGCAGCTCCACTGCCTGGAACAAGAGGTATTGCAACAACTGGCCAAGAAATTACTGAGTAACCCAAGTAACAATGTATCATAAGGCTGTCCGTTTGATGGCTCTATTTAACAACAGAAAGTGAAACGCGGTTTCAACAGTTGGATAACTTTTTTTTGAATCCTGATAGTGTGCCTTTGTGCACATAACTATTTCCTAAAGTTTCCAATGCTGTAGGGGGAAAAGTCCAGACTGTATTAGAACTTACATGTTTATACTGTCACCATCTTTTGGGAGAAGCCTGCAAGAGAACTATGACTGTGGAAATCTGGAAGTCAGTGGGACTGTATTCCTTGCTGTTGAGGATCACTTGTGACGGGGGGAAGTACAACAAGAAAATTAGTCTTGGGTAAAACAGTCCCAGTGGATTCTGTTTTATGTAGACTTTTTATATGTTTTGCAAATTTGGATTCTTACCAGAGAAATATGGTGTCAAAATTTAAAAACAGATAGCACTTTCTGACAGAAGCACTAAATAGAAAATGTAGACTATGTTTCTAAGTCAGGTTGGATTTCTAATACAAATGTAATTTGACTGGAATTGAGTAGATGTCATGATAAGGCTTTAGTACTTGAGATGAACCTTTGAAGATCCATTATATTGTAACCATTGTATATTTTCTAGTTTGCTGAGATAGCAAGGTGAAAGGAGAAGGATGAACATAGTGCCATAGGAACACAAAATCACGGGAAAAGCACAGTTTAATTTATTAGTTACAGCTCTTCGTAACAAGTGGAATTATTTGTTTTTGAGAACTAATTCTTGTCTGGTTTTGTTTGACAATCTAGAATCCATTATTAGTGCTGTTTCCAAGGACATAACAGCCTATCATACAGTGTTCCTTACAGCCATACTGGGAGGTACTGTTGTCATTATCATTGGATTTTTTGCTGTTCTTCTTTGTTACTGCAGGTAAGCAGGAAGAGAGGCTCTAGTAAGTTTAGCATGAATGGAATTTAAGATTAATAAAATAGTCTTTTTAAGTTGAGACTTGTTTCCTTAGCTAAACTATGATGTGTAGCCTAATATTTCTTAAAAAATTACAGTTATTACAGAACTTCATTTTAAGTTTGTGATGTCACATTACACTACAACTTCTTATGCAAAATCTAATCTTTAGCTCTGGTAGTCAATAGTTTAGTATTTCCTAGTATGCTCTACAGTCACCTCGTGTCTCTTTTTCCATAGGGATAAATGTGGTCGGACACAAAAGAAGGAAAAAACCACCACTAAGCTGGAGGTCATAAAAAAAGACCAGACAACATCAACAACTCACATAAATCACATCAATGCTGTCAAAGGGTCTTTAAAGTTGGAGGATAAGTCACAGTTATATACGCCGAAGATTTCTTCATACAGCCCTCAAAGGAGAATGTCCATAGACATGGAAGATGGAAAATCACGAGACAATTTTAAAATCTACACAGAGGATGCTTCTTATCAGTCATCCTGTCAGACCGGTCAGCCGAGAAATTCAGCCCATTCATTGGAGCCTAATTCTGGAGTTAGGCTCTTGCAGCAGCCAGTGCATAGTAACAGTGCTATTTCCCAGGCTCCCAGGGACATTCAAGACCAAAACAGATACCTTTCACTGAAAGAGGAGATGTATGGGCTTTCCCATATCCCAGAACATCTAATGCATGTTTACAATCAACCTATTGCTATTCTTCAAACCTCTGACCTTTTCCACTCCCCAGAACAATTGCATCCATCTAAATCAGCAACTTTGCCAAGAAAGGGGCAGTTAGTATATAGCCCCATGATGGAACCCGTGAATCGTGATGGTTACATGCAAACATTACCGAAAATGCCAGTGCACTCTCATCCACAGCCTTCTGACTGCAGAGATGAAAACGGTACATTAGATAGTGAAGAGGGCTTACCTTCTCAAACATCAAACTGGGGCAGGTACACTAACAGCTTACTGGAGTCTGTCTCTGTTCCTGGGACATTGAATGAAGCAGTTGTAATGACTCCGTTTTCATCTGAACTTCAGGGAATTTCAGAACAAACATTATTGGAACTCTCTAAAGGAAAACCATCTCCACACCCTCGAGCATGGTTTGTGTCCCTGGATGGAAAACCGATTGCTCAAGTGAGGCATTCGTTCATAGATCTGAAAAAGGGCAGGAAAACAGAGAGTAATGATACCAGTCTAGACTCTGGTGTGGACATGAATGAGCATCATCCCAGTAGGAAACTGGAGAGAGAGAAAACTTTCATTAAAAATATGCCGCATTCCAAGATCCTTTACTTGGAAGATCTGGATCTGAGTAGCAGTGAAAGTGGGACCACAGTTTGTACTCCAGAGGACCAGGCTGTGAGGCACGTCCTGGATGGAGGGAATAGGCCGGTCATAGAACAACATGATGAAGAAGGTCTAAGAAGAAAAACTGTATCAGGAAGTCATGAATCTGGTATCCCTTCTGCTAAAAGAAGGGATAGACCATGTATCACAAAAAGAGATAGCAAAACCAATATTTGGAAGAAAAGAGAGGAGAGGCCGCTTATTCCTATAAATTAAAACACAATGTGCTTTGTGTTGTTGCTCTCTCTGCTGGTTATTGACCTCTTGGCTGCTTGTGTAATTCTGCAGTGTTGGGTTTACAAGGGAAATGTTGTTTTCTAGTATCAAGAAAAGTTACATTTTTTTAATATACAGATTGAGTTACTAAACTTCAGCTGGGCAGTTGGTATTCAATGTGAATTGAAAACAGGGAAATGCTACTATTAAAATTTTCCAGTTCCTAATTTTGCTGGTAGTATAGGGAAGGCCCACATTTTAACTAGCCTGTCATTCTTGGACACATCTCTGGGAATGCATGGTGAGAAATGTAGGCACACGTTTTAATTTTTTCGTATTTGTTGCTAATGCGTTGGTAGGCTGGTTAAAACTGTTCCTCAGCCTTGTTCCGAATCAATGTGACTGTCTGTACAGTATTTTATATGTGAAGTTTTCCAGGGATCTGTTACTACTTCTTTGTATAATGTAAAATGTTGTATCAGTTAGTCCCATGACACCAGCAGATGAGCTCTGCTGGATTGATGAGCAGAGCTCTATAGCGTTACTGTGCTCCTTGTGCGCCCATCCATGTGGAAAAGGTTACCTTTCCATATAGCAGCGGCAGAAGGGGAAGTGTACAAGCTCTGTGGCCACTGCAGTTCATGGTCCCCTCTGTCTTAAGATGTTGCCCATCTGCTTTGTTTTAATATGCTTTGTCACAAACTGTGGACATTGAAGATTGGCATCTGTTATGAAGTGTCCACATCCAGCAGAAAAGGACTGATGCTGTTAGCATTCGAAGCTGCTGCTACTACTGATCCCAGTGTCTTGTTTTGGCTTCATTGTCACTTAAAAGCTTCTCTTCTGCATGCTGTCGGGCCAGTTGTGCTCCACAACATAGTCTGGAATCCCTGCAAATTTATAAATTAAGAGTTTGGCCCATATTGAAAAAGTATGCAAGTTTAGACAAATTATGCCTTTGAAATAGTTTCCTTTAGCAGGGAAGTTTGGCTCTGTTGCTTTTGATTTTATATTTTAAAAAATGGAAGCTCATCAGAGGTTTATGTGCCTGCATTTTGCCAGCCTGAGCTACTTTTATCTAGGTTGTGCATTGCAGACGGCTTGAACAGGCTTTAAAAGTTGGGGGGTTTTATGAGCATTAGAGAGTAGATCACAAAATTTGGTCTATAATGCAATATAAATACTACTTATGACTCATCTTAGAGTTAAATTTACCAAAAGTCATGAATGCATGAAATGTAACTAAGATATGTATAGAGGAAGGAAAAGGCCATTGGAATACTCTTTATTTTTAATGTTCACCTTGTCAAAGTGGTTGTTTCAACTTTGGCTAACAGAAAAGTAGATGCATCCCTTAATGTGCTTCATACAGTATATAGAATGTCTTTCTGTGGCTTTTAAGCTGTTTCCCTGATGAAATAAGTTCCAGCATTTTGGCTCTGGCAGTTTGATTATAAACCATCCTAAGAAAGCTTTATAAATATTTCCCTTAGAGCTTGGTTTCAGTTCTACACCAAGACCCAAATATCCAAATGCCTATATCTGAATTGTGGAATGAGGTGTACTTAGTTGTCTGCCCTGTAGCAGTACACTCAAAAGAGTTGGGAAATATCCTATGCAGCTGGGCTTCTGGGAATATTTACTCAGGAAACGTTACTGTGAAACTTGTCTGTTATGTTGGGCTCGTCAGTCGTCTGGTCCTGTTTCTAGAAGAATAAGCAAGGTAACCAGAATGGTACTAGCAATACATCAATTCAACTTCTGGTATGCAGTTGCTTCGTGAACAAAATGTTATGTTCCTGTTGAGTTCACAACTATGAAAGTGCAAAATAAGTTTGAGATGTGTAAAACTAAGTCTATAATTAAATTGGCCAAAATAATCTGGTTTTAATTATATGATTTATCTACTTCAGAAGTGAAGATGGCTTGTCGTAGAATCATAGAATTGTTTTGGTTGGAAAAGACCTTTAAGATCATCAAGTCCAACCATTAACTCGTCACTGCCAAGTCCACCACTAAACCACATCCCTAAGTACCATATCTATGTGTCTTTTAAATCCCTCCAGGGATGGTGACTTCCAGTTCTTGACAACCCTTTTGGGGAAGAAATTTTTCCTGATATCCAATCTAAACCTCCCCAGGCACAACTTGATGCCGTTTCCTCTTGTTCTACTCTTTGTTGCTCTGGAGAAGACACCAAATGCACCTCACTTACAACCTCCTTTCAGATAGCAGTAGACAGTGATAAGGTTTCCCCTCAGTCTCCTTTTCTCCAGGCTAAGCACCCCCAGTTCCCTCAGTTTACCCTCCCTTCAATTGATTTGTCTCTACTTGAAATTTTGTTCACCTACAGTAACTTAAATATATTGCAGATTTTTTCCAATGCATTTTTTCATTATATATACACCAAAAAGACCTAATTCTTCAAACTTACTTGTATCATTAACAAATACAGACTACTATAAATGGCTTTATTCCTGTGACTTCAAAGGAATGAGGTTCTGCACTCCGGTATTCTGTGTCAGTAGTATCTGGTCACCAAAGAAAAAAGGATTAGAAATGTTAAAAAGATCAGTTATAACTTTGGGACTTCAAAGTAATGGTGCCAGAAGCTGGACTGATGTAATGCAGGTTCTCAACTGCTCTGGTGGCTGATCAAGAGCAAAGAGCAGAGTTCAGTTCTGTACCATCATTCTAAAGGAGCTTTTGGCTGTCTGGATTTAGTCACAATTTTACCTTGCACAGGTAGTAGTGCAAGTCAGAGTGGAACAGATCTTCTCGCCAGGGTTGCTTGCTGCTAGGCTTCTCTGCAGTAGGAAGGAAGAATAAATAGGCATCTCATCGTATATAGGATTGATATCTCTACTAGATAGTAGCTCCTCCCTTGTCAAACGAGGGTGTACGCATTTCTTCTGGTGGAATATATAGCTTATTTTCTAGAGAGCACGTGCTGCAGTTCTGGCAATACCATTTCCAAGGCTGTCATCATCTGTTGCTTCTATCCATTCCAGTCAAGCAACAGCTATCTTTGCTTGCTTTGTAGATCCCATAAACCAACTTTTCTGTGTGGAACTTGCTAGCATTTATTACGTAATGTTTTATGCTGCTGGTAACACTTGAAAAGGCTTTTCTGAAGTCTAGTTTTATATTAAAAATAAATACATAACGCATTTTCTGTGTCAGAATATGAGAAAACTATTCTGTAAAGATAAATTATTGCTGCAGTTGTATCTGCAAAGATAAATGCTGCATGAAAACAGCTGATGCCCCTAAGTACACAATGACAGGGAATTCTTCCATGGCCCTGTCATAAGCATTAAATCTTGGGTTTTAAAAACTCTATGTAACTCTAAAATTATTAGAATTATACTTAATATTTATATTCAGTATTTACAGAATATATTATCTGAGTCTTCATGTTCCAGCTGTATGTTGGAATTTATGCACTGGAAACTTGTATTACCTGTTAGCAACTGGAATTCTTTTGGGTTTAGATCATTGAAAAAGGGCGTTTGACTACTCTGAGTTCTAAAAATTTTAATTTCAGGAATAACATACATGATGTGTAACAAACGTGGAAAAGACAAAATGCTGTCATGAAATTTGTTTTTGGTCAAATGAATGCTTTTCAATATTTCTATATGTGATTTCAACATATGAATTTATATGAATCACTGAATTTATTTAAGATTATTTTCTGTTGGCTCGATATTGCAGCACTAACAGAGTGCTAAAATGCTAGTGCTGAAATTAGGTCAGAAAAAAAGCAGCAAGGATTCATGGCACACTGCCCTTGGAAAAGCCAGGGAAACGTTGAGAGGTTTTGACTTCTTTGAATCTGAAGGTTGAAAATGAAAGAACTCTGATATCTTACAAACCTGAAAGCACAACTGATTTGATGATTAGGGACTTTATTTACCAATGTAGCGCTAGAGATGATGCACAAAAAGAAATTCCAGGATGTAGGAATGAAAATGTTTAGTTGTCTACTTTCTTTTTATGCAGTAATTTGTACCAAAGAGCATGAAATGGATGAGCACCAGTCTAAACTCCTCTCATGAGTTAAAAAGTGAAACAGGTTAACAATATTACTGATCTAACACTGTGCAAATTAAACAGCAGTACACTGTATCTGTTGTCTAGTATTACGTATTAGGAAAATCTGAAGATAAATTAGCCTGCTGAAGTGCCTTTCTCTTTCATCAGACTTATTTTATCAGTGGGACACCTGACTATCTGAAAAGCACATTATGTTTTTTTTTTTCTGTTAGCCAAAAAAAACCCTTCAATTATACTTAGAATTATGTAGCTTTTATAATATTTTAAGAGGCAGATCTAGTGTTTTTTATGTTGGAATACTGACTCCTGCATGTTGATGATGGTAATTGTTGTAAACCCTGTTTTTTTGTATTTTATGTTTGAAAAGAAACAAAAAAAAATCTTTAGCAATCTGAACAGTAGTACCTTTTAAAAATGCACGTATGGGATCTGATTCAACTTCGTAAGTCAAGAGTAAGCATCTTGGAGTCACTGGATTTACAGGTATGAAACTGACTGGAATTTAAAGGTCAAAAATTAAATTAATATATGTTTATATATAAAAACTATTCTAATGACAAAATATTTCAGCTGCTAACCTTCCTTGCAGGTAGAATTAGAACGTATATGGAGATAGGTACTTAATTCTTATTTTCTAGAACCAATTTGTATCTCGATCTGGAGTCTGACCTGCCTTGTTTATGTAACCCAAGCTTCTGCTTTTAAATTTTTTTTTTAGTTCAGTGGAATTATGCAAAACACAGTACTATGCCTACAGAATTAAAAATGAGCATTCTTTTACAGTAGTTTGTACTAATTTGTACCACACTCGTAACTGTAGGCAGCTACATTGGTGTTAAAGAATTTATATGAAAGGTGGTTTAAGTTATTTTGATCTGAGCTTCATTTTCTTTTAAAAGAAAAATTCTGTGTGTTCTGATCACCAAAAAAAATGGTTTCACATTCTTTTTTTTAAGACGGGCAGCAGAAAACTGTGTCATTTTTTTTTAGTATTAGCACTCTCAGCTTGAATTTTTTTTTTATCAAATGAATTTTTTTCAGTCAGTTTAAGACTTACTGAACATTCCTATATTCCCACTCCCCAAAATGTACTGGTACTTCATTCCCCAGTTAACTGATGCAGTTCCTTTGAAGCACTTGCTGCACTTAAGTCCATGTTAGAACAGTAATGTTTTTACAACATCTTATTCTATAGAAAGGCACTTTTTAGTGCTCATTAGAGCACAGAGTTCATAAAAAGCCTGGCTCTGAGATGCTGGAAGGTAGGTGAACTGATGGCACTGACTGTGCTCACCACCTTGCACGTTGGAGCTGTATATTCAATAAACACTTTATTACCTTGGCAATCATTTTCAAAAACACTCTGGTATGGATATTGTTCATGTAAAACATTCTTGATATTCAGCATCCTGGTTTTAAGTATTTCTACCTTTTTATAATTTGTCAGAGATGTCTTCATCTCTGTATTTACCACAGTATCAGTGTATCTGTTGCTGAAAATGTAACTAAGATTTGTAAAATGTTATAGCTTATGCAATATAATAAAAGTTTTAAAAAGTCATCAGTGCCTTAAGTTTTACTTTAATGTCTTTTAAGTCATAAATAATTTAGGAACATACCTCTCTCACTTACACTTTTCTGCTAAATATCATTAAAAATGTCTATTTCTGTCATCACCAGAATTACAATGATGAAAGAATGTTGTTATCCTTAAGTTTGCCAGTTGAAATTCAGTCACTTCTCTGTTCCATTTCTACTGAAGGAAGACTTCTATATCCGCAGTCAATCTGATTCCTGTTTCTTGGTTAGTACAGCTAAGATTATGCCTTGTGTAAATTGGTTTTGTTGCAATTGTAAAGGGGTACCCAGAGAAGAACATTATTTCAGGTTCTGTTTTTATGTCTAATCTCTCTCCATTCTTTCATTTAGAGACGTTTGTGGCTCCGAGAACAAATAAAAGATATCTGCACAGTGCATAAAACAGACACATCAATTCCAGCTAGAAGTAAGCTCAAAGTACTTGGGTCCAGGTAGAAGAACAAGACATTGTGTCATCATAGAAAACAAAATCCAAACTGTACAGGTTATTCATTTAAGTGCGAATTAAAGTATGTGTGAGTAGGTGATACTGTTTTGTTTGTTCTAAATAAGTTGTTAGACATGCTATCAGATTTTGATTTCTATTAAAGCATAAGGAAAGATAATTGGAAAAAGTCAAGTCACAAGTCTGGCTAAGCTTCAACAAAATGTTCCTATTTTTCTTAGATTCTCAGAATAAAACTTCAAAAATGGCAGGTTCTTACTGCACATCTTTTGTTCTGTTTAATCAACAGCTGGCAGCTGGGTTGAAGTAAAAGTATTTAATTCAATTGGGTTTTATATTTACATTTATTCCTGGTATTGAGGTTCAAATCTTCACTACACTTATTGGGAATCTGGGCCTTTAAAGAAAACTAAAATTACTAAAATTTAAACATACCTATTACATTACCATTTAGGAAATAATTGTTAGACTCGGGAATATTTTGGCTTGGCCATCTGTACATGATTGAATATGGCTATTATATTATTGCATGCCACTGGGAGGCTTAGCTCCTCTTTCAAGCATTAACCATCAGGAAACCATAGAAGATCTTACAGAATGTACCTGATACTATAAATAGGGTTTTTTTCCATCTTGCTTTTACTACTGTGCATTTTAAAATAGCTCACTTATTATCATTTTTTTCAGCAACCATGTTAAAATGAGTCTGCCTTAATTTACTAAACCTCTAAAAAAGAACTGTTACCTAACTGATCTTTCAAGAATATAAAGGTGTTCTACATTTTACATTTGAGTAATTTACTTGATTGAAGGTTAAAAACTTCCAAATAATAGTGACAATTTTCCAAGTATGTGGCTATTTTCTACAATGCATCTACAACAGCCAAATCAGTTTCTCTGTTTATTTGAGAAGATTTAATATGAACATTTCTCACAGTGTTGAGCAGCACTGAGTTAATTTTTGTAGTACTTACAGTTTATGGCATCTGATATTCACTTACTAATTTGTTTCTTGGTCTCTAAGAACTCCTGTGTGTGGAGTAGAAAAGTAAGAATATGTTACCTAAACCAAGAAAATCATGAGCTGATACACAGTAGAATCCCTTCCAATAATAAATCTATTTTTCTTGTTTTAAAGTTCAGATGATTAGGTGGTGGTCTTGTCAGGAGCCTCCATTGATGGCAGGTGTTTCTCAAATCCCTCTTGTCCTTTTTTGAGGAATGGCTTGCTGTGCACATTTATTTAAAAATTCAATTCCCTGGGATAGGTTAAAATTGTGGATTTGTTACAGCCATCTTTTTATAAGTAACTACTTTGTTGATATTGCCACAGACAAACTGATGCTGGCTTTTGCCAGCATTGTGAATGTCATCCTTCCTAATGGTAGTGGACTCCCCAGAAAATGCTATTTCAGAAGAGTTTAGAGAATAATCCCTACTATACCTGGAAAAATCACTTCTATTTCAAGTGCTGTTCTGATCAGGTTCTCCTAAATGGAGGTTGCTAAAAAAATCTTCTGGGGCTTTGGCACATCTTTGTTAGAAACTTTTCTGAAGCTGCTTTGAGAACTTTCTGATGCATGTTCAGATGATACTTGCTTAAGAAACAATCTATTTCCAGATATAGAAATCTCTTTCCCCTAGCTTTGCAAGTTTACGAAGATTTGCATGAGAACCTGATGGGTTGTTTCCATGTTTGGCTGGTGTATCTTTCCATGTCAGAGGACTGTATACAACATATTCATGAATAGGACATGTTTCTTTGCTGCAGTAGCCAACTGTCAATACATACCCTATGAAACTTGAAAGACAGAAAGGCCAGCTGTTGCATAATATTTCTTAGCTAAACATGGACTAATCAATTAATTGTTCTTGCATGCAACAGTGTTTCAAAGAAGCCTCTTCTCTGATGTTAGGAGTGCACAGCCACAGCAACTTCACTGATCACTAGGGGGAGATGTTGCAAGTTTAAAAATAAAAATATTTGCTTTATTTACCAAGGATGTTTGTTTACAGAGCACATATTGTCTACTCTGTAGGTGAAATCAGTTACTTATAGTAAGTAACAAGCTATAAGATATACTCAAAGGCATAGCCCTGTCAAAATCTTGGTTTAAAAATACTTGTAGCACTTCCCTATAATTGGAAACGCTCTGCAGTTATTACAAGGGATTCTCAGGAGCCTATCCAGTCTTGTTTTCTCTGTTGCAGTCACAAGTTGTTTCAAGTTTCTAAATTATTCTAGAATGAGCCTTAGAGGTGCAATTTTTTCTTTGCAAAGTGGACACTTCACTACAGCATCATTCTCCAATTCATATTGGTGGTCAACCCAAGTTTTCATGCATTTTATGTGAATGTTGTTAACACAGCTGTATCTACAGAAAACAAATACTAATTCCTATAATCTCTCCATCAGCATAGAAGAAAAATCACATAGCAATACAAAGTAGTCTTCCCTTTTCTTTTCATCCTTTGCCTTCCTCCCACATTTTAACTTGTAAGATTGCTGAGTTTTCTGGATTGGAAAAAGGCTCTAACAATGGTCAGGTATTTTTCCTTGTGTATTGAAGCTAGCTATATTAACATATCTTGTAAAATTAATTCTATAATTAGAACAAGACAAAGAACAAATTGTATACTTAACCTGTAGTAAGTGATGGGAAGCCTTTTCTTTAATAACTCCTGAAAAATGGGACAAACATCCTCTTCATCAATTTCTTTCTGATCATTGCATGATTCTCCTGGTGTAGTATTTGTGAGAAGAGAGTTTGCTCTTGATTTTTGTGTTCTTTCTTGATGCAATTACTGAAGCACCCTCAATTTTCTTTCCAGAAGACCAAATTTAAAAGCATCTAGCGAAAGTAAATACAAAAACTTTGTTTTGGCAGAACTTGTTATACTTCTCCATCTATGAAATGTAGCAGGTGCTCTCTGTCAAATATATGCAGTTCATTTCAGCCCCAAAAAACATTGTAAATTGTTTTTTATAACTTGGACAGAAACTGTTAACGACTTTGCTTGTACAAGTTATCTAATATGGTGTCCAAGGCAAAAATGAAGCCAAAATGTTTCTAAACTGTGAAGTTTTCAGTAAGTTAAATTTGGTTCATTAAATATGATCAAAACAGCATTTCATCCCAAAAGGCCTTTATAGATAGATCTATGTCTATAAATAAGTCAGAGTAAAGAAGTTTTTGCTGTTAGGTACTGGAAATGGACAACTATGGAGGATTTTCTAGAAATATTTCTTGGAAAAATAAACAGCACAGTGTTTTTCTGTCTGGTGACCTCTGGTCAAAAAAGCTAAAAAAGCTTTCCAAACCTGAAATTAAGCCTTGCCACTATCTTTTGAAATATGGAATAATAACGAAGTAAACATTATTTCTTTAGTGTCACTCATGATGCTTGTAAATTAAATGCATTCTGCTTCTCATTGAAGAACCTGATCTCATAACCAAATGTTGACACTTCAGTAAAACACTGAAGGGCCTTTCTTGATGCTTCCTTATTTTCACAAAGAGAAAGCAATGCAAGGTAGGAAATTGCTCTGCTAACAGCCAGCTTTGGCAAATTAATCTGTTCTCTGGCACTCAATCTGGGTACAGTTCTGATACCACACATCACTATGTGCCATAGCCAGAAACTAGTTACAAATTCTAGTGATATCATGGAAACGAGCTCACTTTCTACTGTAGTTATTTTGCCCATACAAACATATGAAAGTTCTAAATGTTCTAAAATGTGGTTCAGATAGAAAAATACAAGCTAGGTTCTGACTGTGTACAAGATGTTTGGGTTTGTAGGTAAATGGGTTTTTTTAAAGTAATTTCTTGAACGGTGGCCATTCTTTAAGGTTGGTTTGTCTTTAGCTGCTTTATGACTACTTGGGAAAAGATCTTTAGACTAATTATATTGTGGGATGTTTACACTATTTGTGTTATTTGAGTTACTGGGGTTCTAGAAAAGGAAATCTAACAAACCAGTTGAGCAAACAGCTTTGTAACAGCCTAAAATCTTGACTTGTGTCAGAAAGCTAACCTGGTTGTACAGTTTATGCCCTCTGGATTAGAAAGCTTTGTGGTTTTGGTAACAGAAAGCCACAAATGTCAAAATCAGGAAAGGATTATATTTTGCACATACTTTCTTCACATACCTGTAAGTTTGAGGGGTAATCCCAATGACATTGGCAGCATTCATGAAATGTGGCAATTTAGGTGATGTGAAAGTAGAAACATTGCCCTAAGCTAGGAAAGTTGTTGCGCTTGTATTAGTTTCTGCTGAAGGGCTCACTACGCTGAAGTGATACAAGATGAACTGTAGTTCTATAGCTAATTTATTGTTTAATGAAGCAGCAAGTTTGTCAGTGTCTACCCACTAAGAATACCTTGAGAGCACTGGATTAACTTTAGTACAAGGTGTTTTTATAAATGCATAGCTTTTTACTGTATATATTTGAAGTTGTTGCTTTTCCTGGGTTTTAGTTTTTCTTGAAACTGCAGTTGTAATCGATGATATATAACACAAAGTGTTCTGTATCAGAGGAAAATGAAGCAGCTTGGAAAATGCCTGAGAGTGCTGAACTTTTTTTTTTTAAGTGGCAGAGGGAGAAGAGGAACGAGACCATGATCTATAAGAAACCTCATCAAAGATCCAAAGGACGCTGCTTCGTGCATTTGAAGTTTGTAAGCTGTAAATGCCAGCCATAAAGGGGAGGTTCATACTTACACTCATGATCTCGTGGTACTCGATGCTTTTTCAGCAGTATCCTACAATTTATAATCAAAATATCTGACATGTAAAAACATCAGTGTGAAGTTAGTTGTTAGTTTAACTTTACAATTTAAGTGGAGTACACAGGTATTGAGAGTGTGAGTAGATGAGAGTAATCTTACTGCAGTAAATTAATTGTAATAAATTAATTAATTTTTTAAATGCCTTTCAATCAGGGCTGTAAGTCCCACTCCTACTCCTGCCAGTTCTAGGGCTTGTTTGCTTTCTCCAGTGCCCTGGTTCCACTCCCTGGGCTGGCAAAAGGACTGGCCTCGCCAAAAACAGTGATTTTGTGTTGGTTTAGCGGGTTTTGATTCGAGCTATTGAACCCGTGGACAAGTACTGCATCCCCAACTGTGAAGAGGGAACGGGACAACCGCTGGTGGCAGCGCCGAGCGGTTCGGGCGCGTTCGGCCGGCTGTGTGCGCCTGCCCGCGGGCTGGGCAGGACGGGTACCGGCTGGATCTGTGCTCCGGCTGCTGCTGCGTCCCGCATTGCTCTCGGGAGCTGTGCGGAGCCGCCGCTGTGCTCAG
>VZRW01004043.1:150625-275029 GCA_013398125.1 Aegotheles bennettii | reverse complement strand
CCTCGCCAGGCGCGGCGGCTCTGAGGGCGCTCACCGGAGGCGCGGGCGGGTCCCTGCCGCGGCCGCCAGGGGGAACCATTGCACTCCCTACGGTCCCTAAGAATCTGTTTGTTTCCACTTTGCGTTAAACGTTTGTACCGATTATTCGAACAACTGGCAGTCTTTTGCTAACAGCAAATGGTTCGTGTAATCGCTGCTGTAACCCAGCAGGTACCGTGCGGCAGCGGGAGGCCGAACTCCTCGCTGTGTCTGTTAAAGGTGTGAGCTTTTTTATCCAGCACTTGGCTTCTCTGGAATGCCGCCGTATTTCCGAAGTGCCTGAGCCCTGCTGGGAAGTGACAGAGCCGGGGCAGCCCCCAGGAAGGCACGGAAGGACCAGCTGAGGGCCTCTGGGGTGCTGCAGGAGCTGAGGGGAGGCAATGGAGGGCAGCGGGAGCTGAGGTGAGGCTATGGAGGGCAGCAGGAGCTGAGGTGAGGCTATGGAAGGCAGCAGGAGCTGAGGTGAGGCTATGGAGGGCTGCAGGAGCTGAGGTGAGGCTATGGAAGGCAGCAGGAGCTGAGGTGAGGCTATGGAGGGCTGCAGGAGCTGAGGTGAGGCAATGGAGGGCAGCAGGAGCTGAGGTGAGGCTATGGAGGGCAGCAGGAGCTGACATGAGGCTATGGAGGGCAGCAGGAGCTGAGGTGAGGCAATGGAGGGCAGCAGGAGTCTGGGCCTGGTACCGTGCCACAGCAGGCTGGGTGAGCCCCCCGAGCCAGGCAGTGGAGGCCAAGGTGCTCTACATGCATGGCCCTGGTCCAGATCAGTGCACAGTTAGACAGAAAGGTTTGTTTGAGCGCTAGCTTCCCAAATGAAGCAGCACGGGACCCTGGTGCCTGGGACAGAGCTGCTGTAGAGCAGTGTGGGAGGCACTGACTGACACTGGGACTGGACACAGTGACACCATACAGTGACCCAGGTGAGCTGGACACCTGACTTGAGTCAGCTCAAGCAGACAAGTCAAATTGGAATGATTGAAGGAGCAACATGAAATAGAGTCTGGAAGGAGTGTGTAGTCAGTGCCAGAATATGCTGAAGCCACTGTTTTTCTTTTTAACTAAGCAGTGTGTTGAATAATCTTTAGAGTTTAGTCTTTCCACCAGTTCATAAGGCTCCTGCTAGCAGACCAAGGTTAACGTGTTGCGAGCTGGAAGAGGATTAGTGGTCAAAATCACTTGCTGCAACATTCTTAAGCAAAGTATTCAGGGTGTAATTTTTATCTAGATATCACAGACTTTTCGCAAAATCTCCTGTACCAGCTTGTTCATGTCCTTTTCTTTTGTTATTTATGTATTTTAACAAGCTCTTTTTCTTGTCTTTGACATCTTCAGCTAGATTTAATCCTATATGGGTCTTGGCTGTCCTAGTCTCATTTCTACTTATCCTGACCACCTGTCTATATTCAGTCCAGGTGGCCTGACCTTGCTGCCCTCTCCTGTGAACTTTTTCCTTGTACTTGAGCAATGTCAGGAGTTTTTTGTTCATCCACAGAGGTTTCTTGAGCCCATGGCCCAACTTCCTTCTCGTCAGGACACATTGTAACAGGTGTTTTATTGTATTTTAAAGCAATGAAAGTTTCATCTTTCATGTCAGTGCATAAAAGCTTCTTGAACTCCTAAGTTTTGTTGACTTATTTGTAAGAGGTACAGGTAGGTGTCATGATCCATCTGTCTTTATCTCTCTAAAGTGTTAATTGTTACCATGAAGCATCCAGACAATGGTGGATTTTTTCATCCTTATGGAATGCAATTTTGAATACTGCTGGAGTACAGTTTTGAATTTAATTTTGAAGTGGAAAGTTGAAGACAATGTCAATTCCCACCTCTGTGAAAGGTCAAAGCTCCATTTTCTGTCTTATTGTGAAGTCTCTGATTTCCAGAATTTAAGCTACATGAAATCATACAGGAAAGGGAACTCTGCCCCTCTCTTGTTAAAATTATGCTGTTGTAAGTCAAGATTAATGTAGCTGGAGAGCAGGAAGGTGACTTTTTGCCTTGCTAGTTTATATACTGGTCTGTGCACGTTTTTTGGATGATCTTTCTGTCTTAAACATCATTGAACAAAATACGAGCAAGTAGAAGACAGATACATAATTTTTAATATTTCCTATCCCGGTAAGCATCCTGATTATAAATTTTAGGCTTTATTCATGTTGTTCTCCAGGCAGATTTTGGTTTGTTTTCCATGTGCTGGCAGCTGTTGTACACAGAGGGGGGAGAATGCCTCTACCACTATTCCCTTTTTCCTTCATCCCCCTGAAACTTGCTGTGAAGTACTGACCTTCCCGTTTCTGGGGAGGTGGTGTCTGTGGCTACCTCAGCATTAGGTATTCACCTTTATATGTCTTGGTCCTGATCCATCCATCCATACCTACATTGTGCTGAAACCCATAAGATTCACAGGAGAAGTATTTTTTTCCCTGTGGAGTTAAGTCTGACAGATGTTCCCTTTCTTAGCTGAGAATTAATTATGTTTATTTCCAATATATGTGTTTCACAACTGCTTTATCCCAGGAACCTCTAAATACTAAGGAGCAGGACAGTAAGAAATTTTATTCCAAAGATGCTCTTTATTTTTTTTATTTTTTTTTTAAAGAGACTGAAAAATAGGATCAAATATTATTTTAAGAATCAAAAAAACCCCCCAATTATTAGGTTTCTGAAATCTCCTGCAAATCATGAAAACAGAAGATATATCTCCTGTCAGAGATACTAGCTTGGTGGTAAAAAACTTAAGTATCCTAAGACTTAAAAAGTAGGATGACCTTGTGGCTTAACAGTAGACCAGGACTAAGGAGAATCTAATCATCCTGGTTCCTTTACAGACTTCCTGAGTGACCTTGAGCAAAACTGCTCAGTGCCTCGGTTTTCTATCAGGAACATTTCCTTTCTCCTCTTCCTTGCCTTGTCTGTCTAGACTGACAGGAGGACTGATCTGTCCTCCTAAAGGGGGGGAGTTGAGGGCTCTTTGAGGGCTCTCAGTATATATTGAGTGAGTTCTCTCTGTATATATTGACAGTGACACAGTGGGTTCCTGACCAGCTAGTTTCTGGTTTACTAATAATCATTAAGCAATGATCATAAATTTGGGATTTGAATTTGTTCAATAGAACACCAACTTCTGTGAGCTCCCGGAACTGACCAATAGTTTCTGAGTAAAACCACACAGGTACTGATCTCTGGCAGACATCAGGTAGCTGCATTCTTTCCACATCATTTCAAAAGCTATAAATATAAGAAAAAACAACAAAGACCCCAAATCAGAAAAACCAACTTTCCCCTCTTCCTCTCCACCAGAAGTATGAAGCTTGGGTTCTGACAGATACCTGAAATGGAGCACAGCATTGATAAATCGGGGCAGATCTGCAGTGGAACATTGAATGTTCAGTCTTGCCAATAATCGTGCCTGGATGTTATTTTAAAACATATTTTAATATATGGGAATAATATTTACTCTTGCCTACATTCTTCTGTTGACACCATCAGCATTATCTCCAGTGTGATTTCCTGACTCCTGAATGATTTAGCCATTGGTAATATACCATTGTTTAAGGTTCTGAGTGTGAAACACGAAACTTTATTATATACTACTGTTCATTACTGCTGATATAAGGGCAACAAAAACCGAACAAATTAAAATCTTTTCCATGAAAAGATTTTGAAGCACTGCAGTTGCTGATGCCTCACCTGACAACTGCAGTGGAAATGTTCCCTGTTACGTCGGTGGAGATACTGAAAAATTACTCTTTGACTGGTGTTGTCATATCCACAAAGTGAGCACATCTAAAGGAAGAATTTGATTTCCGGAATATCTGCTCATAATCCTTTCAACCTTGTGTTTATTGTCACTGTTTTGTTTGCAATTTTTTTTCAACAATCATATAAAAAAATTCTGAGTGACTTTTTTTTTTTAACCTTTGTGTTGGTGGTTTTGTAACTATACAGTGCAATGTAAGTCAAATAGAAGTTTTAGCAGTTTAAAACAGCATGATTCTTGTGAAAAGCTTAATACACTAATGCTGCCTACGATATCTGGCAGTGCAGTGAGGCATTGTCCTAACACTAATCCACAAATATATTTTTCATTAGATATGAGGTTTTTGTGGGCGTCAGTCCATCATCTGACTTTACCACAGATAAACCAGATAAACCTTGCAGATAAACAAAACCCCCAAATGAACTGCTTAATGGGAAAAGTTTTGTATAATGTTTTATACAAAACGTGACCTTTGAAGATCTACTTCAGAAGTGGAGCAGAGAAATAATCACTAAGAAAAATTTATTTTGGCACCATAAAGTGTAGCAGTATTGATACCACTCACTAGTGAGTCATTTTAAGTGATATGAACCTAAGTTTAATGTGTGATGTATAATTGTTCCTCTCCTTCAGTTCAGTTTGTCTGAATGACATTGTCTAGCAGGGACTCAGATTTGCAAAAGTACATTTTTAATGATATTACAAAAAGTTTAGTACTGACAGTTTTTTTATATATATTTCCTATGTGGGGCCAACTCTTCCAGCCAGTTTCCTTCAGTGATATCTGGAGAGGATGTGATAAGCTTTATACTGCTTTTCACAGGTCAAAGGGCATTGTCTTCCTCTTCACTCCAGCTGCCAACAACAAAGTCAGACATATGTTATCACCATCAAACAGGAAGCTGTGAGCCTGCTTGTGTTCAACAAAGTACAAATACAGGAAGACCATCAGGTTAGTTAAAAGCTGATGGAGCTCAGCTAAGGTAGCATATAGCTAGTTATGCTATAACCTAGTGGCACTGTTCTATATGCCCTGTGTGTATGTTTCAGTATCAGGGAAGGGTGGTTATCTGTTGGTGATTGGTTTAATATTACTTTAGCCCAAGGACAGGTATCTATTTAAACCTTTTTACAGGTGGTATCATCTCCTGAGGTGGGGTTGTATAAGGTTGAAAGAATAATTACTTACTCAGTAAAGAGCAAAGCTGCAGTGGGATTAACTGGCAATGAATTGAACATAAAGTTCATTTGAACACATACAATTTCACACTGCCAATTAACAAGCAGGATGTGAGTTGCCTTAAATTTGTTCTAAATTCCCTCATTTTCACATACAGTATGTTGTATATCGAGATTAAAATTATGTACCATATATTAGCAAGCTCACGAAATGCTGTGGGTTGTGACATCTTAATGTTGGTAAAAGTGGGTTTTCCATTTCTCTGTAATTTTGGAATGTGAAATCGGATTAATAGGAACTTTGTTTTCAGTACTGATAGCCAGTATTTTGGAACCATGTTCATTGGTGCTAAATTTGGATTTATTTGCAGCTTGTCTTCTGCTTCCGGTACATTGTTTACTGCTTCAGGAAAGTCTTCCCAATACATTATACTGATTCCTATCCTCTGGCTTTTGCTCAGCACAGAACAAATCAGGTCAGGCACATTGAGTTCCAGCTCCTGTCTCTAAGGACTGGTTGAAGCTCTACTACAATGTACTGCTACTACCTGGAAGTTCTAGGCCACTCCATAAATAACACATACAGATATCTGTGGGAACAGAGGACTACAGAACTAGTTAAGCCCACTACCTGCCCATGCCTTCAGGGAACTGAGGAATGAGATTTTTGTTCTAGTGACAGTGAGTGTGACACTGCTTCAGTGAATTGTTTTACTGCAATTTGTCCCATATCTCTACTTCTTACATATTTGTTTTAACACCTTCAGTGGCTATGCCAAGAGCTTAACATTCAGAAGGGCCTTAAAATGGTTTGCTTCCTCTATTGAGATCACTAGATTACTTTAAATGTGAAAACAACATTTGAGCTTTAGCCATCCAGATGTCATTCCCCTTGTCATCTCAGTCCATGCCCTTGTCAAAAGTCCCTCTCCAGCTTTACCCCTTCAGGTATTGGAAGGTGCTCTAAGGTCTCTCTGGAGGCTTCTCCAGGTTGAACAACCCCAACTGTCTCAGCCTGTCTCCATAACAGAGGTGCTTCAGTCCTCTCAGCATCTTCGTGACCCTCCTCTGGAATCTCTCCAACAACTCCATGTCCTTCTTATGTTGGGGACTACTGAACTGGACACAGGACTCCAGGTGGGGCCTCATGAGAACAGAGTAGAGGGAGAAAATCCCCTTCCTCACCCTGCTGGTCACGCTGCTTTTGATACAGCCCAAAATACCGTTGGCTTTTTGGAGCTAAACTCCAAATGCAGAAAAAGCAATGATTGCTGATAGATTAAAAGATAAAAGGTGTCAGTGAGGAAATGCCCAGAATTGGACATATGGTGAAACTAAAGAAAGAGATAAGGCTGAGGGAGGCCTTTTATCCAGTTGGCATTTATACTGCTCATTCAGAGCAGATGACCTACTCAAGGAAGAGATACTTGGAGGAATATGCTTGTGGTTCTGCAGGAAATATGACTGGTATTATTTTTCTTTTCTAATCTTTGAATTTTTTTGAGTGCTCAGTCTTTTGAGCAAAGACAGCTGATAGACAGACTTGAGCTGAACAACTGAGATCCAATAATTTGGTTTAGATAAGGTCTGAGTAGGTGGGCTGTTTGAATGTTCAATTGACCATCTTAGTAGGCATACAGACAGTCCTGTAGTGACAGGTGGAAGGAATTCATACTGACTGGTAACACTTCATATTCTTGTGCAATTTTATGTGGTGGCTAACTTTCTATACAAGTTAAAGCAGGGAGTATTGTGACTAAAGGACACTAAATAACTATTACTGAGAAAGAAAGCAGGACCAGAATACTGTCAGTGTACTATGATGCTTTTCTTCATGTGACATCTGTTCTAACTTTAGGAAGAAATCAACAAAAAGTAATTCAATCTAAGTTATTTCATTCCAGTCTCAGGATCTTTCTAAAGAAGTTTAATTTGATGGAGGCTGCTTCAAAATGTGCAGTATCACATTGTGAAACTGTGCTTGTTTTCTGATCGTTTGTCACAAGAGGGAGTTGGAGTTCTTTGCAATTTATAGAAACTGATGTTCTGCTTTAGCTAGGAGAGGGTATTTTGTTTTGTTTTTTGTGAGGAGAAAAGAAGTAATAATTATGTTCTTATTGTTGGCTTGTACTGTTTTAAAATAATAGACTATAAAATTGTTGAAAAGCTTAGGTCAAAACAGTGGGCAGTTAGTAAAAAGATAATTGTTCCATACTTTTTTTTTTATTTGGCAATGTGTATGATAGTAACAATTATGATGTAAAAAGTATTCTTGGCCATGGTCATACTGTTAAGCAGTGAAATTCATAGACTAAGAGTTGGGAGGAAATCTCTGTGAGCAACTTCATTTCTTTAGGGAACCATCACTGGGTGAATCCAAGTCATCAGCTGATCAGGCTAAAGCAAATGAAATAATGATTCATTGTCCAGCTGAGACACTCTCCCTATTTATTCTGGTATTTGTAGGACACCAGCAACCTGTATAAAGGCTCTCCTCTTGTTTTGTGTTAGAGTGACAAATACCATTGCTCTATGAAATAGAACTCTAGGTCCATTTTTCTTTCCTGGATAATCTCTGAGCAATCTGACATGTTAGGTGTTTCTATACATCCCTGGCTCATTCATTCACTTCTAAGCATGAGGATCCAGGAGGAGTGCAGTCTTGGAAATGCTTGGGCAAGAGCATAGCCAGTGTTAAGAAAATGGCTAAGCAAGCTTCTACTTTTCATAATGGAATAGGATGATGTGACTAAGGAGATGGTGTCTTCCGTATTTGGTGAAGAAAACGTTTAGAAAAGTTTATCCTCTGGGTTTAGAAGAGATGTCTCATGATAAATGATTGCAAAGACTTTGTCTTGATCAGTAGTGAATTATTATGATGCAAGAAAGGCAATGCCGAAATCCTGTTTTTGTCTGTGGGGAAATCTAAACCTCCTTGTTCTTTCTAATTCTGGGAAGAACTTAGTCATTTCTCTTTGAAGTATTTGTTTATATGTCCTTAATTCTTAGAATTTTTTTTTCACTCATATCTACACTAGCCACATTCTGTGTTTCTATTGTTTTGTATAGTCTATATTAACTGCCTGCAAGCATCATGAGGGTTGGACCTTTCTCTAGAAAATCTCACCATGCAGCAATAAGCTGATTTCATATCTTTCATGTCTGGCAGCAATTCAAGATTTTTAAAACATCAACAATGCTCCTGGAAGATCTCTGTACACAACTGAATGGCTTTGCAGGGCTGTGGCAGAGGCTTTTTTCATTTTTTTTTGCCTTTATGTTCCTAGTTTCAGAATATTTATTACATGAGGTTTTCTTAGAATTAAAGTAATAGAATACAAAAATTAAAAAAAAACCCAGCATTTTTAGGAAAGAATTGTGTTTTAAGGTAAGAGCACATATACTTTGAGAAATATGACTTTAATAAATGCAAAGTCAGGAAGAATGATTTTTAAACATTGTCAACACATGTAAAAGCGTGTAGTCAGAAAACTATATGCATCCCTTGTGAGGAACAGCATTATGGAGGCCTGCTTTTTGTTCCTGGAAAGGAACACAGCTTTTTCCTTGCAGCTTTGTTTAGTTTACTTTGATATTCTGTTGAAAATCCCAACCAAAAAAGGAAAAAAAAAAAAAAAGAAAGAAAAAAAGAAAAAATCTCTTGGGCATTGCACTGGTGAAAAAATAGCTTACACTTAAGCGGGTTTTGTCTTAGAATTACTGGAGAATTAAAGAGGGATTATATCCTCACTCTTTTCTATTGCTATTAAGTAGACCCAAGTTTATAAATCAAATGTAGGACAACATTGAAACTTGCCACAATGTGAGCTACCATTTGCTTTGTATTTACTCTTGGGAACTTTGAACAAAGGTTAGTACAAGTTTCATTATCCCTCCTGTTTGCATTTTCCCACACTTTTCTTTTTCCCACACTTGAAACAATCTATATAGTGCTTGCTTATGACCATCATGGTGTTTTATATTTAAAAAGTGACACATAATTTTGAACCCAAATATGATGCAAATTCATAACTGGAGTTCCATGAGATACTGTCATTAATTCCATCCTGTTTCTGTCAGTAAAATGAGGATGGACTCTCTCTTCCCTCCTATTTTCAGGTCAGAAATGTTTTTCCTTACATTTTTAAGTGACTCTCTGCTGAAGAGTTTTTTAAATTCTTTTTTTTCTTTCTTTTCCCAACACTGTTTTTTCTCTAGAATGCAGCCTGAACATGCACATTATCCTCAGCACTACTTTCTTGTGACCAGAAATTCAAAACACGAGGGTAGGCACTGCCTGTCCACGATGAATTGTAGACTGCACCACATTTACCTCCTCTTAGCTTATTATTTGTTCTGTCCTTGGTCCCCAGCTGAAAGATGTGAAGACAACTTACAAAAACTTTTTTTTTAAATATCTGTTTGAAACATCAGGTAGAGACTTAAAATCTTTTGCTTTACTAAGTAAGAAATTCCAAGTTCTTTGTTATATGTAATAGAATTTCAAATTTAAACAGGTTTTAAAAACAGCTGGTGATAGAGAAGGTTCTTGTGGGTCATGGTCTTCCCATCATAAACTCTTTGCACTGTTCGTCAGCTGTCCAAATAAACATACCTCTGTTTCTTGTCTTCCTGCTGTGAGAAGAGTACATAAGCCCAAAGAAACAGGTGTCATACTATACTACCAAGCAGAGTAGCATTTTGTTTGGAAGACCTTTCTACTGATGCTGTTTTACTTATAGTCTTTATTATTAAAGATATCAAGTATTAAAGAACTTACAAGGGTGAAAGTTAACAGGGGAACTTACTACATTTATATATCTTTTCAGACAAATGTATTTTTACCAGTATAATTATTTCTATGTTGACCCTGCTTTGAGCAGGAGGTTGGCCTACACAACAACCATAAGGTCCTTCCAGCCTGAATGATTTTATTATTCTATGCTGGCAACAGTTACTCTATGAGTAATCCATTTATCCTACACAGGTAAGTCTGATAAAAGACCAGATGTGCTCATCAGCTGTTGCTTCTATTATGTAGTTATTGGTTTCATGTTGCCTTTTGGAGGTCTGCATACAGGAAGAGATTTTGCGTTGTGGGATCTTGTTAATCTCAGGTGAAATTTGTGTACAATCCAACTATAGTGGCACAATGAAGTGTTCAGCTCTGAAACACCAGAATCCAGTGAATTTGCGTTGATACCAAAGCAAGTTATCCTGTGATCTTTGAATATCCTGTGATAGAACAATCTAAAATGTTTTGGAATATAATATGAATAGCACATATATTATGAATTGCACAGACTATACTGTGTATTTGGGAAAGCCCATTCAAAGACTGCACAGAGAAAGGTTTAGTTTTCTGAGACATGCAGAGCTAGCAGCTAACTCTATAGCTGAACTCATTGTTGATCCATTGTCAGTAATGGGTATTTTCTCATACACAGGATTTCAGACAAAACAAAGCAAGTTTTATTGTATCCTGTTCTGATAAATAAACTTATTTCCTCATTTTCAGCAGAGCTAAGATGCTATTATAATGGCTATAATACTTTTCCGAAGTTAAAATGCTTTCAGAAGGAAGGGTGAAAATAATCTCTGTAGTATATTTTAGTTCTAAAAAGATTAAAGAAAAATCTACAAGCAAACCTCACTATTTTTAGCCTAAAGCTTTTTAAATGACTATTCTTCTGACATCAAAAAATAATGAAAAAACAGGTTACTTTTTTCTGTGAAAAAGGTCACAGAAATTGGACACTTCTAGAAAATTTTTTTGGGGAAAGAAATCAATCAGGCCTTCTCTGCCAAAAATTCAGTGTTAATGGTAATAAAAAATAATATTTTTTGAAGAAGAGCATTTGATAAAAATTTCCTGACCAGCTTTAGTTCCAATTATTTTATCTGATAATACCTGTATTACTGCAAAATCACTGTCTAGGCAAAGAACAGGACATTCAAGAGCACTCTGCTGGCATTTATTGGCTGTGGGAAAGTCACCTTTTTACAATTTTATTTTGCAAATGTAATTCCAGTAGCATAAAGGTTGTAAGCTCTGTGGTTTCTATAATTAAGTGCACCTTTACTTGGCCTTTTTTGAAGTAGTTAGATTTTTCTATTATAAGAGTCTTATTTCCAGTATTCTGTTCCCATGGGAAGTTTTATTTATCAGCCTCATCAGATGCCTTCTTATGAAAATGTATACCCAACTCTTTTCTAACTTAGCTGATTATTTTGTATCAAATATCACCATCTGCTCTTATTATCTGACAAAAATACAGATGATCAGGCTAGAGGTGCCTTAACGTCAGTGTGAGTTTAAAGTTCAGATGTTAGATATACTGGCATAAGCCATGTCTTCCTTCCTACCATAGAATTTGAGTGAGAAAAGGATTTGAGGTGCTGCTTCTGTAGTTTGTTCCTGTTTCATTGCGAAGGCACACCCTCAGAATGTGGGAAGTGAATTGTCTTTCTCCTGAATGCAGACTTGAGTGCTGTGATTATCTTTATTTGAGCTACAGACTAGTTTGCTTTCTGCAAACGTGCTATACGGACACTATGAGGCATAGTGAGAATAGAGTTAAAATCTGGGAGAGGAGCCTCTGGTGCTGCTGATATTCACTTTTGGTTAGCAGCTGAGCTTTGTATGGTGCCATAAATCAGGTAGCCATAAAAAGAAAAATTGTTACACAATTCAGAAGGAAGTGGAATATGATAAACTCCTGTTTACAGCCTGAGTGACTTCCTTTCAAGCCCTCCTCCTTCTTTAGGAAACAGAAAAATCACCCTAAGCTCTTTGAGGAATTAATATGTATTGAATATATTCAATACATATTCATTCCTGCTGTGATGGAGCATAGACACTTTAACTGTGGACTCCGGAGCAATTGTCCAAATTTATATTGAAAAGGCTGAGCTGGCTCTGAAGGCTTTACATTTGTTACCAGATGGAGAGAGGAAAGGGCTTTCTGCTTCCTGCTTACTCCTCCAGCCATAGGATATTTGATGCTAGTCTGTAGTTTTGGCTAAGGAAGTTTCTGAAAGATGCTATTCTTAATGGGGAACCGCACAATTACAATATGACTACTCAGTTTGTAAATGGATTTTCAGTATGAGCAAAGCTGCTAAAACTTGTATGCAGTTGCTCTGATTCATTAAAATGCTGGAACCCAACACAGCTATTAGATCAAGCCCAAAGCACTACACTGAAAGGGGGCTGCTATCCTGTTTGACTGTGTTCTGTCATTCATTATAACCTAAATTGATATAGTGTGTTCATCAATGAGATACAGCTTAACTAATGACTGTCAATGGTATTTCATGGTATTATTGCAGTGTTTAGGAACTTGGTTCTTGGGCCTCTCATCCATTGTGCCACGTAGGGGAGTATGCACTACAAGTGACTGGCGCCGTGTTAGACAGTTTGTAATCTACATGTAAGAGAAGAGATAAGAGACAGATGAGGAATTAATTAAGTGATCAAGATGACAGATGAAAAAAATCATGTAGAAGAGCCTTTCATTATGAAACTTGCTCTTGTACCTTAGAGTGTGTTTTTTTCCCATTTTTCCAGGAATAGAAAACAGAAAACAGTTAAACTTCAGCATTTTGGTGAAACAAATAACTTATTTAAAAATCCAAACACCTAGACATTTTCTCATGGCTAGATGACTTCATATGATTTCTTACCAGTTTAGTGTTCTCTGTTTAACTGCAGTATGAAGAAATACCATGGAATAAGTGGAGTTTTTCTGGAGTTTGCAGCTTTGTCTTCAAATCATGAAGTCTGACCTCTGCATACTGCTATGAAAGGATGTGAGGGAGTGTTCAGTGTTTTAATCTGTGTACTATCTAAAAAGAATACAGTTTTTCAGTCCACCTGAACTGCTATGCCTGCCTCTGTAAATGATGGGGTTTATAAGCACATCAAATTTTCCTTTATTAATAATGCCCAGTGTTAGATGTGATCATAAAATATACATCTTCATTTGTAGCTTGGATTTTAGAAATCCCCATAGACCAATTGAGGAAGTGTAAAGAGACCAACCTGAAATGTCCTGGGAGAATTTCCAAAAAAACCCAAAGCAGCAAGAAATATAACAATTTAAATAACATCTTTAATTTTCTCTGCCTTAAACTCCTAGAACACAACTACTGTTTCAACTTCTCACAAAATCACACCATTTTGATATTTTGCAGCTACTGTAGACTGAGAAATGTCCTAGGCTGTAAACAAGGACTCTCTCTGTCCCTGGCTCTTCAGCCCCTTTCTCCCAACTCTTTTTAGTGTTGAGTGCTTATGTCAAGCTTACCTAGAAAACAGGCCTGACAACTGAGAAAGGAAACACACAGCCAGCTGTAGTCTACAGTGTCCTTACTTTCCTTCCCAATTCTAAAGAGGACTGTAACCTGTGCAGACTGGATTGGATAGGACTTGGTGGGTTTCTCTTTTTTGTTACCATAACTTTTGCTTTTGCCTGTTCATGGTCTACTTTGTCTGCAGTTCATGAAGTTCTAGTTCTGCTTAGAACAAGACATTCTTCCAAAAGCTAAGTTGCAGGAGATAATCTAAGATGAAAAAGTATTCTCAAGGGATTGGGCGGAAAGCTTGCTTACAAGTTTTGGGAATGGGTTCCTTAATTCATATCTTGGTATTTTGAATAAATCTTCTACTGTTACGAGTCTTCTGAGACATTGGAGTATACCATCACAGATCATGGTAGCCTGAAATATTCAGGATAATAAAAATAAAAAGGTCCTATAACTGCTTTCTCTACTGGGTAGAGTTAATTCATTTTAATGGATGAAAATGTAGGTCCGTGGTGGAATTTTGCTGTGTCACTGTTTAGATTCTGTGGTCCTAGTGATTTTTATTCTGATTATTCAAAACATTACAAAGTTAGAATTTAAGATCAAAGCTTTCAATGATGAGCAAAACTTCCTAATGCTGCACTTGTTAAAATAAGTTGTTCTATTGCATTTTGTGGGACTAGTCATGTTATTTACAACGTGGTGTGCACTTAAGTGATTTACTGGAGACTAGCCAATGTATTCTATAATCTTGTCTAATACATCTTGTATTCATCTGCAATAGCCTTATAATAATGTGGATAGAGAATAGAGAATTACAGATTGCTGTAGTGAGTATTTAGAAGATTAACCTTACTAAAATAATTAGTCAACAGCACACTTTTTGATAATGATTAATTCTTACACTTTATTAATCATACAAAATTGTTGGTTTGTAACACATTAGCACTGAGCTTACAATACTACAGAGCTGATGCTATATAGTTAAGACTGATTGTGAAATCCTTGGTGGTTCTTAATCTCTGAGATCGAGGTTATCACTTCTCTCTCGTCTTTGGAATTTTGGAAGATCTTTCATTGCTCAAGCAGCTGTTCTCGATGATTCCTGGGGAAAAGTTGGAAATCTGGATGGAAGCCAGTTGAACTACGTGAATTCGGCTGTCTTTCACATAAAGTTATTGCATTATACTGATTTAAGAATAGGCTTTTTATTGTCAACATATGAACTTAAAGTAATGTCTAAAGTAATGTCTAAACTGCTGTTTTTTCATCTATTCTATATGTGCATCTTTTTAAAACTTATTTTTTAAACACAACTGCAAAACATTAAGTTCCAAAAAGGTTTTTTTTTCATTAAGCTTTTTTTTTGTAACACCTCATTTGAATAATAATACTAGGTATAGGAATCTGTAATATGCTGATTGCTAGCAGCTCTTCATTCTAATGTTTTTTCATTAAAGCACTAACAGAAAGAGCAGTCCACAAGGGGAATGCAAGTGTCATAAAAATACACCAATAACTCATAGTAAGAAAACAATTTATGAGGTGAATAATATACTTCCATAATTTAGGACTGTTGTATATAATGGTCATTAGATCTCACACACAATTAGGTTTAGCAAGTAGTATGTTATCTCTAGTGAATACAAGCAAATGTAGTATCCCAGCTGCTGGAAAGCCACTTGTGACTGTCAGCACATCTGTACAGGCAGAACAGAGATGTTGACACCACACTTGTCTGCTCTTGTGTTTTTCCTAGACAAGTGCCTTTTTCTCTATTGGTCCTCAGCATATTGGAGTAGAAATGTTGAAGATGGCTGAATGGGTAATAAAAGGTTTCTCAATGCACATCCTGCATAGTCTCAAAAATCTTCTTTTTGAAAATAATGAGTGATTTATCTTGGTTGGTGATTCAAAATGATTGAAAAAAGACCCCCACTTAACTTATTCAAGTGTGCGTTTGCATGAAAACAGTGTGTAAGGTGAAGGAAACAACAGTCAGCAGACTGACTTGTGTTGAGTTGCATTATGAATTTTGGGATAGAAGGTTCCTATTATACATGGACTTGTGCAGTAACCTATGCACATGCTAAGTTGATTCTCTGTCGTCTTCCCCCCAAACTTGCTCCTTCTGGCTTAGGATTGTACTCGAGGTGTTTACCTCGATGGCTGTCCAGAGTCTTGAGCAGGTTGTTCACGACTTGTGTGGGACTTTGGGAGCCCCTTGGAGTACTCACCTTTTGTTTTCAATTGCAGCTGGATGTGCTTGGAGCCAGTAACAGTCTGAGAAAATGCTGGCTTCAGAAAAGAAGATTTTGCTTTAGAAAAGTGCAGAAAGTGTCTGTCCTGTGTTCTGAGTGTTGTATTTATCATCATCAATGGATACTTTCTGCCTAAGTCAAAAACAGTGCAATGCAAATTTGGTGAATGTAGCATTGCTTGTGGTGGACTGTTTTCCCTCTGGACAATATAGCTGCTAATATTTCAAGTTCTTTGATTGATGAACCATGCCTATAAATAATTATATCATCTCTGTTATGTAATTAAATAGCTATATTGGCTAATCTATTTCAATTATTCTCTACCAATGTAAAAATCACACATTAATATCACTAAGTACCAAAAGTGGCCTCTAATTCCCTAATGTGCTGTATAAAAATGCATCTCTGTAATACCTTAAAGGAGAGTATAACTGTAACAATTCACTTATTGTATCTATTTTCTCTTTGGCCTCCTTAGTACCTTCTCTTAAACTATAGGGCAAATATAAACTTAGTGGCATTTCCAGGAAACTAATAACAATTTATGCTAAAACAATCCTTATCACATAAGGTTTACAGTAAATAGCAACTTAGTTTCTCTAAACCAATAAGAAAGGAATAATGTATTCCGCTCTTCTGAGTTAGGAGCTTGAGCTTTATGAATGGAAAAAAAATATTGTTCTCTTTAGATGTTGGTTGTTTTTAACAGTATCTGTTAAAAGGCTAAAGCCTTTGTCTTATTTTTCAAAGGGATTTGAAAATATATCCCATGAGATTCAAGCTTGGTTAATTACATTTTGAAATAATCCAGACACATGCTCTGTTTTCTTAATGTTCATTTTTATTGTGATACTCCAGGATCAAAAAAACGGCCTAGATTCTGCTTGCCTCTTTTTTCTTCCCTGCAGATATATGCACATCTGGAGTGTTTAAAAAAATCTGTTACAATTTGAAGTTAAGAGATTGTGTCGAATGTTAATACTGGAAATCTCTGTAGTGGTTTTTGACCTGCAGTTTATTAAGCAACCTTATGATATTTGTACCAAATGTGCAAAAACATGTAGCAAAATAATTGTTATGGATCATCATGCTTACCTTTCAATTCTGTCCCCTGGAGATATTTTTTTCTAAATTAGAGATTAAAAATTATGCCTTTGATCCACCATGGTTTAGGATTATTATTCAGTAAAATGCAATTTGCAAAGTAAGTTAGAACCACAATAAAGGAATTTTCTGGTTCTGTTATTTTGGAGAATTCTGAAAGGAGTGGTGCATTCAGAATACAATTCTGCAAGCTGCGAATGCCACTTTTTGAAGTGTTTGAGTCTTCAAAATCCCTTGGTAGCCTCTGGGTACATACCACGTTTTATAGTTTCAAGAATTTGGTCCTGTGTGACTGGCGGGTTCAGAATGGGGCTCTTCCTCTATCTCTTCTCCTTACAGCCCTCTTTAGCCATGTATCCAGAATGCCAGTTTCTATGAGAACATTGTGTCTATGTTCTCATCACTGTGTAGGGCTCGCCATTTGCTTTCATTTTCACCAAGGCATAAATAAGGACTGACAACAAGTATACGACTGCTGGTGGGACTGAGACAAGAATATAGGCTTTTTCTTTGCACTCTTCTGGGAGAAAGAAAAATAGCATGAGCACTTCTGAAATGACTGAGGGCAGAGATGAGAGTACACTGGGAACTGACTATCTCAGCTGATCCAAAGAAAATACTTGCAGCTGTATGTGAAATAATTGCAGGTAGAAAAGGCTACAGTCTTATTCAAGTACAGCTCTCTGTTTGCTCTATGACCATTATTATTTCAGTGCATTTGTCTTGATAATTCAACTGATTTGTTCTGGTAGCAATAATGCCAGGTAATTTGGTAATTTCCCCACATTCCCCCCAGCTTTTTTGAGGCATAGCTGTATTTTAAAATCAAAGCTAGACATGCAGCACTATTACCAAGGATACCAGGATTATATATTTAACTCACAGAAGACAATTTTAAATGTCATTCATACTGAACTGTGTAGTGTTATTTAGCTATAGGTTTACACTGCTTGTGAAAGCCAATCAATAAAAAATTATCTTTGACCTAAATGACAGCCATCTGCATTTTGCTTTTTCACTAGTAAGTTCTCCACTGGCTTCTGTCTTCTACTGTATTACAGATTCTGCCTAGCAGTTAATAGAATCAGAAAATTTTAAACTTTTTATTTCTCATTTTATTTTGATAATTTCTATCATTTTTGTAATAGCATCCTGCTTTTCAAATATGGCTGTCAGTGTATTTCACTGCATCAAATATTAGATGTCATTAGATATCATTATTTTAAATGTTAAATCCTGTGCAGATTTGTTACATGGCATAAGCATTTTCAATAAAGGACAAGAATACATTTCTTTTTCAAGATAGATTTTGTCCTGAGGACCTATATTGTAAAGCTAACATACCCTATTAGAGACACGCAATCAGGTTGTTCAGCAAAACTTCAGTACTTTCAAGCCACTTTTATGTTAAAACATAACACAAAAAATGGACTGTACTATTTATTGCACAACTAGATACAAAGCCACACAATCTCTTTCTGATTGAATTTCCTAATTAAATATTGCAGCTTTGCAAAATACTTGTAACCACAACAGAAGTTGGATGATTTTGGTTTGTGTTTTTATTTTTTTATACAGGCACAAAATTCAAAAGCAGATTTCTTGGAATGTGAGAAATATTTTGAGTAATCCATGAGTAATTAATGTTTCTGTATCAAACTCCAGCAGAAAGAAACTTTTAAATACAGGAACATATTGGTATCATGAATTTGACCACTTGCTTAGAGAAGGTCCAGTAAAGTCATCAAAAAATCAATCTCTTGCAGTAGATGTTAAAGCTGTTTGACTTGTTCCTGCAGCTGAGACAGCTGTTTTTTAAACCAGTCACTTAAATTCAGAAAAGTGTAAACCAGTGAATGAATAGAATTTATTTTCCATTTAATATTAAACAATTTAAAATGAGATCTGTTAATTATTTATAGGGAAAAGACATGGTTATGAAATTCTGAAATGCAGGTTTAGGCACAAATATTAGAGGCAAAGGCTGAGCAAGTACTTAGAAAGAGATCTCTACTACCTATAGAGTTTTTATTAGATTTACAGTTCCAGTTTTTATGTTTATTTAAATTCAGATCTTTAAGTGCAAGTCATGGGTTCCTCTTGTCTAAGTATATGACTTACAGTAAACATTTTCATGAATATCAGCAAAATAAAGCTCTTAAGTCCATAGTTTTAATAATCACATGCCTACAAAAGCTGCAATAGCTTGAAATACATTCCTTTTACATGTCATAGTGCTGTTCTGAAGGGGAAATTCTTCTTTAATATCAATCATATCTGATCAAACCTCACCTACTCTAGCCTTTGTGAAGATGCTCTAGAGCTATCTCCTAAAAGAATATCTTTAAAGAGATGCCCTGCTAGGCAAAATGATCTCCTAACCCCACATACTGGAACAATGAGTGACAGGAAAAAAGCAACTCTATTTTGATGAGGAACTCCTACACAGAGGAAGGAAAAATCTCATCAGGAGACTTTTCATCTGCTTCAGGATGTACTGAAATTGAAAGGATTGCATGTTCCAAGGACACAATTGTACATACTTTTAACTGTGCTATGTGAAGTGATTTCTTTTCTCCATGACAAGAGATTCCTATAAATCACTTAGTCTAAGAGATTACTAGAAACTCCAGTTGTGATCACTATCTGCTTTAATATCCTAACCATCATCCTGTACTGAATTCTGGTCTAAATCTCCTACACTTTCCTTGCTGCTGCTGTTCCATTTTGTACATCATCAGTAGTTCATCACTGAGTGTGAATGACAATGACTTAGGACTACCATGGTAACACTAATGCTCGTTTGGAAATAGGACACTGTGCCCCTCAATTCCCTGTGTAATTAGTGAAATTAGTATTGATTTATTGCTTACAAGTGATTTAAGACTAAGATGTTCTAAAAGAACGAAAACCTTTACCCCTGACTTTGTGGATACGTTTTATTCAAACTCCAGGTAACTTTTTCAATATACAGTGGACAGATTTATTGATGCAATTTTCTTTGAGATTTGCCTGAGCTAAAATTTGTATAGAGCAACTTACCAGTAAAACCAGAGCAACCTTAAGTGAGGACAGGGAGAATATTATTTTATTGTAAATAAGAACCATTTGTTTAATCTACACAGCACAAGAATTTTCTATTTTCAAAATTGATTTCCTTTTCTATTGCACACTTCAGGCTGGAAATACTGTAACAACTTTGTAGTTAAGAACAACCTGAATCACCATGGAGACCAAAACATAGAAGTATTTTCCATACAGCAAGTAAGGATAAGCCAGACTGGAAATGTCAAGGTACCATTTCTGGAAATTTTATATATTTAAACATATTTATATGTAATTTTAAGTGTCAGACTAATATTCTTTCAAAGTAACCTAGAAAAGAATGAATATCATTATAAGCTGTGTGGTTGGCTTTTGTTTATCTCTGGGATGATTTACAATTCGACAAACTTTTTCCTTCCTATTATTTTAGGCAGAATGCAGAAATTAGGTTTAGGATTGTTAAAACTGTGTTACTGTGCTGGGGCAACACCTACAATGAACAGTTGCCTGTTGGCCTGGATCTTCCATGTGCTGAGGCAGAACAGGGGCATAATGTTTGCTTGGGATTCCTTCCTGTTCCAAACCTCTAGGCTGTGGTCAGCCAGATGATCTGGGCCCAAAGGAGTTCAGTGGTGGAACCACACATGATATTTGCCATGACCAGCATATCAAGGATATGATTATTACCGTCTAGTCAACTACTTGTTAGGCCATACATGGAACCCTGTATCCAGTTTTGGTCTCCCTACTTCAAGAGACATTGAAAAGCTAAGAAAGGTCTAGCAGGGAACTGACAAAATGGTTAGAGGGTTCCAGAATTTGAAAAATGAAGGAAGATTGAATGAAGTTGATTTGTTCAGCCTAGAGAAAAGAATGCTCAGGGGAATCTAGTCACAGACTTGCAATACTGGAAGGTATTTATAGACAAAATGGAGGTTCTCTTGTCACTCTTCTTCATGAGAACAGCTAGACATTGGAACAGGTTACCCAGAGAACTGGTGGCCTCTCTCTCACAGGAAGTATTTCAGACTTAGCTGCACAAAGCCCTGGATAACCTATTCTAAAGCCCCCTTTTCAACAGAAGGTTGATCCAGATGATTTTCAGATGTTGCTCCCACTCTAGACTTTTTCTATGGTTCTAGCATCAGGAGAGTAGCCTGGTCAGTAGGTAACTAGATGGAATGGCTCAGTCCACTATAGTGGTGATCAAGTCTCTGAGGTCATCCTTCACATCTTTTTCCTTCAAATAGTGTGTGGGAGAGTACCTTTGCTGTCTGCAGGTCCATGCATTTTGAAGTCACTGGTGTTATCCACAGTACCCATGCTGGGCTACCACTTCATTGTCATACAGCCTCAGTGGAGTACCGATGGGGATTTATGGAAGCTTTATCAGACTTCACGGAAAGAACTCATGATGCCTTTTTCTTCCATAATACCAATTGACTGAATGGGAACACAGGAACCTTCTTTTTAAGAAACATCAGGGTTGTTTGCAATGTTTAGATGTTTAACTCCTTTGTATGAATGACAGCACACCCCTTCCGCTAGTGAGTCCTATTTTACAAACGTAAACCTCCTAAAACTATGACTGTTTAACTTTATTATTTCTTATGTCCTTGCTGAGGTTTGTGGGCTGCTTTAGAGATTAAAAAACCCTCCAATTAATTTTATAAAAATGAGGCACCCAAAACCAATGAGAATAAAAAATTTCTCTCTCATTTTTTTTATAAGATTAAATATTTTGCTGTGTTTTGCATACAGGTCTCAGAAACTCTATCTTCAAGGCTAAATGGAGAAGAGCATATGAAATTTTACTCTTTCTGAAAATCTTGGTTATTTCTTCTTAAATTATTCTGGTAATAGTCATACAACAGACAAATATTTCTCATTCAGAGGGTGTTTCATAGGCAACTGCAGTCAAACTAGAACCGCTGCAAATGACAATGTAGTTTAAAATTTTTAATGTTAAAAGCTTAATGTGGCACTTCTTTTTTTGGTCAAAATTTAGGTAACAAATACCAAAAATAGAAAAGAATCCTGAAAAAATAAATATTCTAATGTCTTTTTTCCTAAGGAAATTGTGACTTGGGGCTAATACTGGGAAGTAAACATTCTGAGGCTCCTATTCAGCTTTTATAATCAGACTGGGATCACCTTGTCTAGGAAAGGATTTTTCAACCTTGTATTATCTTAAGCAAAATTCTAGGCCTACATCCAATGAATATCACTGGAACCTCTTGGTATAGCCTTCCAGTTTGCGTTCTGGGGGAACTATTTTATACACAAATTGCATGCTTGTAGAGATAGTGGTCTGAGAGCTGGGCAGTACAGTGGTACAGATACACCTGCATGTTTTACATATGCCAAATCCATGCATGCTCAGCTATAACAGATAGACAATGCAGAAATAAAAATACATTTCCCTCTGTAAGTAATTTTAGTAGCCAGCTGTGACATGGAAAACATGAAAACTGAACATTTATGAGATTTTTATCTTTCATTGATGTCTAAATATTTGAGTAAAATAACTTACTTTGCTGTGGGATGTTCAATAATATACACAACAGGAGAAGAATAACATTAAGAGACATCTAAATGCTATAATATTTACTGCATTTATTGATTCTGTTTTTCCAAATGAGAGCAGTTGAAGGACATTATGAATTATGCAGGATGACTGCATTCAGGAAAGCACCTCTATATTATTTTAAGACATTGCACTAGTAATCGTAAAACTTAAACATACATAAGAAAGGCAGACAGCTGAACTCTGTATGAAAATGGATATATACATGTCACTAGAAACAGGGGTCATGTAGCTGGCATTTATTAGGACATGCTGTTCTATAAGAAATGTGCTTGTTATACACCTACATAGGAGCTTTATTTTCCAGATTTATTTGTGATACATAGAGGGATTGGGGAATTACAGAATGGAAGGATGCTTTTCTTTATTGTCCCCTGAGTATTTTAATAGTGTCTCAAGAAAAATGTGGACTACTTTGAAACACAACAAGTACAAGTAGAAAGATAGGAATAGAAATCACAGTAGGGAAATGATAAATAAACCATCAAGCTGGTTATCAGCACAATTTATGGCTGGAATGAATAAAATTAACTATGTATCAAAATTTTCACTCTCATAGTAACACACTGCCAGTTAAAAGTGTCCACCATGGTATATCTTTGGTATGTATTTCAGTGGTAGGGAAGAAACAAAGAAACAAGTATGAATGATTGGGAAGGGAAGTTAGTACTAAAAATCTGAGTAAAAGAATAAACTTGTATAGTGTTTTCTTTTCTTGCAAGGGAGTAAATATCATATTTGAACTGAATTCCTTGCCAGCAGATCCGGCTAAGTCTCATTCTTGCCATCTGATCTATCTTGTTTTGCATTCAAATCAGGACCAGTGTCTTACGAAAATTAAGAAAAAAGTTTCTTGGTTTGTAAATTGTTGTTTAACTGGGGAAATTGTTAATTCAGAGCTAGTTTACCTGAAAATCATATAATTTGCAAAAGACTTAATATGACTTCTCATTAAAAAGGAACTTAATTTCACAAGTATCCTGAATGCCTATTAGTCAGCCTGACCACACTTCTAAAGCAGAAGCAGCTTTGTTTCCAAAAACTGAGGGCTTCTTTATATGACTTTCTTGCTTAAAACCTATTTTAGGGTCATATTGTTACAGACAACAATTTCCCATTTCTAGTTTCTCCCCATGGATGGCCTGTTGTCAGTTCAAGTACTTAGTTCATTATCTCCTTTCTTGTCCTCCCTTTCTCATTTCTGTTCTGTGTCTGTTTTCCTCTACATGTCTTACCTGTGCAACTTCTGGCCGTTCTTTAAAGTTTATCTTTTTCTTCTCACTATTATTATGAAATGCTCATTGATATAATCATTGATCATATGAACCTCTGTAATAATTTCTGAATCTACTGTTAGTTTGTGTGATCTGCAATAAATTATTCTGTCTCATTTTTCCTACTTCTGCCCTTTAAAAGTAAGCCTTACTTACAGTTAATCTTGCTTTTTATAATAATAAAACTATTCTGAACTGTCTGACTTCTGCAGACAAACTATTAATTCCTTTCTTTATGATAATTATGTTAAAAATAGAAAACTGGAAATCTGAAGGTAGGGCCATAAGAAATGGAAAGATTCTCATTTGAGTAGTGGTGAAGAGAAAGAAGTGAGCTGGCTTCCCACTAGGAGAGAGAATTTTAATGCTTACTGACATAAGCCTTCCTACACCTAACAGCTTGTACACAATTGTAAAATCTTTCAAAACAACAATTGCCATGGAAGGAAAATAGCCAGCTTGCAGGCAATAATTTCTGTGACCTCAGCATCCAAATCCTAGACCAGAAAACAAATGTTTCTTTACTAGTCGGATGTTCTCAGCAGAGTCACAGTAATTTACCAAGAACTTATGCTGAGGGCTAATGTCCTTTGGGGAAGAAATCTTGTATTTCAGGAATCTGAGACATGTTCTGCAGACAAAATTAATTATGTTATAAAACATTATTATAATTACTCATGCAGAACTTGATTGATGCAGTATGTTCTGAAAGTTCCCATCATATTATTCATAATTATCTTCTTTCTAAAAGCAATGAGATGTTCTGACTATACAACTTCCCTTCTGGGAAGAAGTATTTTGTGTCTTGCAACAGTTTTGTAAGAAGATTCTTTATGTGCTTAACATTAACACAAAAGGATAATTGTTGTTTAGAATCACTGGAGTAGTTCACTAGGGATGGGCTGTTTTATTTATTAGAGCTGTCTGCACTGCAGAGAAATGCATGTTGAAGTGCAAGGAGGTTCTGATATATTTCAGTGTATTTACACAGTGTAATAGATCCCAGCAGAGCTGATTCAATCTGATTCACAATTCTACAGTTTTAATATGGCATTATAGAGTCTTGGGAAACAGAGATGGATGTTACATCTTATCCTAGCGGCATATGGATTAGTATGAAGTCCTATCCCCTTCTTTCATTAGCATTTTATCTCTTTTGCTTTTAGACTTTTTAAAAATTCACATGGTGTTGGCAATGGTTAGAGGGAGCCTAGTTTGATCAAAATGTTGAATTTTCTAGATTTGCCATTTTCCAGATTTGCTCAACTTTAGAATCTTTTCTGCATTCTTTTTTTGCTGTTGTTGTTTTTGGTTCTTTTGGGGTTTTTGGGTTTTTTTGCCAAGAGGTAAAACATAAGTCTGGAATGAAAATATCACCTCTTTTTTGCAGAGTCTGAGGCAGAAGGTAGAATAAACAGCTTTACTGTGAACATACTGTAGAGTGCACTAAAAGAACAATGGCTGGTTAACCAGAAACTATGGTGGGTGATGCTTCCTTTGATACTATAACGTCAGTCTTTCCTGTGTGATCATTTATCTTCTGTTGATGAAACCATTCTTAACACTGTTGTAGAGAACCTCTGTTTCTCAGAGCTAGTTCTGTGGTGTTCCTGCAGTTACTGGGGTCTAGTTTTGTTTTGTTGATAGGAACATATCAGAATGGCTATCATTATCCCATTCAAAATAACTACATTTTTTTGATGACTCTATCCCAGCTTTCTTCTTCTAGGATATCTCTCATAACTCCCATTAATTTAGTACCTGTGTGCTGCAATATTTTTAGTGAATGTTAATTGTAGGTGCATTTTTGCGAAGTAGAGCATACTAGTACCATGTTTGATAGAGGACTAGAGTGTAATGGATCTGTTTACATTACACAGTGCAGTCTTGTGGAAATATGCAGCATAAGAGAATCACAGAATCATAAGGTTTGAAGGGACACAGTGGGTCATCTGGTCCAACCTCCCTGCCCATGCAGGGTCACCCTAGAGCATGTGGCACAGGACTGCATCCAGACAAATCTTGAATATCTCCTGTGAGGGAGACTCCACAACCTGTCTGGGCAACCTGTTACAGTGTGCAAGAGCTTGCACAGTAAAGAAGTTGTTCCTCATGTTCAGGTGGAACTCCCTGTGCCTCAGTTTCTGCCTGTTGCTTCTTGCTCTATTGGTTGGCACCACCGAAAAGAGCCTGGTTCCATCCTCTTGACACCCACCCTTTAGGTATTTATACACATTAATAAGGTCCCATCTTGGTCACCTCTTCTTGAGGCTGAGCAGGCCCAGCTGCCTCAGCCTTTCCTCATGGGAGAGATTCTCCAGACCCTTGGCCAACTTAGTGGCTCTCCGTTGGATTTGCTTCAGGAGCTCCACATCTCTCCTGTACTGTAGAGCCCAGAACTGCACACATTACTCCAAATGTGGCCTTACCAGGGCTGAATAGAGGGGCAGGATCACCTCCCTCGACCTGCTGGCAATGCTCTTTCTAATACACCGGTAGGTATGGTAAGTGGAGATTTCCCTAAAGGGACAGCACAAGGATAATTTAGTGTGAAGTAGATGGAAAGTTTAACATGAAGTAGATGGAAAGCAGCTGTGGTAAATTGAAGTAAATTAGTGTTATTATTTCTAACAAATATGCACACAGTAAAGCCTTCTTTAATATGCTTGGAAAAATACAGGCAAGAGCTTCTCAATTTCTTTGTGGCACATGGTTACCTCCAGGGGAAAGGAACAAGTACAGATACTGTAACACCTGTTGCATTTTATAAGCTCAGTTAAGGGCTGGAAAGAAAAGCTGTCTGGGGTTTCAAGCAGTTATTTTGGAGTAGATTTCTATTAAGAATTACATAGAAATTATGACTGTGCCTGAAAGCCTATAAGAAAAAAGAGCTGCCAATGTGAAATCATTACCTCTTAGCTGTATAATTATTCTAAAATAGATTTTAAGGTTTCACACACTAGATGCTTTGCCTTTTTAAGGCTTATGTTATATTATTTGTTGAAGCTACTGCATTATAACAAAGTGACTATTGAGTGTCCTGACACTGTGATCTCTGCTCTCCACAGTAGAAGACCTGCATACTTTTCCTGTGATATAAAGAGTGGGGAGCTATAAATACTCAAAAGCTAACATTGTGGTGAGGGCTTGTAAAGTACTGCTATTATGTGAATTTAGGCTGTTACAAAACTGGATTGACAAAACCTGTTTGGTGGGGTTTATTCCTTTTTGGATTAGATCTGTATCCCCAAATCTTTCAACTTGGTAATAGCAAAGTCTCTCTCCAAATCCCTGCCTAGGTAACCGTATTATTCCATTTCTGGATTTGTCCAGTTAACAATCTCCAGAAGTAGAACCTTCCTCTGGGATCCTCAGGGGGGTTAAAATAGGAAATTGGGATTTCTGGTTGGGATTTTTTTGTTTTTGTTTTTATGTAAAATGTTGTATTATCTGGCCTGTCAGTATAGGAGGCTGTTGTTAAAACAGTAAAGTCTGCTGGGGCAATGTGTAGTAAGGTGCCCTTCGACACTGAAAATGCCAGGAAGTGATTGGCAGCAGAGGTATTGCTTTCCTGTAATGAAAAGAGCACACAAACAAGGACTCATTTGCAGATTGATTTGCCAAATCTCTGCTGATTAAATATTTCCTCACTAAACATTTTACTCATCTGTTTCTCTGGAAGTCTTTAAATATTACCAATTTAAATTTAAAATATCCAGGAAGCTTGTTTCTCATCTATATGCTAGTTTCTAGAAGGAAGGATAGTACTGATAGTTTAGAAGTGCTAAATCCAATCTGTTTCTCCAAGTCTTCTACCATGCATAGTTTAAAAACAGGTAAATTAGAGAACAATTTACATGTAAATAATTAGTGCAAAGACATGCAGAAGACAATCAGAGTAATAAGAAATTAGTCAATCTGAATTTATTATGGCACTTTGACATAGATTATGACTTAAAATGCAATGGAATTCCTTCCATTTCTTTTACAGCCTGGGAATTAATGCAGGTTTCTTATATTCATATTTAGCTTCAGAGAATGAAGATCTAACTACTCCAGGTGGAATAAATTCAGTATTAAGAAGTAAAATTGTTCTTGAAATCCCAAGATTATAGTATTGAATCGACATTTTTTTTTTAATGAAAGCTGGCAACTAAGACTTCTGGCTGTAAGCAATACTTTATCACTATTTTTTTTCCTCATCTTTGCAGATCACTCAAATTTACAAAGGATGGTACTGTGGTAATGTGGTAATTATTAAATTCATGCATTAAAACTAAATACAGACATCTGAGCACTTTAAAGTAATTAAAATAGACTTTTTTACATTATATTTAGATTATTGTCTAGTTTTAATTTGTGGGAGGACAGAAATAAATTCTCAGAATTTTATAATCAAAATAATGAGCCAGTATAATTTCCTTCATCATCAGGATTATTGAAATTTCCCAGATTACTTATATTGCCTGTGTTGAAGCAAAAAGGATTTTGTCTGAGCCACATGCAAATGAACTGAGTTGTTTTTTTGTCAAGAGCTTTCTGAAACAAACTTGATAAACATTCAAAAAACAGTATGTTAGAGATACAAGTATTGCTGTAATGTTACACTATTGAGTTCCAAAGGGGTTGGCTGTTCATTTTCCCAACAGAGAGCAGTTTTCTTTATTTTTCTGATATAGTTCTTATCATTTAGGTTATAAGTTTTGCATTTTCTCCTGAACACAACGAAATCATTTGACTCAGTCTCTCAATACTGCTTTTCCCCCCAATAGATTTATCACAGATGGAAAAGAGTAAAGTGCTGAGAAAAGTGGAAGAGGGTATGTGAGCGAGCTGTGCAGAGGGGTGTCCTCCTGCTCTTCTTCTCCTCTCCCCTCCTTCAACAAAGAGGTGTAGTCCTCAGATAAGAGACTAAAGATGGAAGAAGCTATCTGGCAACAAGGTGAGGGAGCATCATGACACTCTAAGCCCTGTCACACAAGAATTTTAGTTTTCCAAAGGTAGTACAGAGCTCTTGTGATGTTGTCATTTGAACCCTGACTGTGTGGGGTGAAACCAGAGCCTTTTGTTCAGCTGTCAGCCCCAGAGCTGTCCTTCCCATTCAGGTGTTTTCCATCTCACTGTAAATTACCTACTGAGAAAAACTCTAATCACCATTGGAGGAGGAGTTACAGAATGGCTGGGCTAGGCAGGAAAAGAAGTCATCTGTGAACTGCTATCACTGGTAAGGAGATAAAAATTTGAAACTAAATGCTTGGGGTGGGATGCTAAAGCTTTTGTTCAAGTGTTCATACATTAACAAAGTAAGATTTTTCCATAAATCTGTGTTGTATGTGTGTGTACTGGTATAAATAGAAATATTTTAAAATAACATTATTTGACAAGCTGATACAATTATTTTACATGTTTTTCAAAATAAAGATTGGAGGGTTTCAGTGAGTTTCCAAGCGTTATCAAAACTTTACCAATTTTTGCCTCTCCATTTTCTTCCCCTTCAAATTTTGCAGACATAAAAATGAGTAAAATGCACCCTTGGAAAAACTTAAATGTGTAAATTTTGCCTACTTTTCATTAGAAAGAAAGTATTCCTTTTTAAGAAGGAAGTGTAAAGTGTCTAAAGGTAAATTCTTACTTAAAACTCAGCCCAAAACCTTTCAGATAAAGGTGAAGCTTTCTGCTTTTGTGTCAAGATGAATGTGTGTATTTCTGTGACTGGCAAGATTAGTGCTTTTTTGGGTAGTATTTCTCACAAAACTCTTGAGGATACAACAGTGGAGTGTAGTTGCATAGTGGTGAAAAGATGAGAGAGAAACAGTAAATTAATTTTACTTTTTAGGAAGGTGAACCTTAGAAGATTGAATTTACACCTTCAAATAGTACTGTTTGTCTGAAGATATGCTAACTCTGAGAGATGTAACTAAAAACTTATTCCTCTTTTGTGTAATTTGCCACAATGGTTTCAGTTTCTAGCCAAATTAAAATTGGGCTAAGTTTTATTACCTCTCCTTCTTCACGTTTTGTTTGTTTGTGGGGAATGTGTGCAGTATGGTTTTAGTAGGCTTTTTGTGGAACACCAATAATCTGCATAGACTAAGATCTAGTAAAGGCTAAAAATGCCACAAAAGCACAGTGCAGTACCTGTGTAGGTCTACTCTTCTGTTACCTTATGATAATGCAGCATTTTTGATAATAGGGGCTCTAGATGAGGGTATAATTGTGAGTTGTGCAGGTGGTTATTTCTCTAGCCTCTGAGTTTGAATGTAGTTATGAAGATGAGTTGTTAAGGACCTATTGAATGCACCTGTGTCAGGCCCGTGGTCACTCTAAGCCAGTGCTCTTTCTCTGTGAGTGGCAAATAGGAGATGCTAATTAGAGCTTGTGAACCTGGCCCACATCTGCAGGTCATTCCCATTTGTACTGCCAAAGCCATTGGATTAAGAATTAACTATTGATTTTATTTTTTGTCTTTATAAGAGTTCCCCAGTTTAACTTTAGCAAGAGACTTGGTATGGATGGTTATCTATATCAGAACCCTGCTAATGTGATAACATGCACTGACTCTCTTCAAAACCTGGAGATAAGGTTTTTTTTTTGGACCCAGTTGTTTTTAATAAAACAAGTGAAGGCTGTGGCATTGCTTTCTTATGATTCCTGCTGGTATATGGATCCAGCACTATTGGCTGTAAGTGTATTTTATGAGAAATGTGGCTTTGTCAGAAAAGTAACTCAATACCAGTAGTTTAGAACAGTTCTGGTCTAATCTTATGTCTCCAGTTGCCCCAGTAATAGATTCAGTAGACAGCCCGATCCAAGACATATATAATTTCTTCTGTGATGAAGAGAGATCAGACTTTCCTCAGATTAGGGATATGCATGAAATGATACTCAGTGGAATGTTAATTCCTTATGTATTGTAAATATAAACTGCTTTCCTACTCACTCACTCCAACAATAGTTGCCATTTTTTGAAGTTTTGTGTCAGACTGAGTACTAGATTGCTTTTTGTCTGTTTTTTAAGTAACTCTTAGTTAAAGAGGTTGGATCTTCATAGCACAAATAACTTGCATTGATGGAAAGATAATACTGTAATTCTGGACAACTGTGTGACATGAACTCTGTCCTCGATGACAAGGAACTTCTAAGAAGTGTAGTATGTTAAAAACAACTTGGTGATGGAACAGAGATTCTGTGGAATATAATCCCATGGAAGGTCTTGATTTTTAATTTGTAAATGTTGGAACTTCATCTGGCAATGTAACAGAAGTGGTCCCACTCTAAAGGCTTTGAACAGGAAAATTGAAGCAGTGAGTGCAGGCCTGCCACTTGAGAGAATATCTTGAGGAAGAGGTATATGACTCGAATAAATTAGAGCAATTTATAAGTAGACCTACCAGAGCAACAATACACTTCCTCTGAAGTCTGTCCAGACTAGTCTGATACTAATTTTATAGTTTTAAATCTTCACAGTTATCAAATTATTTTGATGTTTATAAAGTTTATAGCTGTTGGAAAGAATCCACTCCCTTGAAGCTTTGCTGTTTTGGTTTACATGTTCTTGTTACCATCACAGTTGGGTCAGAAGTTTATCCATATGTATGTATTGCCAGCCAGTTATGTCACTTTCTAGGCACAGCTGAAGTTTTCCTGTTACATTAGCAGTCATGTCAATGATGACAGATATCTTCTTTTCCATGCTCATTTTGAGATATGTGACCACAGATTCTGATTTTCAAAAGGAATATTTGCCTGCAACAAATGTCAGACTGACCTTAAAAACGGACTTCTTCTATAGTTCCTCTCGGCTTTATTTTCTGAAACTGGCTGGATAAGTTATTTCAGTTTTAATTAGACCATTGTAAATCATGTTCTATCATTTATGTTCCCTCATGAAGGCTTGAGAGAAAAAATAAGGTTAGACAATCATGGACCTCTGGGGACCGGCTGCCCCACAAGGGAAGGTGAGGCAGGAGCTGTGTGTGGTAACGCAGGCAGCAGTACCTGTGGCCAGGTAAGCAAGGCAGGCCCAGTAAGGGGAAACAGGGTCAGGTACAGCTCTGGTGGAGCTGGGCAGGGACACTGAGACAACCTGAGGCCAGGTCAGGTCAGGATATCGGCACACAGGTAGGCTGGATCTACAGGGCCTGTGACCAGACACCGGCTCGGATGCGTTGCAGCAGGAGGTGTGACTCAGGCAGGGAACAAAGGGTAGAAGCTCAGCTTAAAAGCAGCTCCCATGGGAAGGCTTTTCAGGCCTGGCTGTGGTGCTGGCTGGGAGCCTCTCTGCATGGCCAGTGAGGGAAGGGGTCCAGCCTGCAGCTGCACTCTCCAGCTTGGCCCTGAATCCAGGCAGGCAAGCCACCAGGAGGGGGATGTTCTTAGGGCCCTTGCATACACTTTACAGTCTTCTAACTTAGAAGAGTTGTTGAACACTGGTATATTTACTTATTCAATTCTCTAGTGAGATTTAGAAATCCATATTTAGAATCTTGATTTTTTCAGACTACTGGAGGCTGGAAATCTCTGACAAATCCCATGGGTGTTATGAATGTTCATGGGAGACTTTTCTTCTCTATTTTACCTCTTCCAAGTTTATTGTTTTGCTGTTGCACTAATACTTGAAGCATTGTCACCTAAGGTATGACCCATGCAAATCACACATGTAAATCATCTTTTGTTTGCTCTATGTTGTTCCATTTTATTGATATTAAGTAGTGGTCTATGAGGGAAATGTCAGCAGCTGAGCAGGGTAACGAAGCCATAATGCAGGGCTCATTTTCTCTTGCACGTTCTGGTTAGTTCCATGAGCTGCCTTTCTCATACCAAGGCTGTCTTAAAAGTTTTGTGATTACACAAAACCCCCTTCCCTCTAGTCTGCCAGAGAACTTGTTTTTTGTAAAACTTTGCCAACTGAATGTCTGAATTAATTAAGGGTGAAAGCAACACATCAAGAAAGAGGACTTTATTTTTTTAACCCTGTATCAATTTCAGTTTTTAATTATAGTAGTTGTTCTGGCATAAATGAGAAGAGGGGAGATAATGAGGTGAATGTGGGAAGGCTGTGAGCATCAGAGAAGGCTACTGAAGCCAGCATTTTGACTTGCATGAGTCTTAATTTTTGAAGCATTTAGTGCTAGTACTAGTTTAGAGTATTCTCTCTGTCTTCCGACTTTGCCCTTGCTGTTTCCTCTGTTACACAGTGTGCCAACACTTCCATTGAAGTAAGCTGGCTTAAGGGGAACATGGAGTGTGTGGAGAGCAGGAATACATTTTGATGATTTTCCCACTATTTCCTATTGTGAAACCATGTATCTGGAATGCACCAAATTAACTGTGGAAGCAGTTATTTTATGCTGGGAAGACTGTGTTAGATACCAGCTATAGACTCTTATAATTTTGATGTGAGAAAAACCTCTATGTAGAAGAAATAGGAACTGATTCATTCAGTGTTTTGTGGGTTTGCTCTAGTAGATTTTCTTTGATGGTCAATTTAAAATTTAGCTAATCATTTTAGGAGAGAGAAAGGTGAAATAAATATTTAATGGGAATTTAAAGCTTTTTCTGGGAAGAAGCATGGTCAGTTTGGAAGAAAATTTCAAAATGTGTATCTAGATCATAGAATCATAGATGGGTGTGATGATATCAGTGCATATAATTCAGTTTATGTCATGGTATACTGACATGAAGGCAAGAAGTAAAATGTGACTAATACTTGAATACCTAAACCTTTGAAATACCTTTCATGCAAATACACAAAAATGAGACCTTTTGCATTCTTATAATTTTAGGAAATCTGGTGTTACCACTTAAATTCCTAAATAATAGTATTTCTTTCTGAAAATCTAATTAAAGTCAGCATGCTCATGGTATGGAGAGTAGCTATAAAGTATGTGAAACAGAAGGGCTTCTAACTTATTTTTTTAAACCTTTTTGATTTTACTTAGTCTGATGTGTTAAATGTGACTAGTGTTTCATTGCTTACAAAAGTCGGCAGTGTAACAGTTAAAAACTCACATTTCCCTTCCCTGTTTGTTTTCGCCTTTCCCACAATGGCTGGTATTTGCTTTAAGTATAGAACTGAAGTGTTAAACAGTTTTAGGTCTACCACCTGTCATTCTTACTTTTTTCCTCTACATTGCATACATAATTTCTTTTTTCTTGATACAAACACTGGAGGTCTTCTGGATTATATTTCTCTTTGTGTAAAATAAGGCTGGTAACTCTCTGTAATTCTTGTGCAAAATAAGACAGAAGCGTACTCTACTACACAATTACAAGAAAAACACCGTAATTTACTAGTGGCATAAATTTCCATACTTTCTGTTAAGAAACTGATTTATCAAACCTTTAAGGTTCTTTAAACAAAAGGGTGTTTGGAAGCTTTTAGTAATTCAGTGCGTGGTACTTGGTGCAATTCTGTCAGTCCTTTTATCTGCATAAACAGTTTTATGACTATAAGGGTGAGACGAATGGGGGTTTAGTCCTGCAATTCTAAGTTCCTTTGCTATTGTTGGCTTCCAGCCAGACTAGCATGGAGTAAATATGAAGGATTTCTGTTCTTATCCATGGCATTTGATAATAGTGGCTCCAAACTGATTTCTGTTGCTAGCAAGCAATCCGATGACCCACTGGAATTCCTAAACTTGTATGCAGTGACCTATGCCATTATGAATGGAGCGACAGTACGGATTTACTTAGATTTACGGTGTTGAAGAGGGTGATTACTGTCTGTTAATTTTACTTTGACCTTATCTAAACTTTTTAAAAGGTCAAAATAAAATGGCAAAGTCTGCTACAGTAAAGCAGATCTATTTCATGTTGCTACCTCACACATAAAATTTTTTGTTAGTGTATCACAAAAATTATTTGTCCTACCAAAAAAACTAACTTGCTTTTATGCTTTTCAGGTTTTGTGTGGTATGTTTAAAGCCTAAACATGACACAAAAACATAAGAGAAAATTAATCTAAGGCTGAGCCGTGCAACTCTGTCATGAGTTGATGCCAGTAAAATTTTTAAGGTATTTGATTAACATTTCAGTCCTGATCCCAGGGCTGTAATCTTCAAAGGGCCTACAAAGTTTCCTTGCCTAGTTGGTGCCCTAAGTATACATTTGAAAAAGAGGACTTGTTTGTCTGTCTCTCTACATGCATGACAATTATAGGGTAGCCAAAGTATGTGAACACCCTAAAAAGTACCCTTAAATATCATTGGTGATCTATCAGATTATTTTATACTAGATTTTGACAATATATGATATTCAAAGATGATAATAATGCAGATTTCCCAGAATATGTATGCTCATCTTTTTTAGTCATTGGTTATTAGAATCAAGTGGAATTAATATATGTATTTAAAATGCTTTTCCTAAACCAGTGTTTTGAATTATAACAGAGACATCTTTTAAAATTAGTATTTGTGTTTCTTTTCATCTGTAAAGCACCTTAACTAAAACAGGACTTTAAATGTTATACTGAAGTATATTTATTCTGACTAGATTTGTATGACAGAATCTAACAGAGTGACCTCCCCATGGTCTATTGTCACACTGTTCTCAGAAGAGCCAAGTGCTACATTCCAGGTAGAGACTTGAGTCCCTAAGGTTTAATTAGTCCTGATTTCCTAATCAGATTCATTCCCAGAATGTAAATTCTTTGTGTACAACCAATTTCTAAGATGCATAGTCCAAGCTTTCACTGAGAAACTAGTTCTTTACTTCCCCATGTATCAATGCAGCTCCAGCAAATATGAGATTGCACAGAGCTGATAAACATGTTGGCTTAGATTTAATCTGAAGATGAAAGCATTATAGTGCAGACAGAATGATGGTTAGAAAAAAAATTTCTATAATCTTTACTCTCTTGTCCTTCCCTTAAATTAAGTAACATCTGCTACTAGGTTTGTAAAGTCAGTTCTTCTAAATTTCTTCTTGGGGCTAAAGTTAGAAGAAAAAAAGTAAAACACTTCCAAAAATGAATCCTTGACAAAGTCACTGATTACAGGATGGCGGAGGAACTTCTGTTGCCCCAGAAATTATAGTAGATCCTTTTTTTTCCATAACTAATAGTCTTAAATAAATTAATCTAATTTTTTATCTTCACTCCCATGGACATGGGAAATTGTTGCATGTATATAGTTCAGTTCTGGAATTGTCGTTACATGAAACAGGACCATGTTTTCCCCCTGTGTGCTTTTGACATCTAGGCAAGTCCAGATCTTAAGTAGACAGAACCTATCCCGGTTCTCTGTTAATTATCCATTCTGTTGTAATTTTTTTTCATTTTTGAGAATGTGTTCCTCTAGTGTAAACCCTGCCTGTGTTCATCCAGGACTTCAAACAGTCACAATTTCAAAAAATCAGAGAACTTAGCAAAAGACAGTACAAGAATCTATTATAGATATTAATCTGCTCAACAAATAAAATTTTGTATTTTTTGTATCTTATAAATTGAGATAATTTCCTAAGCTGGTATTGCCTCATTCATTGAACCTTGGGTAACCTTCTCTCTTAATTAACTTTGAGAAAGCATGTAAGTGTAAGCCTACAGATTAATTTTTATTTCTACGTGTACTTTACTGTCTGCCAGAAGAAACATTTAATTTCCTGGTGACGGGAAGTCCTCTTTGAGGAAAGAATCCTGTTCTTTCTGCTGTAATTATGAGGTCCAATACTTAATTGCGTTCTCAAACATGTACAAACAGAGGATCTCTGTGAATTTGAATGAAATAAATACATACAGGAAATATTGTTGATAACCATCTTGTATTCTTAACACAAATATAGTAATCTAGACTGAAATGCAGATAGAGTTGCTAGAATTTTTAGAATATTGTTTTGAAGAGCTGTAAGTTTCTCTTATACTTCTAAAATAGATAAATCATCTTGGATGCAGGCACAAGTCTAAACGTATCATAGCTTCCAAAGAACAAATTGCTGCTTGTCAGTAGGTGTCGAATGTCTCTTGACTTCTGGCAAACTGTAATATTGGAGGCTGGCTCTGTGTCAACTTCTGCTGATGGAATCTGGAATAGCTTCCTATAGATAGTAGTCAGTAAAACCTCTGTAATATAAGCTGTTGTCTAATAAAAAGTAAAATCCATTCCTGTCAGTGCCAACTATGACAATTCAGTGATATGAGCCAGCTCAAAGCTTTGCCTTTTGCTCTTAAGAAAGGTTGATATATCACCCTACTTAACTTCATTTGTGCGGGGCTACTAGATCTTGTTTCACTGCTTGGGCACTCCTTGTCCATTTTTTTTTTTTTTTCACTCGTGTGACATCTGCAGAATTGTTTAGGCCCATAACTGCCTACTAAAACACTAAATTTTCCATAGTTTTTAGTAGAATGTTAAGTATTTCAGTATGAGGTTGCACCTTATGTATTGATGTTTCTTTCTTCTAGAGACAAATTCTATTTCTGTCAAAGGCAGTGGAAAGACTCCCATCACTTTCAGAGAATTTTTTTTTCAGTTATTTTTTTTTTGTCTTACACATTGTAAAAAAAGCTACATCTGCCTTTAAAAAATAAATCATAACACCTTTAGCGTTTCTGGTCCATCACCTTCCTTATCCTCTGTGCAAGAAAGAGCTCTAGGTAAAAAGTGGCAAAAGGTCACACCTGGACTTGTAAGTGTAGGCAGAAGTTATATTAATTAGAAATTATTAATTTAAAGAAAACATGAAACTAGCTGTATCATACTCTTATTAGAATAACTGGAGTCCTCCTTGGAGACAAATATTAACAGAATGAGTATTAAATCTTAATTCTCAGATCTTTTACATAAATCTTTCTCTTGGAAAAAATCTCCTTTTTTATCCTTCTATGCCTAAACATGGGTGAGTAAAGACTTTAGTTTCTCATATTTGGCCTGAATATAGAAGTATTTCTCACATACTGTTTTTCTTGAGGGAAGTAGAAGGGAAATGAAAGAGTGCCTCACTTGGAGTAATCTCAAGAAACTGAACTGATCGATGAGCAACAAACATACTGGGTTGATCTCTAGAAATATACATGGACTCAGGGAAGGGGCTGCAATGCCATGGGGAATAGATATCAACAGGATGCAGTGGAAGAGCCATGCAAGTGCCTGCTCATTCCTGGTGGCAGAAAGTCCATGTAATAATTAAAAGTATGTATTTGTAGCTAATCAGATCTTGAGTATAACTTTTTTTAGATGTCAGTAGTTTGTCTTTAACTATTTAACATCTATAGATAACGTCTGCTCTGGCACTTCACTGCTGCTTCTCAAAGAAAAAGTTGTAGGTCCAAAATTATCAAATTGTCACTTTATTCATGCTTTGTCATTCAGTACCTACTTCATAACCGTCCAACGTGAATAGGTAGAATTTGACTTTAAATGGAAAAAAACCCAAAACAATAAATTTCACATCTGGCCTTTGGTTACCAATGTTGAGAGCAGATAGACCAAGTAGTACACACCTGTGGGACATTGCCCTCTCAGATTCTAGAAAATAGGTTTTTATTATCCATTGCTAAATGTGGATCCAAGTGAATTATTGAATTATTAAATATATATCCAAGTAAAGGGTAAATAAGAAATGGATGTTGACAGACTAACTAATTGGTATAAGTGTAGGATTTCTAAAAGGTAAGACTTTCAAGGTGGAGTTGATGGAATTATATAAATGATAAATATTGGTCAAAACCAGAATCTTATGGAAGTATCTGATGGAGAATAATATTGCCTGAATATTTACTATAAAGACAAGTTAGATGTTATCTAGGAGACAGTTCATGTGCAAAACTACAGCGTGAGTTCTTGAAATACACATGGATGATATAAAGCAAAATGTACATTATTTCAGTAGATTTTAAATAGTTATTTTAAACATATTTCTTCACTTGAACATGACTGTGTTAGTGATCCATTTGGATACATTCAGAAAAAGCCATTGCTCCATCCTTGTTCTTTAATTCTGAAATATAGTGTGACTTAAGTGCTGTATTGAATCACCAGAGGAATGTTTCTACAGTAAAAGAAATAACAGCTTTTTATGTGTTGTATCCTATCTTTTGTAGGAAAAGGCATCTCTGAAATATTAAGCATTCTCAGATACCACAAGACTAAATTTAGTTTTACGTTTCTGCACTAAATGATTTTATTTTTTTTTTACTGGAGTATTGTTATTAGAAAATAACAGTTAAGATGTTGTTCCTGAGATCTGAAGCTCAGATTACTTAAAGTAATCCTGATGTTCAGGGTAAATAGAATAATGGCCCACTTGAGATAAAAACCTCAGTGTCACTCCAGACTACTTGAATTTATGAAAAGTAACACGTAATGTGCATGTAGATTGATCCATTAACTCACTTCTACCCAGTTTACATCTGCACAGTAATCTGTGCTGTCCCCAGTAAGGATTAAGCACCTTCCAAGAGCTGCCATAGACAAACTCATCTCCCTTTCAGATGCAGGTGGGCAGCCTTTCTGAAGACCTATAACTGGTAGTATGCAATGATTTTGCTTAATGCATAATTTGCATAATGTATAATTTAGATACTTTATATTTTAATATGCATTCTGAAGGGATCGTCTAAGCCACTTCTGGACCTGACCATAGCAAGATATTAAATACATGGCACAACCATGCTCATAAATCCCTGCATAGACAACCAACCAAATAATAGGTGCTTGTTTGACTTTTTCTGAATTTTGTAGATCCATATGTTCAGGTTGGGTGTCCCCTGAGAAACAGGTTTTCACTAATATTTCCTTCTTTTAGAATTACTGGAAATTTTGAACTTTTCTCATAATGCATCACATCTCTGGGTCAAAAAAAAAGAACAGGACAGTGAGAGGGTTCAGAAAAACAAAAATAATATTTAGAAGGTTTTTTTGTAAGTCTTTGCCTAGTAAAGGCATAGATGACTAGAGCTCAGCAATATTCATTGTAACTGCATAAAATAACAAATTATAAAGGATGGGAAGAATTATCTAGCATAGTATGACAGATCTCTGGCACATGTGCCAGAGTAAGCACATAGCCAGCAGTATGTGAGCGGGGTCCAAATATGTAAGTAACAGAACTGAAGAGGGCAGAAGGTGTAAAATAACATATAGCATGAAAAAAATTTGCCTTCATTAGTATAGCAACATAATGGCGGAGCAGTTCGGCGATCTTATGCTCGATCCCAGGCCTCCCTATAATTCAGTTTACTCAAGATATCAGTTTTCCACTTTGAAAATAGGGACAGTATATTTGGACCGTGTTTAGATGTGAAGATAAAGTTTCATGAATTTCAGAAAGCCACTCTGATGCTACTGTATTGGCTGAAGAGAGATAAAGAGATAAAGAGTGGCACTGTTCTAGACTAACAGTTGAAAAGTCAGAGATAATGGAATTTACATAGGCAGCTTTTGCAGGAAAAGCATGGGAATTTAGTTTTGTTTATTGAATGCAGTTAACTAAACCAATACAAAAGCAAGACAAAAATAATCAAGGGAAAACCTTTGATGTTTACCGTTTGTGTGATAAAATGGAAAAATATTTTTTAGAATTTGGCAACATCTAAGATTTGAGTGAGAATGAATGCAGGGTGAAAAACTGAGGGAAGCTGGAGACTTATTTTTTCCAAGCCAGTTTGCCTGTCCCTAATCACATTCACAAAATTAACCTTGTATTGAACCTGGATGGATTCTAGACTAACATTTATCGAATTACATGTAGAACTTAGAATCAGAAAAAAGTAAAAGACAATTATATAGCTATCAGCTATGTATTATTAAGATATATTTCATCATAAGATTTTGTAGTTCACTGTAAGACAAGATCTGTAACAGATTCCCTTTTGTCAGTGTTAATATCCTTTTGGCTTCATATGATAAACTTTAAGTTTCTAATGAAAACAGATGATTTTATCTATTTACATGAAAGGGAACCATACAAAGGCTTTTAGGATATGCCCTATGATTTCAGAATAGAATCAATTTTTAAATAAAATTGCTCATCACAGTGTTTGGCTGCCCTACAGTTCTAAAACTGTAATTTATGTTATCTGCTCATCTTGAAAGTAGTGAGCATCATAAGCACAAGGAATCATTTTGAAATAATTTATGTTCAGTATAACTTATTCTTATGTGATGTTTGGACTTGCCTTATGCGTGTACAGTTTAGATTGGTCTTGTGAGAATGGAATAACTTCTTTCCCCTCAATAATTTAATGATCAGTCATAATGCCTACTTCAGGAAATTTTGCTCCCACTGAAGTCAGTGACAAAAAACACCAAAATTTCCACCTATGCATCACTATATTAAACATATTTAAACAGCTAGTGGTTCCATATACTTACCTGAATCGTTGTCTATTGGGGCTGAATACTAGAGGCAAATGGTGAATTCTTACTGGTTTCCCAATTGGATTTTTGTGTTGTTTTTTTGGTTTTTCTTTAAACAAGAGAAGTCTGGTATGTGTTTAGAAATATTTGGAATGTGGAGGAAAGTGCCTGCATGGAGATATTAAGCAGTTTGTTATTTTAATTTTAAGAAGGTCATTGATTCTCATTGTGGGTTTGATGTCTTCTACTTTAGTCAAAAATCTGAGATTGCTACAGACAGCATATCTTTCAGATATATGAATAAACAGGTCATAGGTGGCAGCAATACCAAGAAAAACAATCTAGCGCATTTTGGATGTGTAACCATGATGAACAGAACTTTCCTCATGACCAAAAGGCTCTCTGCTATAAGAAAATTGGAACAAGGTGATGGACATCTTAGAAACACCTGCAAAAAGAAAACCCATCATAACAAAGTAGTTCTCATCTCACAGAAAACATAATCAAGGTTGATAGTATGAAGAGTTGGGGGAAAAATGTTAACAGATGTGAGTGTAATTGTTCTGATATATAACAGATGTGTGATAATTACATATTTTTATTTTGTGGTATTTAGAAATTAGTTAAAGGAGAACAGGCAAAAGATGTGTAGAGAGTTAATTTTTTGATTGGTTCATTTTTCTTAGAAGACCTTCATTGTCCCTTTGCTTACTTTGAAAAAGCCATTCCATCAACTGCACTTCGGTGGTTTTACCATTAAGCGGTAAATTATTTGTGAGATAAAAACAAAACTATTTTTTAGAAGAAAAATGTGTGTTGCTTTGCACAGTTTCAGAGCTACATACATGCCTGAGTGTTTTATTTTTTCACTCCGGCTAATAGTTTCACCACCATACTGCCTGTCACTTTATGAATCAGGTTCTACACTCTGTTGTGGGAATGTAATATGGGTTTGGATTTGAAAACCACGTACACAGAACATTATGTAGGAGGAAGGTCCTTTGCAAGATTAAGAAGATGGGTTGTGGTTTTTTTGTTGTGGTTTTTTTTGGGTTATTTTGGGGTTTTTTTGCCAAGTCAATGGCAAATATCCCATGAAGGAAATGGAAGTTACAGAAATTTATTTATGCTCTAATATCTGGAAGGTTAATTACTGAAAGTAATAAGGGATCAGAAAAAATGCTGTGAAGTAATTTAAGTGAAAAATCATGTTTGAGAACTGCATACTTTAACTGTTGTTTGCTCTGTTTGATCTGTATTAGAATACGAAATGCTGCACAAACTCCTGGTATTACACCATTATTTTGATATCAAGCCATGCTGAGATGCTCTGATTGAGGTACTAAATTTCTCCTGTGACTGACCCATTGATTAAGGAGAAGTTAGGTGGTAGAAATATATCTTAATTTCTGCTTTAAGCCTGCCTAAAGTCAGGTATTTCTGAGAATCTGTGCTGTTCTTCCTGTGCTATTTCATTCTCATATGCTCTTCTTTAAGGTGGATTATGGCATCTGCTAGAAAGTGCCTACAAGTAAACCACAATTGTCACAGTATGATAAAAATGCAAACAGACTTCTGTCTGAGATGGAAATAAATGGAAAGAAAAAATACACAGGACACTTGCCATTTATGAAATAGGTAGTTAGATTTGTGTGTGTGATACTTGCTGTAGCTTTGACCCTTCAGAGGTCATGTTTCTGGGAGAAAATATTAATACATGATACTTTTAAGAGACCATACAGTAGTAAATTATTTAATTTGGAAAGTTCTCATTGCTCATGTGCTATGTTAACAGCATAACAAACACATGGAATTGTTGTGGGTGGAAAACTGTAATAGTCTCCATTTAGATTTTTTTTCTTTTTCTGTATTGGCTTAGGTTTTTGAATGACAGGAAAGCAGTTCAAATCTGCATTTTATTGCTTGTTCTCTTAAATTTAAAGCAGTAATGCCAGAGGTATACTGAAGGTTATTATGTACAACATCTTGTGCTTCTGTAGTGAATTAGGCAGACATTAACAAAAGCCAGTGCAATTATAACTTTAATGAACTTTGTGAAGTAGCTTGAAATCCTTGAAAATTAATCTTGTATAAACAAATGTTGCAATATAGTGACCTGAGAGAACCTAATGAACTCAATGTTGCAGTTTTTAAACACTGATTAATTTCTATGGTAAATAGCAAATGATCAGTTCTTTCTCTCTTCAGTTAAAACAGGCAAACCAAAGTATCCAGATATCTGTACATCAACAGACAGAGTCAGAAAATTGGGTTAGATTCGCAGGTGAAATTTGTAAGTTGGGCCAACATTCATATGAAAGGAAGAATCAAGTTGTCATTTCTTCATAGTAAGTAATCATTGTTGGAGTGGATTTGAAGGACAGTCAGCATGTTTTGTAAAGTACTCTGAAATGAATAATGTTAGTTTGTAGAAGTAACAAGACACAGAGATATTCAATGGATGGATTATTTCAGGGGAGATGATCATTGGTGCAGTCGCTGGGGTAACTAAGATTTCAGCTCTCATCTTTCATAGACCTAAAGCAAACATTTTCAAACATCTTCATTCAAAATAACATGCGGGGTTTTTTTCAAATTTTATTCTCTGTTTCCAAAGAAAGCCACAGCAGTGTGTGGTGGGAAGCATATAGATGAAAATGGTATGATTTTTATTGTGACTGAGAACAGATATTCCCTATGTTTTAATTATTCTTTATCAAATCTCTGTGGCTGATAGAGTGGAACAGCATTGACAACACCAACGTCAATTACAATTGTTTCTCTGATTAACAAAGAGATGTATTTCTCTGTGCAAAAGTTTCATAGTAATAGTTTTCACAGCTAAAACATCTTACTGTAGAATCCTAATTAAATTGTTTCTTCCCTGTTTCTATTACCACTGCAGCTAATATTGTTATTGTAATTCAGGTATATTAGAGCACTGACAGGGATAAGTAATTAGTAACTGGAACAATTACTATTGTGTCTGGCCAGGAAAAAGGGGCTGTAGTCATTTCAGTGGATGGTATCAGGGCTGTTATAATACCAGTAAATATTTAATAAAAAGACAGAGCATTTTCACCTTGTCCTTTCAGCAGAGAAAATCAACTACTCACCTTTACCAATGGTATCTACTAGGAGGTATATCTGTGCAGTATTCTTCATTTCCCGTTGTCACTCTTCTCAGATTTCGTGCTGTATCAGCAACCAGAAGAGCTTTTTACCAAGTGGCCCAATTTCTATTAGCTGACCAATACAGGGCAGTGTCCTGCTACAACTACTTGCTGTGTTTCTGTTCCTGGGTATAGTATAATATCCCATGAAAGTAATGTCAAGGAAAGTAAAACCTGATTTACAGAAAAGATCATATGGGCTGTTTACAAGAGGTGTAATCAACTCTGTTATCCGTTATAGCACTTGAAGTGTCAAAGGAGAAGAGTTTTATTAATGTTGAAAAGGAAGAACAAACAGCTTTGAGTGTGGTTTGTACATTTGCAAAAGGAGTAATGCTGACTCCGAGTTTGGGGTTAGTGGTAAAACATCAGACTTGACATGTATAAAGAACTGATATACTAAACTGATATTCTGTCTTATTGATTGGCTATAAAACTTTTAGTTAAGCTTTTTATTTTCCATAATGCTTAGATTTTAGAAACACAGCATTTGGAGTTTGTTCTTAAGAACTTACTGACTAGGATTTCATTTTTTTCTTGCTTGTCATCAAGTGCATAAAGACCAGAAATAACATATTTTTAAAATAAAAAGTAAAAGAAAGGAGAGAGCTGATTTTTTTTTTTTTCTTATTTTATTTATTTGTGAGAATTGTTCATTGGAAAAATCCAAAGCACTGAGGGGTATGGAATATGATTGCAAGAAATGCATTTGCTGGTTTACAACACAGGACTTGTTTTGTGGAATGATTTCTTTGAAGGGGTTGAGGGGGAGGTATCTCAGCTTTATTTTAGTTGGAGTTTGAATATATCACCACTCCTAACCTCTGTGAAGGTAGCAGTCCACATTAACTTTATATACATTTCCAGAAAAATATCAGCACACAACTTTGAATCACTCAGTAACTGAAGTCTGCCCATCTTTGTGTGCACTTGTAGATTCACATCCATCTGAAAATTAGTAGCATGTTGCATTACGCAGTAACCTTGCCATCTGTTGTCTGGACGTGGTGGGTTTGAGTGTGCATTGGGTTTCATAGGTTTCTCCTGTTTTATTGGTGCAAAAAGGCTGGGAGACATTAATAAGAAGCTTCTGCTGATATTTTAATTGCCATCTATGTTGGAATTGCACCATTTCATTTGGTTAGAAAAATAGAGATTAAAAAGTTTCTGATCTGAAACTGGAGAGATGATTGAAATGTTATTGGAGGAAAATACAGTATTAAAAATAAAATATGTTTTGGCTAAATTCCCTTCAACTAAATTTAGAATTTGGAAGGATATAAAAATCCTTATCCTTTTTTCATTCTTTGAAATCAAATGTATAAAAAAATAGTCTAAACTGAATTATTTCAGATTAATTCAAAATATTTGCTTGGTGTTTGTCCTATGAACAAGATTCTCATTGATAAAGTTCTATTTAATGCTGTTCTATGAAAAAAACCATTAAAATTTTCACTCCTAGTACTCTCAAATAATGTCATGTGGCTTATATATCTCAAATCAAAACTATGCAACATAGCTTGAATTCTTAAAACAAACCTTTGTGTTGTCTATACATTAGTAATTGTTTTCTAAGGTAACTAGGCAAATAGTTTTTATTTCTATCTTAGAGTTTAACCTCTGAAAAGTGATATGCTCTCTGTGGAACATCCCCAAATAGATAAACAGGGTATATTAAGCATACAAATTACTACCTGTTTCACTTTTATTTGGATGCGACTTCTAATCATATTGTTCCATTTTGAATGTTACTTTCTGAAAGAAAGTTTAATGTTTTCAGATGTGTAAGTGCAAAAAGACAGAGAAACAGGCCAGGTGAGAATGTGATCACCAAGGTGATTGCTGGACACTAATAGGGGTGAATTGTCCAAAACCATGCCTGTTCACAAATGAATTACTTTTAATAAAGTTTACGTCTTCAATTAATTTGAAAAGACTTGTTCCTCTTTTTGCATCACTCAGAACCTATACCAGTAGCTTTAACTATCTTGGAGAAATATTTCGAAGATGTTCAGTATTTGTTGAAATACTACATATGTTCTGTATTATTGCTTTTCTTTTCTATGGATAATTCATTTTGAATGACATAGTGGAGTCTGCTTTTTTCCTATTATTATGTATAGTTGAAAGAGTCAATGATACAAATAAAATTGGAACTTTGAAGATCAAATATTTAAAAATGTGCTCTTCAAGAATTTTAGAAGACAACAGATAATGTGCACGAAGGAGCATAATCTGTTAGTCAGAAATCTAATGTTCTGTTTGGGGAACTGTAATTTGCTGAAATTCGTGAGAGTCAAACATGTTGTCTATATTATTCCACTCACTGCATAAAGAAAAAAAGTAAGAGAAATGCACTGGAGAACATTTTATTACAATTATATGTGCTTTCAGAAATTGTATTTGTCAAGGCTCATAGAATAATTGGAATATAGTTGAAGCCGGGCTTCTATTAGTAGTCTATGATTAGCATATACCCACAGTGACCTCAGTGAGTTTTAAAGCCACCATAAAATTCTTTTGAAGGAGAAAAGATGTGAATTTTTCATGTAGGAAGCAAATATTGCCTAGGAAAAATACTGTGGGATATTTTATACATAATAACATCAAATCAAGTGATTTTTTTTCCTTCATGATTATCTTTCAGGGAGAAAATAGTCTGAAGGAAGAATCCTCATCTACTTCTCCAAGAAAATAAATCAAAACTTTGTGAAAAAAATTCATAAACAGCCTTGTAAATGGAAACTCGGTTTCCAGCCTTTGTACCTGGATTGTTCCCAAATAGGGCAAAGAGTGTCTTGAAGATGGGAAAGGTAATTAACGTTTCTGAGAAGGCTGTATGCGCTGCTGAAAAATACTTTGCTTTGCTAAGGTTCCTGACAGGGCTGTACCCTTTTCTGTCCCTCACCATCCTTATTCGTTACCCCAAGGGAACATTTCCTCTTTCTGCAAGTAGTAGATTTAATGCTTTAGAAAGATTTCTGTATTCCTGTCCAGACGCTTAAAAGCAGGGCTTGTTAGAAGTTTTCCAGCTCATTAAACAAATTGAATTAGCTTATTTAGTCCTCAGGCCTGGGGATGGCAAAATTCAATTCTGTGGAGGTGGCAGCCTGGTCCATCTCCAGCCTCCCCTTCTGTGTGCTTCCACTACTTTTCCTTCTTTATGCCTAGTGCTTTTGGAGGGATTCCTGATAGCTGCATGGTCTTTTTCCCCCAAGCTTCTCACACAGCTTCTGCTTTTATGGTGATTTTAAAATTTTTTTTTGTATGTCCCATTTGAGGCCTTGAGCAACTGCCACCTTTGCTGACTGTTAAAACTGATGCATGGGAGCAGCCCTGTTTAGAACAAAATTCTCCTACTGGGAAACAATTATTTGAGGTACAATGTGGTGCTGGGAGAAGATTTCTTAAGACGTGAATGTGAATACCCAGCTTTCATGTAAATCTGTCTGATACCACGTGTTAATTAAATGTTTCTATAGAGAATGGATAAGTGCTATTGTTTGGTATCATGAATTAACTACTGAAATGAAACAAACAATGGCAATTACTTTTCATTGCTGTTTGCAGGCATGTACAATTTAAAGATATATTTTAATCAAGGGTTTAAAATAAATGTAGATAACTGGGGCCTAGACAAAAGCTGACCCAGCCAAAAGCGTTCTGTAGCTTGTCACAAGATGGTGACATCATTCATAACACACAAATATATCCCTGCCAAAATTTTTCAAAATATAACAGCTGCAAATTTTCTTTCAGATGAGGAAGTTATTGAAACAATATCTTAAGGAAATTTATAGCTAGGGCAACTTCTATCACAAATGCTTTGATTAATCTTTAAAATAGAGAATGAAACAAATTGCTCTGTTCAATATTTAATTAGTTAAAATGTATAACAAATAACTAAGATGGTTTTAGCTAAACTGTTTTTAAAATATATTTTTATTTAATTTGAATACAATTAGAGATTGCACACTAGTGGAAATTCAAATCTTATTGCAAAGATGGGGACTGACATTTCCTTTTAGGAGCACAGTAATTAAGATGGCCAAGACTTAGTACATAATAATAAGGAATATTACTACTCTGTTGTTTCTCTAAATTTTCACCTGGGATAGCCGTGTCTTTTGGATTTTAAAATTATAATTTCCCTAACCATTTAGATTTATTTCCTGGCTCATCGTATACATAGCATATCTACATCCATAGATAAGTGGATTTTGCAGAAACTTCATACATGAAATCAGGATTTCAACAAAACTCTTAAGAAGCATGTGTATCCAAGTCATATTTACTTCAAGTCGTGGTTTTTATTCAAAGGAGCCTTGACATATTTCACAGCTGACCGCATAGTCAAAAATAAAAAAATGTGCCATACTGTTTTAAGGCCAGTGGACTGTCTAGCCCAGCAGTGCCCCCAGTGGTGTAGAGAGGCTAGTCAGGGAGAACATGAGATTGGACAGTTACTGCTACCCGTGTATATTGGGCATCATTAGCAGGAATTCGGTAGCAGCGGAACTACAGGGAGACCTCCATGCAAGTAAGTCAGGGACTGTCCTGTGCTGTACATGCCTGGCTCTGCAATAGACCTACTGTGCATCGCAACAGAACCACCCAAGGGAGTTTGTGGTGCCTCTGCAAGAAAATATTTAAGAAAGGTAGCCACTAGACAGAAGAAACACAGAAGATCTGAAAGACAGTGCCAGGGCAGGAGGGGCACCTCAGCAGGGGCAGAGGAAAATCAAGAAGCAAACCCAGGCAGGAGGAACAATAGAAAAAGAGAGACATGCTGAAGGAAAGGAGGAGAAATAGGAGAGACAGAGAGTTAGAGGGGTGCCTGAGCATGGGCAAGAACGAACAGCTGCCAGAACAGAGAAGGTACAGGAGAAGGTACAACTCCCAAGGGACAGTGGCTAGTGGAGGAACCACACCAGAGCAGTGGAGTTAGAATCGAAGAGCAGCAAAAGAAAACAAACCATTGTTAACTGGCAATCAATCAAATAGATTGGAATTCCCCAACTGTTTTGTTGTCCATGACAACATGCCCTTCCTTCTTCCTCAGCATCCAAAACTGTTGTTCTGGGCATGTTAGAGGGTAGATCTCTGTCCTTTTAAGACAGCTGTTCTGTCTACTTGATATTTTCAGTTGCCCTTCATAGACCTTTTTTAAGCTGATTGCATCCTTTTCAGAGGCATCCACACTTTCTGAGGTGACCAGGCTTGCATTCAGTACTCAGAATGTGAGTACAGCAAGATTTTAAAATCAGTCACAAAATGAAGCACTTTGTCTTGTTTTTCATCCCCTTCCTGAATGACGTCTGATGATCTGTTGGCGTTTTTGGCTACCACTGCCTCTTTGAGTCACTGATTTCAGAGAACAGTCAGTGATGAATCCAGCGTCCTTTTCTTAAGCTGTAACTGCTGGTCCCTATTTTAGTGTCATGTTGGCATGGTTTAGATTCTCCCTACCCCACCGCTTCTCAGTGTGTTCTCTTATACTTGTCTACATGAACGTTATTCTGCCGTGTTTTTCCCTGGTCACAGTTTAGTGACTTTAGTTACTTGCTAGGGCATGGCATTTGACTACTTGAAAGATCATGATTTAATCCACAGACTGTGAGATTTTTTTTTAATCTCCTCTTTCTCCAGGATCAGGATGAACAAAGTGCTTTCTCCTGCCTTCTCACTTGTGCACACTCCTGACCCTTCTCAATTCTAGAGACTTGTCCCTTAGTCTGTATACTATGCTTGGTGTCTTTGGAGACATCAGGCTTGTGGCTGCTTGATTTCTTTAAAAACATATCCCCATAAAACAAGATCTGTGCAAATTACAGATATATGTTGTTGTATCCACATCTAAAGCTACAATTTAATGGATTACACACTTAATATTTAATCTAAATAGCCTTTTTTCTGATATTTGTCAGAAAAGGCAACACATAGTCATGATTAAAGAAGCAAAAACACTGAGGACCTATCACTTGAAGGTGAAGTACATAATTATGCATTCATAGAAGTATTCCTGGTGAAAGCAGAATATGGCCGTCAGAGGATATCTTTAGAGGGTTGTTTTTCTTCCCATTAGGATTAATTTGTTAAAAAGGAAGAGTTACAGCATGGCATGGGGAATAAAATTTGCTGTAACACTTGCAACACAAAAACTTTATTATGATATACAGTAATTAATAAAGGGAGAGAATATTTGGTGGAAGTACCTTTTATAGAATGTTTTTTGTTCTGACACTTTTGTTGAATCACAGTAACCTGTAGTTTATAATTTATCTTATATGTGGGTGTCCTATATCATATGAACAGTACACAGTTAAGGTAAGAGATGAAATGTTAGCTTGTTAACATGCTATTATGTATTTATTTATGAGGAAGAAGAGTTAAATGTATGAAAAAAAATATTAAAATGTGTTTAGAATAATAAAAAACAGAATATTTTTGAAAAAATGGCCAAAATAAACGTGATATAGGTCTCTTCTCTCTTTTTTTTGTCTGATGTTAATTCTGCAAATTGTGCTGCAAATTCAGTGTTATGATGTCTGCAGTCTGTATCTGTGTTGACATAAACACAAGAAGAAAAATATGGCCATGCATGTGATTTTTTTTTTTTAATTCATATTGAATTTTAAGCCTTATTTTGTAGTATAATTGAGGTTAAGTTGTCAATTATTTGCCACAATTTGTAATGTAATCATGTAAGAATTGTGAGCTACACACACACAAAAATCTCACATGATGTTCTGGATGAATTCAATTGTCATTTAAAATGTAGACTGATCATAACTATGAGTGTAACCTGTAGGGAAAGCCAGGATGAAGAATTGTGGATTTTTTTCTAATTTTTGTGCCATGATAAATGTATGCTAAAATATGCTACTAATAAAGCACACTTAAAAATACCTTTCAGATCTCGGTGCTTTTCAAAAACTAGATATTTAAATGATTCTCTATAGTCCAGATAATTTAACAGTAATTACATCCTTCAAACAAAACTGAGTCTTTTGTATCACTAAGTATGTGGTTAAGAGTAGGTGACTTAGACCCAAGACTGAATCTTTTAAAGAAGTGCCTCTCTACAGAAAGACATTAAAGGAAGCAACATATAAACCTTATCATTTTGAAAATAAAACCTGAGAAAGTTGAGAGGTACATTCAGTACTCTCTGTGAAAGATGTTCTGTTCTCTGGCAATTTTAGTTATAATATTGTGTAGAATAACCAGATGTTTTTTCTAGATATTGGCATTAAATTAAGACAAAAACAAAACAAAAAACAAAGAAACTAGTTTTGGCTTCCAACTTCTCAATAAATCTAGCAAGGGAACAAAAGCCAAGTATTGTGTTCAATTGTTTGTTTCTACACAAACGCTATTCTCTTCCTTAACTCGATTTTGTAATGTACTTACTTTGAAGGGATTTGAATTTTTTTTATTAACTTTGCTGCTATTATGCTGAATGAAATCATAAGCTTGTCCAGATGAACCATGTTGAGAAAGATGGGCTGTTTCTTTGTGCTAATACTGAAGAGATTTTGAATAAAAGAGTATGAGTCTGAAATTCAGGAGAACGTCTGTTTCCTGCTTGTTCTAGTCACTGTACTCTTCAATATAAAGGCTCTGTGCCTCAATCCATGTATTATGAAAACTATGTGCCGATATATTGTTTATGAAAGTGTTATGTGACCTCTGAACAGTGGGTGCTAGTGTTCTTAGGATATGAAACACAAAACTATGATAAATGAAAATGCATTTGAATGACAGGACCATTACTTAAGTTGGAGGAATTAATAAAAGACTAAATATTTGTCATTTATAGGAATGTCCTGCAGAGCAACCAAAACTGAAGAATTCAAACCAAGCATAAGCGAGCTTCACTTCAAAATTTTCTTCCCAGTGGAATAAAGAAGGAAAGGATTAATTACTCCACGTGAGTCTTCATCTTATGTATTTTCTTATATATAAAAATTTCCAGTGGTATATTTTCTATGTGGTACTCTTCCTCTTTTTACCTTGTCTGATACTGTCTCAGGTGGTTTGGATTTTTTTTCTACATTGCCTTCGTGTTCCTCACAGCTGTGTCTTAGGATTTTTTTGTGTTTTCTTTAAACGATCTTTAAATGCACAGAGGTTCTAAAAAGCTTTTGTTTAACTTCTGTACTAATCTCCTGCAGGGAAATCAAAACAAAGCAAGCTGTTTTAAAAAAAAAGAACCAAAATCAACAGGAAAAAAACCCCACGCCACCACCAAGAAAAAAACCTAAATAAGCAGAAAATAGCTTTTGAATCTTTAAGAACCACCAGAAAACGCCATAAAAAGCATTTTTAGAATTGTACTTATAAGGGTTTTCTCCAGGCCAACAGTTTCCATTGTTTTAAAACATATCACCTAGGTAGGATGGGTTAGCATGTGGTCAGTTATATGTGGGGATCTGTTGACCGAACAATTATGGCTGATGGGAGACTTCTCTGTGAAGGGAAGATTGGTTTCTAAACTGTGTTCCAGGGCTGTGCTGGCATGGGGTGTGTTCCACTCCAAACTGTTGCCTGTTTCCAGAAAAATTAATCCTGTGTACAGGCTTGGGCTGGGACTGGCTCTCCCATCACCTCTCCACATCATAAATAATCAAGCTTTATTCAGATGGATTTCCTTGCTAGGAACTGTGGACATTAATACCAGTGGTGCAATCTGGGGAGCTGGACAGCTAAGTCATTGGCCCTTCTTAGCTTTAGGAAATAGATTTTCAGCAAACATTTTATTGACTTCTTAACCTAGACGAAATTTTCTTTATCCCTTACTTTGCCTGGTCATGTGACATAATAGTTTATATGAAGAAAGTACTAGGATGAAGTCCAAGTTTTGGCTGAAGCTAAAACAACTCAGTAATTCGTTGTACTTACATTCCCATATGGTCCTGTGCTTGCTTTCTTGCCCTGTTTATGATCTAAACTGATGGATAGAAATCACTGAGTCATGGACAGGAATACAGCATGTAAACTGACAAACTCGGATGGCACTTATAAAGACGTGAGTAGTAGACAAAGAGAACATCAATTACCTAGGAAATTATAAGTTCAAAGACAACAGAAACAACACTTAATCTCTTGAGGCTTTTTTTTTCCTCCCTCAAAAAAAAGTGCTATATTCTATGGAATTTCAGCTTTACGTGAAGTGAGTACTTCTGGAAACTATTTCTTAATCAAAAATCACAAGTTAAATCCATAAGTCAGTAGTGATCATATCCTGTAAATTGAAAAAATTCTTATGGATATATTTTTTTTTAATTATATTGTAGTCAGTGCTGAGGGAATTACATTTCTCAGTGGTTGAGAAATACTGAGATTAGGCAATATTTTGCCCATTTATACTAGATAAATGTTAAATATCTATAACATACCTGAACCCTCTTGCCAGTCAGTGAATAACATTTAGCTCTACATTAAAATAATTAAGAATTCTGGCAAACAGAGTTTAAGCTTGATGGGTCTTATCTTGAAACTAAATAAGATGTAACTGTCTGCCAGAGCAATGCTTGTTGTAAGCTCCAGATATTAACAGGGATTCCTTTGCTTTGTCTTTATCCCTTTCCTGATCAGTGGGTTTGAGTTTGGACTTACTGATATTTTCTGTTAATTTCATAAAAGCCCTTTCTGCTTCATGCTATGGTTCTGACATGTGACACTTTCTGCAGTACAGCTGCATGAAAAAATACAGCCAGGTTAGAAGCTGAGAGAGATTCTGAATTTATGAAGTGAAAATAGTGCTAAGTATCAAACCTTATTCATCTTAGTTCAGGGAACTTACTTAAGATGCTTGAGAAAACATTTGTTTTTAATTTGAAATATACGTAGAAGACTCTCTTGTAACTGAAAATGTTCCATATTTATGAAAGCTAGAATAGGTAAGTTTCTCTTTCACATTTAATACTTCAGCATGATAATGCAGAATATATATTACACTTGCCTGGTTTGGGGAATTTCTTAAATCAAAAAGAACATATTGGATCACTTTGGTTACCTCAACAGAGGGAAGTATTTTGCACGTTTGTGTTGAATTAAGATGGACTAAAGGAAACAAAAAAGATTTAAATTGCTTATCTTTCATGCTACATATGATGTAATTGTTTCAGCTTACCATATTCTGTTACGAGTGTATGTTACTTTTGTCTACGAAAATATTTGCTTCAGGAAGATGCCACTGAAATGCAGTCCAGGGGCTTGAAACTGGAATGCAAAAACAATTGAATTTTCTGTTGTGGTTTCTTTCTTTCATTCAAAAGACAAAATGACTTTGAAATCATAACTGAAGGAAGGACCTTTCATTTTAATTATATTATAGGATTAGATTGAAAGATAGTAATCAAAGAGCTTGTGCCTGCAGATGAATTAGAATAGTGTGGGTGGTAAAGAGATCTAAGATGAATAAGTGACTGAAGTCCAGCAATGGTGACTAGTTTAGTTATATGTTTTATAACAAAAGGCATAACTGTCCCCAAACTGTGAAATGGGAGCTGGACATGATATTGCATAAGACCTCCACAGTAGACAGCCTTGCTTAAAATGGATGGCATTTTCTTTTTTAGTAATTGCCTACAGTATTGTTCACTTGCTAATGATAATTTTGCATTTTCTATCATTCTCTTTGTTCTATACCTGTATGTAGAAAACCAGAAGATTAATAATTGATATGAGCACACAAATAGAACTTGTTTTGAAGGAGTAAGTGTTTCCATTTTCTTACCTGTCTGGTTTTGGTAAGGCCTTCTGTGACTCAGAGATCCTCCTTTATTCAATCAGTCTGTGACTGCAGAGAGATTACATGGAAGGTAGCAGGATTAACATTCAATATGTGCTTGGGTGCCTGGAACCTTTGCAAGTGGAGTAGAGCCAAAAATGATACCAGTACACAGGGTCTTGTGGGACAGGGAGGATGGTGGAATTGTTGACAGTTACAGCAAAACAGGAGAGAAGGAGTTGGGAGGAGGGAAGAGGAGCTGGCTTTGACATGTTGATTTTCATTTGGCAAGAGGACATCTGGAGAAGATTCTGTAGAAGCAGTTTGAATTAGAAGTGTGAACAAAAGGGAAATGAGTGAGGAGGAAAGAAATCTGGGAATCATTGACACGGAGATTCTAATTAAAATCCTAGAGAAGAGCAAAGGTTGTCCAAGGACAGCCTAGTTCTGCTATGTGCATACTACAGACTCCATTCCATCTTAAAAATATAAATCTTCTCAGTTAGTGACTAATTTTGTGAAAACTGAAATAAGAATAATCTTGAAACATGGATATCTATTGTTTAAACTCAATTTTATAATACTTATTTCTAGTAAAATTATAAATAATTGCAGAAATCCACAATTTGAAAATATCTTCTCATTGGACTCTAGAATGTCTTAAGAATTACAATGGTAAAAAAAATGAAGGTTACTTTATTATGTAAAACTTCCCTGAACACACAATGGGCAACATGATAAAACATTTCTGTTTTTAGCAAGGAAGCATCAAAAGACTTCTCTTGCAATCATAGTTGGTCTTGTGCACTGAATTTTCCTTATATTTAAAAACATACAAACAAACAACAAAAGCTATAATCCCCCACATAGAAGTTACTTTTTAAATATGAAGAATTTTTGTTAGCATGATTGCCTAAGAAATGCATCTAATTCTGAGTTTCACACGCCTGGAAGTTACTGTTCACGCCCAGTGATAAAAGCCATGCAGAATACTGACATAACTGGGTGTACTATAGTTCATCTCCTGCTGACGTGTCTGCCTTTTGGATTCAGAAAACATCAGCTGTTCAGAACACTGCAATTATTAAATGGAAAAAATATCAAGAGAGTTTGTTTCTTCAGGCTTGTGATAAGAGTCAGGTTATCTGTTTCTGGTTAGAACTTAGCTCCTCTCTTTTTCACTGAATTTAAAAAAACAAGTTGTATAGCTTCTCTTTCTTGCATAAATCATTTACTGATACACAGGGTGTCATTTTTTTCCTCCCTTCTGTCTAGTCCTAGCTGTTTGTTTAGTTGTTTTATTGTCCATAATTTGTACACTTGTTATTTATCCTCCTATTTTAGGACAGTTACACAAGCTGGTGTTTATAGTGTATCTCACTTGGAGCATGGTTAATTTTCAGTAAATACAGGCCTTGCTTAGAAACATAATGATTTTCTTAGTCTGTAACTGTTGATGTATGGTTTACCAGTTCATGATTATTTTGGCTTTTTTTGCTAGATGCTACTTCACTGTGCTGAAAAATGGTCTAATCAGGAAAATTACTGTTTATTTTTAATTTAATTCAAAATATGCAGTGTTAAGAAATCACTTGTAGAACTGATTCAGACAGTGTTCTATTCTGACTTATTATCTGTTTGCACTGAATTCAATGCAATTTCATGTAGAAATAATGTCTTAACTTTGAATTTCAGGAAAGGACATTAAAGCACATTTACAGAATCCTCATGTAGTTGCCATTCTTTGGCATAAATGGGAATGAATATCCAGAGTTCTCTGCTAGTATTTAAAATCCATAGCCCTAATATGGGTTATTAACTGAAGGTCTTCCTTATTCTGAGAAGTGATCTCAAGGTGGAAGATGTGAATCAGAGTTTTTTAAAAAATCCCCAAAGCTCTGGCATTCAAATTCAGACCTGGTTCCCAACTTCCCCCAACTGTTGAAGGTCAACTTTTGTCTCTTGTTGGTTCAATTCTTGTGTCTCCTTTCTGAGTCTGGCAGAGGAATTGAAAGGAACACTGACTCAGAGCTGTAGGATTATAAATAGAATCCGCTCTGTCTATTTATATCCCTTCATAAAATGTAGTAGGTAGTGTCTTCATTAAACAGCTGCTTGCATGCCCCATAAAATGCATTAACTTTCTCCTGCAGTGTAAAGATTAAACTGAATAATGAGTCTGAATTGAGTTTTATCTGACTGAAAAATATGTAATACCTGGTACACTGGAAGAGCTCTGTGAAAACACACTATGGAGCATTATACTGTTGTTCCTGACTAGCAGAGGCTGTGGTTACAATGTAAAAAGCACACAAGAGAGCAACATACTTTGTTCTTTATTATTTTTACTGAATAACTGGGAAGGCCTTATAGTATTTAGTGAATCCACAAACAGAAATCTTGATCACTCAGAAACTTCTTGGATGTTAGTGTGTACACAGTTACCTTCCAGTTGTTGCTTCAGAGATTTTCATGCTGGTAGTTGACATGTAGAAATCTGTAATTACCACCCAGGTGGTAGATGTCTGAATCTGGTGAAGTTTCTGGGTAAACTGCCCTCTTAACAGCAGTTTAGTGGCTCCTTTTGAGTAGAGTATTCTATGTACTGTTCCTAGTGTTTACAGAGAACATGGTGGTATAGCATTGAAAAATTTATGCCAAGAATTTATAGGCAGTAATGATTGTGCAAAAGACTTGATGAAGCGGAAAACAGATGTATTCTAATACCACCCAGTTCTTTTCCAAGATAGCTCTGACTATCCTTACTACTTAGACTACATAGGTGCCACTCTATCTGGTTTTGCATTATCCAATATCTAAGTGTACACCAAGTGACAACCGTCACCACCTCTGTAAAGTGCAGTTCATTATTCCTGTAGGTTTGGCAGTTGCTGTTTCTGGCAGCAAAATAGTCCCACTTCTGTCTCTTAAACCTGAGGGAGTGGGATAACATGCTGGACAAATCAATCTACAACAAAGATACTCTCTCTCTGATTATTAGTTCCCTTTTAATTTGGATCTGGTTTGAATTTCCCACTGAGACAAGTCAAATCTGGACCCGAGTATCCCCAAACAGTTTGGTTTGATAGCTTTCTTGTGAAGATGAAACAAATGGTGTAATACCATAAAATTTTGTTTCTGATCCTTAAGTTTTCACAATTTTCTTTCATTTTCTCCTATCTAATAATAATCTTCAATTTTCTTTGAACCACAGCATATTTAAAGGTTTCTGTAGCTTGTCATTTATGAGATTTTTAGCAGATCAGAACCTTGGCAATCAAAATTCATATGGAATTTCCATTCAGATTCTTTTTACACATAAGAAAATAGTACAGTACGGCAGGACAGAAATGGTACTACTGTGTATGAAGTAACTGCTGCTACTATTATTTTTTTTTAGTTGAATCCTTAGTTACTTAGTACCACACAAAATAACTCCTTTATTTCATCCTGAGGTTTTGTTCCTGCTGGGATAAACTTGTTCCTTCTCTGGCCCTAGCATTAGTCATTAGATTAGAACAGGATCTGTGTTAGGCAGGAGAAAAAGGAAAAATCTGCAATTGAATTAGTCCCAGAGCTCTCCTCATGAGAGCAAAAAGGCAAAATTTCACTTCATTGTTCATGGCATAAAAAGGAGACAAATCTTGTCTGCAGATATTTTTTTCAGTATTCTAGGCCACACCTGGTGCAAGAGTTACACTATATATGGCTATGAAACTCTAGCTAAGAGTGGGGGGAAAAAAGCAATTCACTGGAGGAAAGAGTGAGCCTGCATTTGGAGAAATGGTATGTAGCTCTAGCTATGCTTTGCAGGTGCCCTATCATTGCTAATGGACTTGAAGATTAATGCACTACCCACGTAGAATATGCATAGCTGATGCCTCTTCTGTTTGCAGTAATATGAATGTTAAGAGTTCCACAGTAGGGTCCTTTTGTATGTGTTTGTTGTGATATGAAAAATTAAGGAGGAGAAAAAATAGCTGGATGATTGAGGTAATTTTAGTATTAACTATGCAGTAGGTACATTCCTGTTGTTATCCATAATCTTGTAAAAGTATCTTCATGTTGTGGTCATTTTTCAGTCCCCTGTCGTTTATACATTAATAATGAACCTGTAGATTGTGAATCTTATTTTAAAGACAGTTTATGGTGGGTTGCTGTTGAGAGAATTCCAGCGGAACTAGCTGTTCTCAGGGAACTGTGTGTTTAGACTAAGGGGACTGAAAATCAGAACTGTTGACCTCTGTTCCCAGTTCTGCTAACTTAATGTGTGGCCTCGTCTGAGACTTAACCTCTGCATTTCAATCTCAAATTCTTTAGAATGAGCATAAAAATTAGATTTCCTCTGGGCTATTCTGGGTAAAAGAGTGCATCCTGACACTGGAATGAAAAAATACTGCCAAAATGCAAAGGGATTTTATTGATAAATATGTTAAATATGCCAATGCCTTTATGATTGTCTATTATCTGTTGGAGTTTCAAGAAGAACATTTCTGTATAAGTTTAAGGAACTTGTTTTATTTTGCTTCATTTATCATGATTGTATTGGGTTAAAAGTGACTGCACTGGAGTGCTGTGTGTCCCTCTCCTCCCCTACCCTCTCAAGGCCACTTGTGAGCTTGAATGCAGAGGCATCTGTATGGTATAATGTGAAACGTTGAAGTTCTGCTTTATGTAGCATGTGCAAAGCACTGCTGTGACACTAACTTCTATCACAAAGCCAAATCAGCATAGCACTGAGCCTGGGACTACTGAAGAGAACTAGCTAACTTTATTGCTCCTGGATTTGGATTAGTTCATCTGATGTTAAATCAGGGCACGCTTAAATTGAGTTTAGGAAACACATGTCCAGAATAGTCTCCGATTGCTTATTGGGGGCATAGTAGATTGTCTGCACAACAATGTCATTTTCTGTAGTTTGGAAAAGCAAAATATGAAGATTAGGACTGTAAAAAGACATATATCCATATTTTCTTTTTTTTTTTTTTTTAATTTAAAACAACAATTTGAGAGGTAAAGCACATGCAGCCAAACTTCCAGGCTAAATTCAGAACCTGTATGTCTGGCTCAATGTGATTAAAAGAGGAAATCTAGTTTGGACCCAGAGATTTTATTTCTCTGAGAAGACATTTAAAACAGGAAGATATGTAGAAATAGATGCAAAATGTCTGTGCTGTAGCCCGGCAAGTGGCAATACCATATGTAATCTATTATAAAATGAATTACATGTTGAGAAATGATTCAAGCTGGCTAATTTACAGAGCTGCAATTCTGCAGCAATGTCCTGGGGCACACTAGCTGAAACAGCAAATTTCATTAAAGTACCATAGACCTCTGTGTGTGTGTGTACACACACACATACTTGATTGCCATATTACAATAGCAGTAATGATTGAGATTCAAGATATTTCCTGGGACTCTGAGATCAGCTGGGGTTCTGAAGCTCAGCCAGGTGTCATCAGCTCTCACCAGCCAGTCATTAATCCCCAGGAAATGCCTTGCGCTCCAATTTCTATTTCCTATCTGCAAGTTCTCTTGCTAAGATTTCAGCTCTGTCTTAAGATCTTGTTAATGATTAATTTTCCATAGGAACTAATAGATTGCAATAAAATACAGTATTTCCCCCCATGTCTTTAGTGTTTAATGAGCTTCCAGTTACATATAATTTGTGAAGCTGAGGGGCTGTTTTAACTCTGAAGTTTGGCCCCGCATGGGAGTTTCCAGTAGTATTTTTGCAACTTCAGGCAGTGAGTTTGTCAGGAGTTCAGCTGATTGTCACGATGGATCTATCTCCCTTCAGATTCTGTTCTTCCCGTATTTATAGCATTTCAATGCAAGAGCTCTTACCTGTTAAACTGAATCTGTTTGGATGAACAGGATTTTTGGGTGCCTTTTTTAGTGTTCACATATCAAATTTTTCTTTGGAATACTGGGAGTGGGTTAATAGGGAAAGGCACAGGAAATGTTAGAGGAAGGTGCATCCGGGGAGTGGATTCACCCATCCCTTTTAGGAAGTGACAATCTAGTTCTCTGTCATGTCAGTCAGCTTAAATCCACTTGATGCAGCCAGTTTCCTCCAATTCATAGTTGTGTAAGTAGAGCCCTGGTAGGCGTTTCTTTTCTAAGTTTCAAAGTCCCCTTCTAGGAAAAAAAATGCTGTAATTCCACTATTTCCTTCAATTGTTCTACCTTAAGCTGAAGAAGAGCTGTGTATAGCTGGGAAAATGCAGGATCCTGGAACTCATAATTGCCTTTGTTACCTGATTTGTTGCCAGGGGGAGGGGGGCTAAAATAATCTGCGACATCTTCATTGATTATGGAATTTTACAGCAGCATATTAAACTGGACAGCCACCTGAACAGCAAGAATTGAATATATCTCACCATTCATAAAAGTGTAGAAACCAGAATATTACTGCCATTCTCCTGCAAACACATTCTGTAATTTTTTAATTTGATGGCTGTGCAGTAAGATTTAGATTTATTATAGCTGTCACTTTGTCAAGTTTGATATCTGATGCCCAGCCATTCCTTATCCCAGTTCTGCTTAGCAGCTTGAAAACACTGCTGAACTCTCAGACAGTTGGTTGTCTGTGTGTATGTCCAAAGCATACTATAAGAGAAATATCTGCTATCATATTGCATGGAATAACACACAACTTACATCCTTTCAGCTGTGTATCATCGAAAATAACAAAAAAAACCCCCATTCTGTTTTACTGTGGAGAATGTATCTCCAGGTAACCAAACTGTTTGCGTGAAGTACAGTTTAGAATTGAATATGCATGGGTTTAGTTATGTTTTGAGTTATTTGTTAGTGTAAATTTAATGCAAAGAAATAAACCCAGCTCCTGAATTGCCCTGAAAATTTAGCCCAGAGTTCACAGATCAGAACTCTTGCAAAGAATCAAACAAAGAGAAATATACACCCTCCTATCTGTGCAGGCAGAAAAACCAGGCCTTACTCAGAGTTCCAGAAGTAAGAGGCTTTTCCAAGCCAGATATCTAAAATGTCTCAAGCCTGGTTTGGACAAATGTTCATAAGTTGTGATTTTTTCCAAAATGTAAATCAATAGAGAGTCTACTTAAGGAAACAGAATTAAATTGCTAATGAAAGGCTGCTATTTCTTACTCTAGCTTCCTAGCAGTGACTAAATAGAAGCATTTCGAATGCCAGTGCCTTTGGAAATGGTTTAAACTTATCCACAAAGTGACCCATTTACCTCTCAGTAAGTGACCCTGTGGGATGTTAGTAGAGATTTTGCATTTCCCTGGCTAGACAAGCCCTTATATGAGATTGTTTTGATGTGCTGGAATCAAGGTACAGATCTTGTTAGGTTTTGCAAGCTGTCAAGTCCGTGAAATTGTTGTTTTTCTATCCAAAGCCTTTGAAATATACTGGAATCAGAGCTAATGCACAGTGGCAGTGTTCCAGGTTTCCACTTTCAGACCTCAGTTGAAATTAGGAAAGGTGGTGAAATGTTACATGTAGCTGAAGATGCCAGACTGAAAATAAGTAAAATAATTCTGGCTATTGCTAAGAATTTAGGCAGGCTTATTAACAGTAATCATTATTATATCCTAGATAGCCTATTTGTTTAGCATTTTTGTTTTGGGTTTTGTTTTGTTTGTTTTTTTCTGTTTTATTTATTTGTTTGCTTTTAATCTTCCCTTTAAAAAGCTTAGAGGTAAAGAAGAAGAATTACTCTGGGGGTACTTAGCATTTTCCTCAATTTTCCTTTAGAAAACATAACAGTTTGTGTGCTTCATCTTATCAAATTCTTTTTTAATAAATGTCTGTCTGCTGATTTTTGGGTATTTGTTTTATAGTTCAAAACTGTGCTGTATCTATGGAAAAATAATTTGTTACTTCGAGAAATATGAAGGGAAAATGTTCTCTGTTCTTATCTAGATGAGCCAGTAGGGAGCAGTATCTTTCTTGGCATTAATTTTCATATTCTCAGTGTTTGCTGGCTGCACCGTAGCTCACATTTTCACTGTCAGACTGAACACTTGGAAGCAGACATCCTCATAAACAAATTGCCATTATGAGAAGCGGATTCCATATTGGCAGAGCAGCAGAACAGATGGAGATTCAAAACAAAACAGTTTTTTGAAAAAGTTGCCATGGCATTACTTTTTATTAGTAAGCTTGGTACCTACCTAGATACCTGCTGAAAGTGACAATTTTATTACTTTAGCTATAGATTGTGCAGTTCAGTGAAATCCAGCATTAGGATAGTCTAATAGGATCCCTCGATTAAAATAGTCACTCACAGGTGTAAATGCCTTCACGAGTGAAGCATAAATGAAAAGCTGCTGCTAGTTTCTGTGAAATCTGAGGCAGGCTTCCCTATTTATAGATTTAATCCCAGTAGAAATAGGACAGCAGGGATAAAAAAATTAATTTGGAAGCAGAATTTTCAAACAAAATAAGCTCGTATTTTGATTTGAATTTGGTTTTGTTCTTTTTCCCTGAGTGGATTCATTCCTTCATCAATATTAACAGAATGAAAATTTGAAATTGTGTTTTATCTCCCCAAAATATTACATTAACTTACTAGTTTAATAGGTAGTAATACTAAAAAAAGAACTAAACTTTGTAATATTAAAGAAACCTAAAAATCCTGACTGCCTGTGTGCTTAATTTTGTCTTTGACACCACTTTTGTATATAGTGCCCTGTCTTTTTCAATGCTAGGTAATTTTAGATATTTCATTGTGACAGTTTTGAAGATCTATCATATTGTATTACATAAGAGAGAGAGTATTTATTTTTACATGGAAAAAAAATGCATGATAAATTAGATATTTAGATTGCACATACATTATTTAGTTTGTATTTATATACTAGGCTTTACCAATGAGCATGGAAGGGATTTCCCTCTCTTCTCTAGACCTGTGGTAATTCACTTAGTACTCCTGTATCCATTTGTTTCATCCTATGTATTCTTATGTTTGCTTCTTTCATTTACTCTTAATTTTCTGTATTGACTACTCTCCTATATTTGTCCTGGCTTTCACCTCCCTTTGCTTGTTTATTGTCTCTCTCACCTATTTTGTATTCTTTTCTATTCCTTTGCCAGTAATATTTCTTTGCCTGTTATTTTTGTCTCCATCTCTCCAATCAATACTATACTTCCTGTTGCCTTATTTTCATGACAACTTTCAAATCACATGTTTGATTACTCCCTTCTGCGAAGAAGTCACTGTAGGGAGCAAAGGCAATTTCACCTTTCTAAGATCTACAGGTAACTATCCCAAGGGTGGAAGAATTTCATTCGGCTTCTTTCTGTTCAAGGAGGTGGCAGACAGCAGAAGTAGGAAAAGAGATGCTAATGGCAAATTCCAAGAATTTGTAGGAAAGGAAATTTTCTACTGCTAATTTCATTTTACTTTTGTGCTTTCACTTCTACCTTTTCCTGCCTGGTTACAAGCAATACTGCTCTACTGAGTGAGATCACTGTGCCTGCAGAGTAGCAGACGGGGAGGAGCCCAGCAGGCATTAGCACTGTTTCAGGCCACATAAAGTCCTGATAAGATATTCTCCTGAATATCCACTTGATCAGCTGCAATGCAGAACAATTGGTACATAGATCAACCCACCTCCCTGATTCCAGAATAAACACTAAAGGAAGACCTTGGTGAACCCTTCCAGATGAATTTAAGCTGGTTCCCAGGGAGGTGGGGAAGAGCTATGAAACTGCTGCTTCTTCACTTAGATATCTTTTCTAAAAGAACTGTTGGATGTCAGTTCAGAAAAAGGACCATGATGTCAAGATGTCACTATAGCAGGATTGTTAAACACTTTGCCTTAGTTTGGAGCTTCTTGATTGTGTGTGTGTGGCTTTAGCTTTTTTTAATAGAGTCTTCAGAAGAAAATACCTTGAGTCTCCTAAAACTGCTGTAGGCCTGGTCTCAAGCCAAATCTTTAATTACCTTCCTGTCTTTTGATTGTTGACTCTGCCTTGTAATAGCAAAACAGAGCCTCTGTTTTGGATTCGATAGTGCTTGTTAGATCATGACCTTGCTACTGAAATACCTTTTCTTTTACTGTTTCAAAACCAAGTAATCCTTAGAAATATAGGTTAATAAAGACAGTACCTTTTCACGTTAATCAGTCTGCAGATGTCAAAATATAGAACAAGCTTTACGTGAAGGATGTCCAAACTTGCTATTTTGTGTTTCCATTAAAATAAAAGCCAAGGCTTAGTCATCTGATGTGCAAGAATACAGTTTCTTTCAGAGACTGTCAGCAAAGTTATATCTTGAAATATTTAGGTATAATGTTTCCTTTCTGCAATTTGGTATTTTAACATTATGTCTGATAGTTTTCTCGGTACCAAATAACCAACCTCTACCATTTGACCTGAAAGATACTCTTTTAAACTGGCACCAATCTTGGCAATTGCATTGCATGTACCTTATGCTAAATTAACTGGTAACTCCACATTTACTTCCACAAGTTTAACTACAGATTAAATTCATCCCATGTACCTCTGCAATTGTGTGCAGGCACAAAGAGCTTTGTACTTTGAGAGCTACTTGAGTGAAAGCAAAAGGACTTTTTTTCTTGAGGAATACAAATGTTGAGGAGCTTTTTAACCCTGGTTAGTGAATAGTTAAAATCATGACTGGTTTCTGTTTCATGACCTATTATATATTTTGTTATATTCCTGCAATTCTTCCATGGCAGAATGTTTGGTGGTGAATTTTTCAGCTGCTGAATTGTGGCTATACTCATCTGAATAAAAAGGCATTCAAATTATTATTCTGTGCTGTCCCTGTGTCCTGATCTGTATTCAGAGTGTAAAGGTGGCACATGCACTGCCTTTAGGATTGAAGCCTTTTTTTCCAGCACGATAGCAATGCACATATGTAGTTGGCAGGGACATTGTGGAATTAATATACAGTGATTCTTTAACAAGACATAGAAACAATATGTTGTTTAACATCAGTTGCTCTTAGGGGACATTAGTGTTTGCTTACACATTGCTTACACTGTTCTGCTGCTCCTGATTGGTAAGACAGGTTATAACCTGAAATCTCAGTGTTAAGACTGAAAAGAAGAGTGTTTGGACATGGAAGCCAGGCATAGGAAAAATCTGAAGTTTAGAAAAGAAGGATTATTTTTTATGAACGGAATATGGTTTAATCTGACAGATGTGAGACAGAATAAAAGACCTTTAAAAAATGTTGTTAAATCTGTTGGAAGTGTTAAGATGAGAAGTTCCACAGTTTCTGCTTGACAGTTGCTTTAATCCACTGTAATAGTATATCAGAATAGTTCAAACTCACAAGTGATGTGACAGTCCAGCATTCCTATTCCAGTCAAGGCATTATATTCCTGGGCAGGGTGTCTGATATATCAGGTAGGTTTTCTTGTTGCTCCTCTGGTTCTGGGAGGAGGGAATGGTGATAGAGGCGACTTTTTTCAGTTTTGCATTGTGTTCAAGGGCAGGTTTGATGTCCATCAGGGTTCCTTAAAGGACTGATAGCCTCCAATGGAGATTTTCCTTCCATTTCTCAAAGCAGACAGAAGTTTCACCAGTAAAGCTTTAGGCTAATTTTGCAGGATAACTGCAAACCATTGTTTTGACTTCCCCAGCAGATAAGAAAAACATGTCTATTTCATGGGAAATCCCACAGAGCTTAATACTAAAATTTTAAACCTGCTTATTAGATTTTTGTTTGCTTGTAGACACACTGTTGAATTTAACACACAATGATATCACACTGCTTAAAGGGAACACTTAGAATATATTTAATGCAGAAGTCACCTTAGCCCTTTCACTCATTGATCCAAAATTGTCTAATTGATAGCTTGGAGTATTAATTCACTGTGCGTTACTGAGCTCCCAAAAGCCTGCTTAGTAAACTAAGGCTTGAAGGTCTTGTTTCTGCAAATAAGAGTCTGAATTTTACTGATGTAAAACTTCTGGGCTGTATTTTCTGTTGGTAAAAGTGTTTCTGGGGACTGGACCCACTTCTGTTTTCAGAGAAATTAGTCCTCCATATTTATTAGGGAAAGTCCATCCCCCACTAGTTGTGTTTTGCTACTACAGATTTTGGTGTTTCCCATTAATCAGGTTGCTACTTGGGATTTTACATCATGTATTTTATATCTTCAAACTATGTGATGGCATTACTAATTTTTAAATGTTTTTTTTGGACAGATTGATTTAAGGGTTTAGCCTTATGGTGTCTGCTATTTTTTAGCTTACAAAAGTAGACCAGCAAAGCTTAAACCTGGGGAAAAAAATGCATGCTGAGGTTACTCTTTCCTTGTTACCCTACATCTCTTTCTTCCTTCACGTTAACTATTGTAAGTAGTACTAGCTAAGCTCAATTACTTGATGATATAAAGTAAAATAAATGTATGAATTAGCCATGAAAAAAATTAGACTCTAATTTAGAAGGTTTCTAACCATAATGAACAGAAAAACTCCCAACTTACTTTTAAGATAGACCATGAAGACTTTGTGAATAGGAATATATTAATGATTGTTTACATGAGACAAGTCTCAGTGACATGATGGATCTATATATAGTCCCCCTCCCTATCTTGGTCAATGCAGAGCTTTAACTTTGAACTTTCGTGCTATTTACCAATAACATTAGATTAACTGTTGCAGATGGATAGATTGTATCAATTTAAGTCGAGGGCATATTTTGATGTGTGGTCAGTCACTGGAAATAATCTTTTCTCGGCTTTGTTTTTAGTCTGCATTTCTGCTCTTGTCTTTTTTGTATTTAAATCTGATAAAAACTAAATCTGGATGTGGCACGAATCTGACAGTCCAAAAATAGTTTCTGGAAAACCTAATCAAAGAATTGGCAAAATGTCACTTGGTATTATGGTTAAATGAAATTTTAAGAATCTTAGACTCCAGTAATGAAGTTGTTATGGATATCAGAGACAAAGTCAAGAATGCAGTGTGATAATTATCTAAGGGAAATATGAAAAACAACATTAAAACATTAACTAAAATAATACTAATTAGAACACTAAAGTCTTCCCTAGGTAAATATCTACTTATATTTCTTGAACTTTTCAGTTGTTTATAATACAGTAAAGAATCATGCAAGAGGACTGTTTTACATATGAAGATAAAGTCTTGCTCAGATTTGATAATTCTTTCATATCAGCTACCCTGGAAAATGTTGCAGAGTGCTTTGTTACATTAAGTATAATTTCCTTGAGTACCTACCAGATGTTTGGTAAGGCAGGGAGAAACTGGAGTGTTTGACAGCAAACAGAAATACATACAGGGTTAATCCAAAGCCCAAGATGTCAATAAAAAGATTTCTACTGATTCAAATAAGCTGTAGGTCAGGCGAGTGTTGCAGAAGTCATCTGAGTAATGGACTCGGCCAGCATACAGTACAAAGGAGACTCTTTATATGCATCTCCAAACAGTGTGTTTGGAGTGCTTCCAGCAGTTTGACTCTGATTTGACATGAATTTATTTCAGCTTGTTAAGCCATTACTATATGATTTTGATAAATGTTATTTTAATGGGTGCTGATAAAAAGAGATGAACTTCATGACATGCATAAAGCTTGACTGCTTAAATACCTCAGATTTGCCAGCACATAAATAACTTCTGATTAACAAAAAACCACAGATATCTTGTAAACATCTAAAAAGCCTAGGAATGTGTGTTGGGGAAAAATAATAATGTTCAATTTAGAGTTTGAACCCTTTGAGTGAATTTCACATGACTTTCTTATAGAAACTATTTGGGAAAGTTTATTAGTGAAATTTTTGAATGTTGTGTTTCAATTGCAATTTAGATCTTCATGGAATTAATAGAATCAAACTGTATAGTAGTTGTTCACATGAAGGAAGAAGGTTACATTTTAAACACATAATTACAGAATTAACTAACAGTCCTATTCTCACCAAAAGTCCAGGTAGCTGCAGTGAATTGTAAAAAAAAATATTAAGAAATTACCTATTGCATGTGTGGTTGGTTTTTTTTGAAAACTGTTTAAAATTTTGGTAAGAGCAAGAACTGGAACAAGACAAAGGCTTTCTATAGAGTGCAGCTTGAATTGAAGGGATTCCCCCACTTTTATGTGCAGTCTATCGCAATGTTGAATTATTCTCATGATAGGGAATTTTTTTCTTAAACCTGCATGGGTTTCTTCCTGAAGTTACTTGTGCCCATTTCCTCTTGTCATGTTACCATTTAGCCTTGTGAAGAGAGTGCCTCTTTTCTCTGTAACTAGCTATTAATTGTTGCAGGGTTGATTAGATCCTCCAAACCTTCTCTTCTTTTGACTGAGCAAACCTTCAGTGTTCCTCCAGTCTTTCTTCATGCCTCAAGTTCTCCAATCATCTTACCACCTTGGTGGCTCTCTATGGGCCTCTTCAATTTGTCAAGGTCTCTCTTGAAATGGGCGAACTGAAATGGGGCACCATGTTCTAGGTGTGGCAGAGTGAATGGGACAACTACCAGCTCGTGTTCAGCTTACTGTTCACCTGTGCTTCCAAAGCCACATGCTAGCTAGTGAGATCTCAGCCTGCATTGCTGCTTGGGTGCTGGTGGCCACCTGCTGCTTTGACTTTGAGCCATTAAGTGCCACCCATATGCATTAGCCTTCCCCAGTTGATATCTCCAACAGTTTTCTGTGTGTGTTTACTTTGGATATCTAGCCTGGAGGTGGCAGTCTTCTGAGCATAAAAAAATGCACTTACTTTGTAGTTATTTACAACATTTATAAAACTATAGATGGCTGTGACATGTTAAAGATTAATGTGCATAAGTATATATACCACCTATTTGGCAACTGTTTCCTAAACAGTGACTTGCATAAGATTTATGCATTTCAGAACATTTCAAATACTCTGGAGACCCGTAGTAAGAAATATAAATTGTGCTTTGAAACAGTGTGCCTCTGTCAGTATATTTTATTCACACACTTATTTTTTTGATTCAATATTTTCTGAAGTATCCTCCTTTGCTTTTTTTGTCCATACAGTCTCATACAAAATGTGTCATTTACAATAAAATGAGTATGAATAATACTGCTAGAGTCATAGATGTAGAAGCAAACAGTCATTAGTGTGTCAAAAAAAAGATTATGTTATGTGCTTCATGGCACAATGTACTTGGTAGCTTGGTTCTTATTAGGTCATTTTAGCATAGAATTGACTAACTTGAGTTGTATGTCGTGTTGAAAAGTTGCAGTATTTTTTAATACTTCTATAGTATGTTTTAGGAGACTTATGAAAATAGAATATTGTGATAGCCTGATGTTCAAGATTGGCCTGTATCAAAGTTCTTTATCTAATTTTGATAAAAAGAAATGGCAATGAGGGCTTGAAATCTAAGTCTAGGTTTTAGGTTTATGGCTTTGGTCATTGCATGGGGAAAAAATCTTCTCTGGCGTAGAGAAGTTTTCAATTACAAATTACAAATTAAAAAAAAAAAAGGAAAGGAAAGGAAATATCTCTCCCAAGTAGCATATCCCCAGCACTTCTCTTTTTTGAGATGAAGGTGTCAATAAGATTATTAAAGTCTTGGCCATAAGGGTTAAATTGTAATTGGTGTCTCTCTCTCCTCTATCTTATTTTTTCTTGAATGTTTCTCATTTGTTTATTCCTCATTTCAGGTGAAATCTCTGTGGAACTAAATGTTTACTCTTCCCCCAATTAGTCACTAGGAAATCTTAGTTTGGCTTTGGGATGGGACTTTGTTCTCCTTGTGTGGCAGCTGAGCACTGATGATTCCTGGGATAAGTTTCAAATGACAAAAGCATGTCACTTGGTCTTTGATCTTCAGTTTCAACCACTGGTGGAAAAGATGTAATCATCCGCTGTTTAGCTAACCATAAACCCATTAAAAGTAAGAATTAAATTGCACAACTTTAAAACTACTAATGTAGTAACTGAGCATCATTTTGTAAAACTGGACAAACATCCTGCTTGTATCTTATGAAGAATTTTTTTCACTTTTCTGTTCAGCTGATTTATTACAATCAGTCGTGTTGGAGGGTGCCTGAACTTGTTTCCTCTTTCCTTTTCAGCTTCCTTATTTTAGCTCAGATGGTGCTTTACTTTAAATCACATAATATGGTAAAAGGTCTGTTATTTGACCTGGGACTAGGGTCACACGACCAATCTTAACTAGTCTAAAATTAAATGTAAACAATGCTAAAATATACTGAATAATTCTCAACTTAAACTTGGGAGCTGCCAAGTAGAACAGTATTTTATTATTACACAATAAAACATAATTAGAATGATGACTGTTAATGATTTAAGATGTTGGTAAAATGAATATACCAAACCTTTCATTCCACAATACTATTACTGCAGCTGTACCCTATTTGTTGAGGGCTTGAGGAGACATTTCCTATTTTGTTTGATTTATAGCCTTATAACCTCACAAATAGTAGGAATTTTCCACTGGTGACCGCTCAATGTATGGAAAGGACAAAATTATTTTTGAAATTGATCATGTTTCACAAATTGCCACTTCTAGTCAAGTATTTCCTACTTCTACAGAGCTTTTTTCCCCTCTTAACCATGATGAATGTACTTACAGAGTTAGCTTTCCAATTATACATGTATTGTACACCAAGAGAACAATTTTTATCATGGAATTAAATATCTAGGAAAGCTGGAGTTTTAAAAAAAGAAACCAACAAGCAAAAAACCAAACTTAAACTATGGTTTTAGAGACATGTGCTATAAAATTTTGATATCAAGATTAAATTGTTTATTTATGGATATGGTATTTTTGTTGGTTTTTTGTCTTTACTCCCTTCAGATCTATAACTGCAGCAGCTCAGGCAATTCCCTGATAAACTGCTACGAAAGGGTAAGAAAGGCTAGGAAATGTGGCATGGTTTGAGAAATACTCCATAGAGGCACTGTGGATTCTTAAAGAGAACAAATCCACAATTGCTGTGAATTAATCTAGCTTCCTTAGTAAAGCCTCTTGAGCTGTCTCACTACATGTTCCTTTCTGTTCCAGAATGCTTCCAAACATTTCTGATACCAGACAGGTATCCAGATATATTGCTTATTGTATTGTATGTGTACTAAGATCATCTGTGGTTGTCTTTCTGCTAGTCCATCATGGGATTAATTCACATTCAGATCTTGCTTTGATGATCGTGTGGAGTGAGCAAGATGGTTTAAGATGGCCAATTTTATATGGTTAGCTGGTTTAACTCATTTGGACCAAACAGAAAAGAGAAAAAGGCTTTTTTTTCCCCCTCAGTCAGAGAAAGCAAATTAGCAATACTAAAAAAAAATAATAATAAATTATGTGAGAAGAAGAGGAGCTTCTTTGTTCAGCTGTTAGGTTTTTTAGGCATGATGCCTTATGGCTAGGAAAAATTTAAGTTATTTTGCCAATATTATGTGTTGACTGTGGAGTCCAAACGAGTCTTATTTTCTATCAGAGACACAAACAGACATGAAACACTTCTTTTCCAGTTTAGTGTCGCTCTTTTGATTAGCCTGCTTAATACAGCTTTGCTCTGAGAGACTCATGAGTAAAAAAAGCCGAAACTAGAACTATTGTTGGTTGGGTGGCTGCGTGTGCCAGAAGTGGTACTTTAAACAATCTTCATATGACTGTGATTCACAGAAATTTTTGGTGTTCTTTTTTTAAAAATGGTTGAAGGTCACAAACTACTCACCTCTGTGTATTAGCTCTGCTGTGGGAAGGGAGTAACTTGCTAATGATCATCATGCTCTCATTGTTTGCAACTAATTTTAAAGGGAAATCTCTGGATTCAGTATAATGAGGTATGACCTCAGTCTCGCAGCCTGACACTGGTGAAGCTTTCATAATGTTCACTCACTTATTGCTTAAACTGAGAAGGGGAGTGTCACTTGTAGAAGGGCCAAAGAATCAAGACCCTATCTCAGTTTTCATTTAAAAAAAAATAAAATAAAAAATAAAATATATATCATCATCTTTGTTGTTGTTTTTAACTGTTTCATTAGGAGCTTCCTTAGCAAGTTCAGAGGGAGGTCGCTGGGCATGTGTGTGCCCCTGTGCATGTGTTCTCCAAGTATTTCTTTTGTTGTGGTTTATAGTGAAATGAAGTCTGGAGTAAAGTGGTGAAAGCTTGTACAGCAGTTTCAAAAGTGTCTCTTGAGTTCCAGGAACTCAGCTATTGTGAATTATTATTCTGAAAAAGGGTAAGTTTCTGTCATTTAAAAAGAAAAGGCAATTTTTACACTAAATATTAAATTTTTTAAAAGTATTTTAAAAAGTTTCCAAAATAGGTGAGATTTAAGAATTGAGATTAAAACAGGATTATTCTGGTTAGCTTTTACATCTAAAAATTTGCACTATAGTGCTGATCTTCTCTTTAGAGATTAAAAGTACACTGCAATTAGATTTTCTTTTTAATGAAAAACAAATACATTTGGAACAGAAAATCAAACAACTTAGAGTTTGTTGAGTTAATTTTTAGAATAGAAGCTGATTTTTTTATAAGATGAAAAGTTTTCCAAACTACTAGAAATTTTTCTTGTCTAATATTTAAAAACGGCACATGGATAACATAACATTTGTTTTTACAAAAAGCATCAAGAAACATTCTGATAATACTTATTTTGATTTTTAGGTTTATGATAAGCACAACAATATTAGAAAAACCTCATTTTGTGCTGAAGATAATGAAAGCTGAATTTTCATTTGGCTGACACTTATGGTACTGCACCTGCAAAAATGAATATGAATCAGTGTTTGTTCTTGCAGAAAGAGTGGTTGGGTAATCCAGCATCTGTTAAATGTGTGTACTCGTGCACAGAGGCAAGCACAAAATCAGAAGCCCTACTTAATATGACCTGCTCAATTCAAGAAACCTCTATATTACTCAGTCTTGCAATGCTGGCCACAATATTTTGTGAATATAGATTTTTGGATCAAATTTAATTAGTGAGAGAAAATAAAGTCTCAGCATGTGATGATGCAAAGCCTCTGAGAAAACTATGAACACAGAGTAATCTAAGAAGTTTTTTTTCACACAGGACACAACCTTTCACTTACCAAGTTTTAATTTACTACACTATGAAATTAGCTAAAACTCAGTTATTAGAAACAGAGATGAATATGCTTAATTTTAAAGGAATAGATCAACCAGACTTTTTAAGATTACAGAGAAACTCGGTGTCTTTAAATACCCAGGAAACAGAGTAATAATTTCTATACATTGTGCAGAAGAGAAACAATACAAAGAGAATACACTGCAGACAACCGAATGTTGCTATATGCTGACAGAAGTAGAGGAAGCTTTCCCAAGGCATGGAAACATTTGGAGGTGATAATAGGATCTGACTGTTTGTGTTTGGGAGATCTTAACTTTAAAATGAATGCATATTACTTTAGATGGCAGATTGTTTTACTTCCCACCGATAAAGAATTTTTATCCTGGCCATAGTATATATAATGCCAGTAATATAATACCAGTGTATATATAATGCCAGTAATTTAGAAATTCAGTAGAATTTACAAGAACTTCAAGTGTGAAATCTTAATATAGTGAAGTGTTGTAAATAATCTATTTAAGTTGTGTTTTTAAGAAATAAGTTTTGTTACCAATTTATCCACACTTAAAGAGTAAGACCAGAGAATGAACTATGGAATCTTTGATTTAATGTTATAGCATGTACCTAAGTCTCACCAAGGGTAAATGCGTATTCGCAGTTTCATTGCTAACAATTAGTCAGACAAAACACCCACAAAACTGCAGTAAATACCACCAGGTCTTTGAAATAGCAAAAGATGTGTACTTTGCTGCTATTCAGCTTCGTGGTTTGGTCCATGTCATAAAAACAGATCATTATTTCATCTTTAATACATTGTAAAAAATAGAATCTAAGTGTTTTGATCAATTGATGGGAGTTTTACAAATGCCTAGGAATATAAAACTGCATACAGGAAAGAGGAGAAAATGCTATACTTCAAATAAAGTAAAGCGAAAGTTTTTTGTGTAAAGGCAGAATTTTATCTACGCCTGTCTATATGCCTATTTTTAAATCATATCTTTCTTTCACTTATTTCTCTCATGCTCCATTCCCTTTCTGCATTGAGGATGTCCCTGACTTAGGCATGTGGCAGTCTCGGAGATTTCTCTAGAAAAGGATTTATACTGACTGTGTGACTGGTCTGTGGACTGAATGCAGCCCTTATTTTTTGTGATTTTCACTTTTGCTGAACATTCAAGTAAAAATCCAGATATAGTCTCAACTCTAACAGGAAAGCTTGGTATAAGTATTTAAATCTCTGTATAAGATACAAAGGCAGTGCATCTTCGTTATTCTTTTCACTATTTCTTCACTAATTTGCTTTAGATCAGGAGGGCAGTTTTGAAGTGAATCTCCCTGTTGTTCACCCTTACTGTGCAATGGCTCACATTGCAGAGCAGCCAGTGCCTAACAAATAAAATGAAAATGGAAAGCATGCTCCAGAAGCGCACTGGAAAAAATTGCTGTTGTGTTTACATTTGTATAACCATTTGAGGCTGATGTGTGAGCCCAAGGAGGGGCTGAGAACTTTTCAAGTTGCCTGCTTGTTCCGAGTTGCTTTGAAACTTGTTGAATAGATAGCCTTGGAAGTCTGCCAAAGTTACAGCAAATGGCTCAGAATATTTTGCTGGAGAGGTACATGTTTGTTACTGGAAAAGCCAACAGCATATTCAAAGAAAATAGGACAGAGAGAGTATGCTCTGATTTTGTGGAAATGCTGGCAGCTTTTCAGGTAACTCATAGGCTGAAAGAATGATGTGAACACTCAGTAATAAATCCTCTATCTCCCATTGTTTATTTTCAGGGAAACAATCTTTGTAAGTAGGATTTTATTAAGGAAGTATGGAACACTCTTAGCATTTTCTCCTTCTAGTAGTACTATTTCTCCTCTGTCCCTAGAACTATGAATCTGGGTGAAAGAAGCACATGTGGTCCCAGTCTAAATTGCTTCTCCATGTAGATCTATGCACATACCGTGGGACCGGTCCCTTGTAGAGGGTATTTTGTGCTAAGGAGGCCTCTGACTCTAGCACCTTCAAACAATCCCTTCCTCACCTAAGTGCTCAGCTAAAAAAGAGGAACTCTAATTAAAATCAGAACCAACTCATTTGTCTCAGAAACAAAGGAATAATTACAGACTGATTTAAAAAGAATTGGAAAACATCTGACTGGTCTTTTGCCTTTCCTCTTTTCATTTTTATTCTAGTCTCCCAAAGCAGCAATTTTGAAACCACAAGGCCTCTTTTTGACTCAGTTGGCAAAATAATAGGTCACAGAAACCAAGCGTTGGGCCAAGCTTCCTTGTTTTTGCCTTACTTCATGTGGTTCTCTTCCAAGACCAAGACTCTGTATTGTTCGATATGTAAGTACAAAGTTTGGGTATCTCTTGTGTTCAGTGTTTCACAGGGACATGAAATCTGCTATAGCTCCTTGCTGAATAGCTTCTTCCAAATTTCTGGTGTAGGATCACACATGTTAGTGCACTCCAATCTTCTGGCTAGGCATGAATGCGTGCTGCTGCACAGTACTTGTGGAGGAGAACCACAGTCTTTTGTGGCCGCTATGCTAAGCCAGCTCCTAGATGTACTTTTATACAGAACCCCCTGAACAATGCTTGATAAATCAAATAGCAGCTTGCTGGTAATCATTTTTCTGTGTGTCTTCTGGTATCTGTGCATCCAGCTCCCATTGGTAAATGTGTGTTTTATTAAAAATATCCTTTGTGAGATAAAAGTCTTCAAAGTTTTACTTTTCACAGCTGTTAAAGAGTTGGTGATTTAATTATTTATGTTTGGGAGCATGCCATAGAATTATAAAATATTTAGGGTTGGAAAGGATCTTAAAGATCATCCAGTTGCAGCCCCTCTGCCATGACCTTCCACTAGACCAGGTTGCTCAGAACTGGACACAGGACTCCAGTGGGGGTCTCAAGAGAGCAGAGTAGAGGGGGAGAATCCCCTCCCTCCACCTTCTGTCACGCTGCTTTTGATGCAGCTCAGGACACCGTTGGCTTTCTGGCCTGCAAGCACACACTGCCGGCTCACGTTGATATTGTCATCAACGAACACCCCCAAGTCCTTCTCCTTGGGGCTGTTCTAAATCCTTCTCTGCCCAGCCTGTATTTTTGCTTGGGATTGCCCAGACCCAGGTGCAGGACCTTGCTCTTGGCCTTGTTGAACTTCATGCCATTTGCATGGGCTCACCTCTCAAGCCTGTCCAGGTCCCAGATGCCATCCCTTCCCTCCAGGGCATTGACCGCACCACACAGCTTGGTGTCGTCAGCAAACTTGCTGAGGGTGCACTTGATCCCATTGTCCATGTTACTGACAAAGACATTAAACAGTGCTGGTCCCAGTACTGACCCCTGAGGAACGCAGTATGTTGCTTTTTGGCCACTGGCAGTAGCATTAAGAAATTATAATGCAATTTATTAACTTTCAGCACGTTGTTTTGAATTAATGTGAGACAGGGAAATAAAGAACTGACTACTGCAATTGCTTTTGAAATATCACTTTGTATTTAGAACCATCAATATGCCAGAGGATTTCTTGAATACAACAATTCCGTTAACAGAATTTATTGGGTTTTTTTGTTGGCTGTGCAATCTGTACTTAATTACTTAATTTGTGTTGGGACCATTCATTAGAAAGAATAATGCCATATTTCTGTGATGCTTTTTCAAAAATCTTGTGTAACCTGTCAAGTAATAGATCTTATCTTAGTTCCAAGATTAGATTTCTACTGTATTATTACATTATAAAACTCTTACAAAACTTGATATCAAAATTAAATTAGTTAAATGTTATTACTGTTTCTTCTTTCCTGAAAGAGAATTGTAGGCTGGCTCTTTCAGTTGTAACTTCTTGGAGAAAGTTAATTTCATTAGAACAGTTCTGATGTATCTTTTGGCTGATAAGTGGTGACATCATTTTTAATCTCAGGAGAGAAATCCTTAATATCAACCAAAAGTTAAACAAGAGTTCTGTTTAATACCACATCTACAAGACGGTATTTCTAAATATCTTACAAATTCAATGTGCTTGCTCCAGGGTCCTTTGTAATTAATTCTCCTAAAGAATCTTTCAGAAGTTATCTGTTCAAACTTTTATTGCTATTACTTCTTGTTTGTTTTATTGTAATAACATCCATGTTTGTAAATGAGTCCTGCATATTCACTTTGATAGTGTAATCACATAATTAAAAAGTAATAGCGATTAGTAAGATCCACATATGAGATGTATGTCTTTCAAAGCTTCCAATTTTATGCATAGGATTGGTGTCTTTCATGATTTGCAAAAACAGAGAAGCTGGACATGATTATATGGAGTTTTTAGTTGTAGGCAAGCTAAGTTAATTACATTTACCATGGAAAGCATGAAAAATGAAAACCAGAAAGAAAATAATAATAAGAGATGAAACCCTGGCAGAAACTGATGATGTTTAAGAGTCATTTCATTTCTGATAGAAATGTTAGCTACTTTTATAAGTAATTTTGAATATTTTAAGTATTTAATGAAGCTGTATAAAAGTTTTAAAAATAACTTCTGTTTGATTAAACCAACTCTTTTTTTCTCTTTTCACTAAGCCAGAACATGCTATGTTTATTATACACTCACCCAAGATTGTATCAAAGAGACTTTTTTGTGCTATACTTGCAAAAATTCTGGGAGCAGCCCCAGCTCTGAGTGCACTTCCTACCATTGTCATAAATCACTAGCTTGATGTTTTGCCTTACTTGGGAAATTCTTTTTGGAAATCAATGGCTGCACTCAAATCTGTTTATGAAAGTACGGTGAGAGCTATGCTCTGAGGTTTTTAGTTTTTCTGTGATTAAAACATTTTTTTCTTCTTCCTCTCCACCCAGTTTGTGTGATATTTGGGTTTCAAAAGAAATTTTAAATACTCTAAACTGCATAATTATTGGTGTTTCAGTAATGAGCTGGAAGCATCTTCATGTTGTGTTCATTTTGTGATAAAAGGCTGTGATTTATTTATTTTCTTTTAACACCACTGCTTCTGTCCATTTTGAAATGCAGACTATTCTGCTGTGAAATAGCTCTTGATTACAAAGTTATACAGATTTTATATTTTGAGCTCAAATTTCCCATTTCTTTGTTATGTGACTTTGTTTTTAATACACTCACTGTGTCTATATCCTGGATAGTAAGCATTCTTAGCAGGAATTATCATTGTAAAAAAGAAGTTTGTTATTTGTTCATATAATATTTAACTTTGTTGGGAAGGGGTTATAGAAATTGCATGTTCGGCACTTGTTCCTGATGATTTTGTTCCCAGCTCTGAGAGGGAGGTCATAGTCCCCTTCTGCAAACTTGAGTGTTAGCATGAAAATACTCTGAAACTAATCAGTGAAGTGAGTGTTAAATGAGCCTTTAAAAATCCTTTCTCTAAAAAATACATGCTTGGTGTTATTTATTTTGTTTTTATTTAGTTAGGGTTTTTTTTCAGTTTAGAGTGCAGCTGCACAAACAATAGAATCGATGCAACTGAGGAGACAGTAACATCTGAAAAAGTTGGGTCAGTAAGATGGAACGTCCTGGAACATGCTTAGGTCAGAAATAAGTTAGAATGTAATCAACAGAGCTTCGTAGCTGAACTGTTGCTGATGGTGTTTTCGGGACCTGTCAAACTGACTGTTCTCTGTGGTTACCTGTATTAAGCAATTTAAATAATTACATGGGATTTCTTAAGAAGGCCCTCTTCAAAAGGCAAAATAATGTTTTCTGAAAACACTGTAAATCTTACAATGTTTTGGCAGGCACTATTTGAAAAATTTGTATTTCAGATAAAACTAAGTATAATAAAGTGGTAACCTCTGGACCCTCCATAACTGGAATATGTAGGGTGCAAGATTTACATGTTGTATGTGATAACATTTACTCCAAATTAATACAGAGCTCAAGATCCTCTCATTGCAAGTATACAAAGTGCTATAATTGTCTAATGCAGTATCTTTATCTGAAGATGGTTAGTAGCAGATGCTTGGGAGAGTAGTAGAAAAACACAACAGTGAGTGGGGAGATTCTATCCAGTGGACTCGAGAGTGCTTGTAATCCTTTTCAAAGATTACTCATCAAACCAAAATAGCACTTGAAGTATATGATATCCTGGTACACATACAGTATTTTACAATCAGAACACAAGAGATAGAGTTCTGTTATGATGAGCCTAAACCTTTTGTGTTAGGCACTATACAAGCATATAGCAACAAAACCTTTGCTCCCCTTCCCCTTTTTGTTGAGCATGAAAGCTTTGACATTAACAACATAATTCCACTGCCAAGGTAACTTTTTTTATCAGTAATAATTTCAGAAAACAAATGTGGATTGTAAAAGCTTTCTTAAAACCCTACTTGTTTCTGCAGCTTCTGAGAATTCTCTTTAATTCTTCACTGTGCCTGTAGGCAGAAATGGAATGTGTAATGAAAGAACATAGGCTTGTCCAGAAGAGAAGTAATTGATATCAGCCTTAAAATTTAGTATTTTCTTCAATACCACTGCTTCACATTACTGTGAAAATGGTCGTTTAAGAACCTTTTCATGTCACTGATATGAACTCTAATGCCTCTCCCACTAATATAAATATTAAATGGTGCATCTAGGAGAAGTCATCCTAGCCAAATCCTCCACTGAATGTAAATCATCAGATTGTGCCATGCCATTTTATTGTGTCAGAACACAATAATAAAATGTCAGAATAACGAATGTCAAATGTAGAGCTTTGCTGGCAGAGTAAGTCTGAGGCTTATTGATGAAATCTCTGTCTTTTAATCTGGGCTCCATGAAGCTAATTACAGGATAAGAAAGGGTAGAAATTTTCTGTTCCTAAGAAAATACATATATTTGTAAAATACTTCTTTTGAAATATTTATTCTGAAATTTGAGGCATTTTTTTCCCAAGTTTGCATTGTTCTGTCTGATACAAAATCCATCAGTAAAGTAAACACTTTTTCTTATGGCCAGCCTTAAAGTTAATGACAGGGAAAGCATGCTTCTGTAAACTCAGCTGAGTTGCACTTGTTCGTTTCACTCCAGACCTACAGCACCACTTTGCCTTCTGCTTCATTTTACTAGAAAGGTCTGTCAAAAAATATTCACCTACAGTCTTTCTTTTCTGCATCAAATGAAAACAGAAGACTTCATGGGGTGAACCAAAGGGGCAATGTTTCTAAAACTGCTTCTGATTGATTATTTTAATAGGACCCTTTACAATAGATAGTAGGGGGAAACGGGGTTCTTTTGTCTGTATTATTCCTAGAACATTCCCCTATATACATTTAACTTGTTAAAACTGAAGTACTTAATTTCTCCATCCAATAGGCTCAAAATACACACTGATGCTAAGAGGTTTTTTCAGTAGTTCTGATGTTTGTTAGTAGAGCTTTTTTAGTTTTAGATTTGAGAAGAGGAACACTAAATTTCACTGAGAGGACAGCAAAGGTTTGATGAAACTGCTCAATGATAACTGTGGTTGTTAAGACATTTTGTACTCATTCTGACTGTGGGTCTGGAAATACTTATCTCTGTTACACTGAAGTCACTGTCTCATTTTGTATTGCCTGAAAACTGTGGATGTGCTGACTTAAAGCGTAACTCAAGGCTGTAGCAAGAGACTGTATCTTGTATATTTGTCTGTGATCTGTCTTAACATATGTTTCTGTAGTGATAGAAATTGTTCTGCTGTGATGAAGCTTCTAGGTACCTTGGTAGTCAGTTAGGTCACCTGTGGCTGCATTTGGATGTACTCTGAAGCACTTTCATGTTGTGAATCTTGCATTATTGTTACTAGCAGAAGTAAACCAACAATTTTACAACTATGGAGTTGAATGAATGTCAAAGGCATATTTAATTACAGGTTTACATCCAAGACTATAATAACCTATTGATAACCTGTAGTTCTATAGATTCAGTTGGGAACTTAGCAGGCTTTCTAGAATTTATTTTTTCTGGCAAAATCAAACATACACTAAAGAATGCCTTTTTCAAGACATTGAACTGCTGATACTGTTTGGATCTAGCAAGTGGAAAAAATACAATAAAGTAGCACTCAGTAGTACTTCCCCACCTTTCTGACTTTTGTAAAAAGTCCTCTGCCTCACTGAAAGAGAAATGGTTTCTATAGAGGAAATTGTTAGGAGCAGAAAAGGATGAGATACAGATGTATTTTTCTGTGCCCCAAGACTTAGTCATATGGGAATTTGGCCTGAATATTTTTTCTTAGTCCTCTTGGCTTGATTCTTTTCTTTGTGAAGTTGAACTCGCAGTTGATAAATCCTGCGGTGATCTAAACAAAAACCTAAAGTTTCAACCAACTTATCATCTAATATAGTAGTTACAATCTTGAAAAACCAAACAAAGTGTAAAAGATTTTTGGATTCTAGACAGCTCTAGAATACTCTGAATATAGGGTTCACCAGCTAATTAAAAATAAAAAGATTGCCTCAGGCATTATCTTTCTGAAGCTGATTTCTGACTGGAAGTTTCATTAATAATGTTTTGTTTAGAGAGTTTTCTGTTACTTCAGTTTGACTTGGGTTTGAGCTCACTTCCAGAGGTGAATATTCCATGCTGCAAAGTGAGTGCTCCACCCAATATACTGATTATTCAGGTTCAAGGGATTTCTTTTCCAAATTTTCCACCCAATGTGTAGGGACAGAACACTTGGGATGACACAACTGCTTTCTGTATTTGTGGGAACTGTTGCTAGGAGCAGATGTTAATCCCATATGTAATGGTTCATCTGCAGAAAACAAAAAACCTAATAACTCCTCACACACTACCCAAATAACAAACAATAATTTATGACTGTTCTTAAATCATTTGAGTTTGTCTAGAGTAGTTGATCACTTGATAACCTTGAAGCAACTTGAAGATGGTAACAGATTAGTCTGTTTAACACGAAGTACACATCTCTTTGACATACAGCCTATTTTAACATATTCAGCCGTGAATCTAAAATACTGCCTTAAACTGACAGCGTAATCAGGGAGTTAACATTGTGCAAAAAAAGGCATAGTTATTGGGAGAACCTGTAGAGATGACCTTGGAAAGTACAATAATGGACATGTCTTTCAGTAATGTATTGGAAAGCAGAAGTGTGCTAGTAGTGGGAATTATATATTAATTAGTGTAATTTTTTTTCAGTAGTTAATGTTAAAACCAGGAGGAATGTAGCTAAAAGAGTTCTTGCATGTAATTTATGGGACAGAACCTAAGCATTTAAGTTAGGTGAATCTAATGTTTTAATGCAAGGTCTCGATGTTAGTCCATTAAGGTTTTTCTTGAAGTTCTGTAACTGCAGGTTTGACAGTTACCTTGTGAGATGAATAAATGCCTCAATGACCTGTATAAACACAGTTGAAAGAGAGAAATGACAGATTCTGCCTAGTCACTAAACACAGTCATTTTAACATTCCTTCACAGTGTAAATTAGTCTTTCAAGCCACTGGTGTAATTTTGACTCTTGGGCAATTCTTTCTCCAGAATTCTTAGGAGTGTTTTAAATGATCTCTTTAGGTAAAGTTCACTTTAATAGTCTGTGTCAATTAAATAGGCATAGAAAGGAAGAACACTTACACTGTGTCAAGTAAATCTAGGCAAAAAGGAGGATGGTTCTGACTGTTTTACTGTTTTCAGAGTATTTTAGAATTTCAAAAAGTTACCTTTTTAGACAATTTCTCATATTGAATTCCAGTATTTTAAAGCACATTATACTTTCAAAAAACTTGTAATAGTTATTATTTTTTTAAACAGTGCTTCCCTGACTCAACTTTCCTGAAACTCTACTATAGTTGAGTTTCAACTATATTTCAACTATGTTTTACTTAATGTTCCTAATTCCAGTTCTAGGGGTGTCATTGAAATAGGAAATACATACTTTTTTTCTTTCTCCTGATGTTATAAGTCACCCATTCCAAACTTTCCTATCTTCAGTATGAGACTGAGAGCAAAATGGGAGGTTATAACAGCACTTATGAGGAAAGAAAAATACACTGTTCAGATGTGTTTTGCATTTATTTTTGACACTTGGAGTTACAGGGTTAATGTTTATTGTAACCATCTTGCTTCTGAATCTTGTGTGGGTTTCTAGGTTGAGCTTTGTGTGAGAAGTTTGCACCACTAAAGAGTGAAGATTTGTACTGATTCTTAGATAATGTTTCTGGGCTAAGCTTGAGTTGCTACAACCACGGACCAGCTAGTGTGGGCTAGTGCAGGATTAGAAATTATTAGAAGTATCTGTTCTAATTAGAATGAGAAAGGTCTAGGGAGTTGAAATACAAAAGCTAGAAAGTGGTTACCTTTCTTCCTCCTCTCTTTCAATGGTTTCTGAATTTTCTGTTATCTTTCTGTCAGAATGACTCATTAACTATGAAACCTGGAGATATACTTAAATGAAGTTACTGCAAAATTTCCAGCCTGTTGCAACAAATTAAGCTCAGACCTTTGCCCAAGAAGGTTTGCCAGGGAGTGCCCAAGGCTTTACTCAGGGCAATGTTAGCTATTGGTAGGAGGTAGGAGGCAAAAGTTAGAGTGGGCAAAAGGCAAACCATTCCTGCAACGCCTCTGACAATAACATCTTTTTATAAATCAGCCTTCCCCAGCTGAGCCTGAAACTCTGAGTGCATCCTCTTGCTATCCTTACTATACAAAATTAGTATAATGAGACAAATGAGGATCCTTGGAGGGAAGGGGTTATAAGGGTTATTGCCAGATGGGGTTTCTCTGTGTTTTATACCAGTTGTTGAAACCTGACAAGAATTGTGAAATAAGAAATTAACAGAGAGTTGATTTCTTTCCATCCCTTAACTCCAAATAAAATTGAAAGGCTGGCAGATTGAGGTTTCACTTTGTTACCCTTCTATGTTGTTTAAAATAGCAACACATTTTGTTGATTTCTAGATAATTCAGTTTTCAAATTCACTTATCCTATCTCGTTCCCTTTTTCCAATATGTTAGGGAAAGTGAGACATCAAGGAGGAATGAATTGTACAGCGTATCTAATGCCTGCAGAATGAAAACTCAGAGTAGAAATACATACACTTTGAGGAATATGAAAAACCTACATTTCAAAATGAAAACAGTTGAAAACAGTCAGTGGGACCAAGAAGGTGTGGGGGAGGGAGGGGAAACATTTCTTCTGGTCAGATTTCTCTGCATCTTTTTATTATGCAGACCTATCATAATCTAGAATCACAATATTTGTTAAGAATAACAGTGATTTAAGTTCTACATTTTGTTAATAGTGTTTTATTATTTGTTATTTGTTGCATGTGAAGTCATTGACACATGTGCTGGTGCTTACATTACCTTACACTGTTCCTTTCAGAACTGGGCTTTGACTAACTTCTGATCCTGAACTGCACTAAAATCTTCAGATGCAGGTGCTCCTGTGAACTGGGTATTTGAGTGATTCATGGAGCTGGATTCTCTCATTGATGTCAAAATTCGTGATGGTGTTTCATCATGGTGGGATGAATTACCTTCTATCACTCTGTTGTCTGTTAGGGAGTATATATGAGTTTTAAGCAGCCTTAGTTAGGTGAGGCATGTGTGATTTCTTGATGTGGTGTGATTTTTCCAACCTGTGTGGCAGCTCGAGTCTCAGAAACAGGACCATGAAGCTTTATAAATAATCTCAACATATCTGCTTCCAACTTGTATATAAGTTATCCAAATGAAAGTGAATGTCTCTGGATAAATGTCAAAAATACTATGTTCTATTCTCCCAGCACCCTATTTTTTGTTAGTATCAGAAGTATTTCATTCTTAATGTACGTGAATAAGCTTTCTGCAGACAGCCAGCCTTCATTAATGGGAAATTTTGATTTCCTATCTCATTTCCTTTGTAATAGACCATAAGACCAGTAGGAATTGTACCTCGCGTTGTGCTCATTTGGTAGTACAAAATGGCTTGCTGGGCAATAAGAATATCTGAAGAAGTAACTTGAGTGCTTTGTTGTGTAGAGTAGTGATAATTTGTGCTTAGTTGTACATATTAGTTTTTGGCTTTGAGTATTTTAAGTTGCTTAAAAAATTACCTGTTAGTTTGCAAAACTAACTACTAAGAACCACACTTGAATCTCTACAGATATGTGAAGCTGAACACACAAAACCAGAGGCAGAAAGCTGTAGGATGTTTCTTCTAAGTGTGCCAGAAAGGTTAGGGTGATGTTAATAAAAGTAGGCTATCGGCTACTAACCTGAGTTTTGAATTGCTGATCTATGAGCTGCTTGCAGTCCAGACACTTGAGTTCAAGAAATATTATGAGAGAATCCCTAAATGATTCTTGCTAGTGCAACTACTTGGAATTGCTTTTGACTTTTGGATGATTAGCTGTTCTTTAGTACAATGACCTTTGTCTATTGGTGAACAGGATCTGGGCAATAGAGATTTCCTTTGACTTTTGAAAAATACTTTTAGATCACATCAAAAGTTAATGGCTCTTAAAGCTAAATCACATATGGGTGATATTTGCAATGAAGAAGATTCGGGGTTTTGTTTACATTTTTGAACCTTTAAGTCCTTATGTTGCATATGTTGTATACATGCATAGCTGAGAAAGACCTATAGATGGGCTGAAGAATAAGGAACTTCTGTCTTATTCCTCAGTCTAGCTATAGGCTGAGTGGTGAAATGGAAAACACTCTTTGAACAGCACTAGAATTTTGCCAGTATCTACAGGCAACCATTTTGCTCTGCATACTGTATCGCCTGGAAATGTTTCTCTCGTTCTAGTTTTCTTTAGTAATAAATACCCTTAAGCCATAATTATATGTTTGCTCCTTCAGTATGAGAAAACCTTACTATAGAGAAGAATGGTGATTTTATTGTCTGCTTGACATCTACCAAATAAAATAAATCGGAGATTACATATGCTGTGAAATATTTTCGTCAGAACAACAATCAGTCCATCTGTTTGACTGTCATGTCGCATGTCTTCTGTAGGTTAATACTTCCATTGTAATGCATTTGTTACAAAATGAACCTTAATATTCTAGACATAATCCCAATTGAATATATATAAAAGAGGAGTACTTTTAAGTGTTGAATGGATCAGTTTTGAGGATTTTTTTTTTTTTAAATATTCTTGAAAACTACAAGGGTATAGTCAGAGTCCAAAGGTATGTCATCCGTCCTCCTCAGTAATCAGTAAAATCTCATCACTAAATGTGCTAATTTATGTCTGATTATATCATGGGAAATTCAAGGTCATGTCAAGCTTAGTACTAAAAATAGGAATGTAAGAGGAAACATTTCCTTTTTTTTGTCCAACAATATCCAGCTTTTTTTTCCCCTATTTATTTTTAAACATACTGTAATGCAAGATAGGCTCATTTTAAGGTAGTAAGTGAAGACTAAAATGTTATTATAGTATACATTGCAAATATAAAGGTTGGTCTCACTAGGGTAGTTTTAGTCATCCCTAGAAGTTCTAGTTCTGGAAGAACCAAAGAAAAATTAAAAACAGATGTTATTTCTTTGACATCAGCTTCAGAACTCAGCAAAACACGCAAGTCTTCATCATCCTCGGATTTCAGAGAGTTCTTTCAGAATTGCCTAGTGGTTGAGGTTTCAAGGGACCTCTTGAGATTGTCCAGTTAAGTGCCCCTACTTAAAACAGCATCAACTAGAGCAGGTTGTCCAGGGCCATCTCCATATTGACTGTCTCCAAGGATGGAAACTCCACAACCTCTCTGGGCAACCTGTTCTAGTATTCGACCACCCTCACAGCGGTTAAGTAGGAGGAACTAAACCCAAATAAAATATTGGAAATTGGTCTACCATCTATGTATCTTTTGACAAAGACCAATTCTGTACGTATCAGCATATATTTGTAGCAAAGTTAGTTTTGCAGTTGTACACTATTGTGCAGATCAAACAGTGTGTGTGGCAACTATATGCAACCAGTAGACTGGCTTAATTTAAATGCCCTTACAAGCAGCCATTTGCATCAATGGTAAAAAAGTTCAGTATTTATGTATTGTTTCAACAATATTTCTAGAATTTTGGCCTTGGTTTATTAGTTACAGGAAGTTGAATTTAATTTCCAAAAAGCACCCAACTTTGCTGTTTATTTGAACTTTGTCATTATCTGAACCCTCCAAGTATCTTGGGATTGCATAGTTGTACTGTAAACATCATGAGAATGAGCTTGTACTGGCTTTCTTAAGATTTAATACTTTCAGCTTCATATGGTAGAACATTGATCTTGAACATTATATTGTTATTTTGAAATTACAGTGATTGATTCTATAAATTGCATGTACTAACAGAATTTTTGAGGTCTGAAATAGAAATAGAGAGAACAAGTCTCTTAGAGAAGTTCCAAAGACATTATATAAACCTGGTTTCTATAATTGACAAAGCATCACTGATTCATTAGTATCTTAAAAGGAGGTAAATAAAGACAATCATAGTTTTTAGAAAACCACTGCAATGTCTACTCTGTGCTCTTTCCATGAACCAGTTCTTTTGGAAATCTTCAAGATCTCAGTAACACGTGAATGCTGTGGGGCTGAATTTTGTGGCCTCACACAGAAGGAAGGTTCTGAAACGCCTCGGGGGAGGGCCTTGGCCTGGGACATCTTTGTGTGGTTCTGTTGTTCAGGAAAAGGTTGAGCAATGCCAGTGTTGTTGAAGGAGAGATGCTGAGCAGAGTACTAAATTGCTAATGTGCATTCTAACTTGTGCAGTACAACACTGCTGAAAAATTGATAGCAATGAGGGAAACCCACTTCAACTCCCTGTAGCGACTGGGCAGGCAGTAGAAAAATCTGGCAGAACAAGTGTGGTATTATTTGATAAAGGCCACAAGAATCTCTGTGAATCTCTGTCTCTTGGCACTCTCAGCCTCCCCTTCTCCTTCGGTAGTACAACTGCAAGTGCATAGTTTTATGCCAGTTCTAGGGAGCACCTCACCTTTTGTGGTCAGTTTTGTGGTAGCAAGTTACAGGAATGAGCTTAGGAACATATTAATGCTCCAAAGTCAATGCAGATCTGAAGGCTCCAAAAGTCTTTTTTATTGTTTGTTCTTAAGTCTAGCTGTAAATATAATGAAGAAGAATTGAAACTAAAAGAAGCACAGTTTTGATTTTACAATTTAAAGGATGCTCAAATCCAGTGTTTGTGTTACATATGCAAAAATTACAGAGGGGCATTAAAAAAAAAAAAAAGCAACCTCATGATTTAATTTAAGTGCATTTTTAACAGCATGTGCTTTTCGGTCAGCACATTCTGGTTTAGATAAACACTGTGTTGGCAAATGGTGAGTGACAAGGAGTGGCCAGTTAGCATGTAATCACTGAATGAGTCATGAAACCAATATTATAATAATTATGCCACTATGAGATCAGGTTTGCAAAGCCCACATTTGCAAATATACAAGCCAGTGACTGAGAAGGTTTGTTGTTTGGGTTTTTTTAATGTAAGTGTATTACAAAAAGGTACCTGTAAAATAAATTAGTCGCACTGAAATGGGAGATGATAAAATGCAAGAGCCTCCTAGCTGCAGATGGTAGACATAATGACTATTGGGTTTGTGGGTGATTTATGATACAAAGAAAAATACCCGGTATATTGTGTGATTACAAATATGTTGATAAGGGTGCAAGGTCAAGATGGGATTTTCCAGTTATTTGTGCAATCCTGGCAGTGCAAAAAATCTAGAAGTCGCATATATAAACAACCTGGATGTTTCTTACTGTGAGAAAAACCCCTTAATGGTAATAGCCAATAAGGTCCATTACATCATTGTACACGATGCCAGTCTGCAACACATAATTTCATAAGGTGAATTTAAGAGCCTGGTGGTAAAGGTAAAGGACTGGTGGGTAGGAAGAAAAGACAGTCCAGAACATCAGTACTGGAAGGTCTGGATGACCTTTCTGTTATGATGGTTCAAGAACATCCTATCAGGATTTGACCCTTAGCACTGTATTTTTATAATCATAGATTATCATGCTATGTGTGATGCCCTAAGAAGTGTCCCAGCAGAATAATTTATTCTGTTTTCTAGCTTTATCAGTAACAAAACCTTGGATATTTGAAAAGAGTTTTCTCATCCAATCTCTGAAACTAAGCTTGAGTCTGTGTCTATTTAGGAGATCTTTTGATATGTATTTTGATTTATTCTTTAAACAAGTCTTTTCAGGATTTGCCTGTTGTTGTTCAGAAATCCATCTGTGATTTGATTTGTTGGAATTATAAAGGTGGAAAAAAGGAGAAAAAAGTGAAAACCTCCTTATTCATATTGTTATTTTTATCCATATTTTAAAAAAATATGATGGTGTGGGGGTTTGATTTTAAACCTGTGCCCCCCTACTGTTTCAGTTTAATTTGCTATACGTAGGCAAGCCTCTTAATTTCTGATATATGCCATTTCTTTGAGCTCTAGTCGTTGCCAATGCACATTTTCACTATTTAATGATGCAAATGTGTAAAAAATGTGCTTCTCTGTGCCTAGCTGTCCCCTCTGAAGGATATAAGTTAGATGTAGAACAACTAATGTTAAACATGCATGTTGTCAGATGTGAAATCAAAATTCTGTTTTACTCCCTCTCTTTTTTTATGTTTGGTTGAATGGAAATAATGTCTGTTTCTAAAGAAGTAATTAGTTCTAGAGAACTACTTATTCTCCTCATAAAATCATATTTGTCAAAACAGAATAATTTACATAATAATTAATTGGGATATTGCATATATGGGCTGTTATTTTGATGGAGAAATAAGCCTCTGGAACAGATGGACTCTTGCTGAGACAAAAGTTTCCTTTGGATTCATAGTAAGGCACATGTGGAAAAAATAATGTAGAAAAGACTCACAAAAGTATTGTTATTTAATAAGTTCTTTTAGTAAGTTTGTTTTGAAAGATATGAAGAATAAATTAACCAGCTGCATCTTTGCTTGTTTAATCAAGAATTTCATAGCATCTTGGCCAGCAAGTCAAGTGCTTATTAGTTTTTCTTTCTCTTCATTCAGCAAAACCCAAAAACATGATATCAAGAAACAAATTGCTGTTAGAAAATTGACTTATATGCTTGGGTCAGCGTATGCATCTTATTATTTGGAGTTTGTGTTAATGTTTCATGACTGATGATTAATTGCATAGTCTAAGGGTTATCAAAGGAAGCAGTAACTCAAGTGACAGTAGTTTCTGTTTATTTTCCAAAAATTGTATATAACTGCATATACTTGGGAATACTGGCAGAGTTATGTATTGATTGCAAGCACTAAAACTCTGCTTGAGGTAATGAACATAATTTTTGAAGATTATAATCCCAAGAGCTACCATTATTTCTGCCATTTGGAATAAATGCATCATTTCATACAGCGACAATAAGTTTTAAACTAGGAGACGTTCACCAAGGAAGGAATTCAGAAGTCTGTATCACTGTACCGGTTTCTACTACTTGGGAATCTGTTTCACATTTTTAAAAATTGTATTTTTTGGGGGGCAATCCATAATTTAAGGAGCAGTTGATTTGTAGGTATGAACGAATTGGGTTAAAAATCACATAAAGTTAAAATGAAACTGAATACATTCTTGGAATGAAGTGTCTCTCTGCACCATCTGGGGAAGCAGGAACTGGTGAAGGAGGTGCTTCAGTAAATAGGAAATGAAGTGAAAAACCTTCACCAGCATCAGTCTTTCAGTTAGTAATCCATGCAACTTTGTTCTTTTGGTCTGGGTTCATTTTCACATGTGCTATAAGCCAGCAGCTATAAAAGCAGACTTAATTGTTTTGCTTCCCTCTCTGGTCAAGTCATTGTGTTAACTTCCCAGGCCTGTAGAACATGCCTCACTTATAATATTCTGATGACAGTTAATCCCATCCTCCTATCCAGTGAGAGGCAAAAAGCAAGTTTATATCCTGGTTTATGACAAGTTTGCATTCCGCTGTGCATCTCTTTTCTTGCCCAAGCAGAGTGGAGAGGCTGGCTTTCCAGCATATGGGTGGATTTATGCCACATGTTTGAAGTGCAAAATTACAGCTTGCTTTCCTCACTGCCTGGTTTTCACTTTCCAGGAATGTTGTTTCATAGAAAGAAGTATTATTTCTGGTGAGGTTTTCATCCTAGTTTCAAATAATGAGGAGATCAGAATAAGAACAGTAGAGACTTTCATGTCTGGTTCAAAACCTCGTGTATGTAGGCATGTCATTACAGTCTGAAATTTCCTCTTCCAATTTTATGAAAATTTTCTTTTGTTCCTAAGGGATACGAGGGTTTCTCCTTTCCCTATAATATGAAGAAGGAAGAAAGGTGGTGCTATCAAAGTATTTTGAGGTGTTCTAGTTGTGAAACAGTCCAGAGAAAGTGAAGGCAGTCATTTACTCGGCCAGGAAGGCAAAGAAAAAGAAAGAAAAGTGACTGTAGAAACAAATAAAAACATGAGCAAGCCTTTCCTAAGATTATTCTCAGGTTGTAATCCTCTCTGTGAAAGAAGAGGCTAGTTTGTTGAAAGAAATGCTAGGCACATCAGCCACAAATATAGCCTAATAATATATGGATATTACCTTAATACTTACTTTAGGTCAACCTTTAAAACAAGTCTCAAAATTCAGACTGAGAAACATGAGAAGGTATTTAAATTTGTTAATAAAATTACTTATGTAGCTCTGTTTTCAACATTTTTATTTATCATATTGTAAACTTTTGAAGATCTTTTTCATTTGGATTTTAGTTTTTTGTTGTTTAAGCATCTTTGAAGTAATTTTCAAGTGTGGAAAACTATAAGGTTGGTTGTTTTTCAAAATAGATATTTTATAGATGATTGGTCACATGGAACACGGCAAACTGCAGAACTCATCTCAGAATGCTTTTATCCAGAGTACAACAGGAGACACTATTGGGATGTGAACATAAAGTGGAAATTACTGGAATATTCAGTTAAACTACCATTTCCATTTAATTTGGAATAATCAAATACTTTGTTCAATTACTTTTGCTTTTAGACAGTGAAGAGGTAAATACAAATCAATTAGTCTTTTTTAAAATCAATGATCATGAACATGTTGTTTGGCCTACATACAACTGAATGTGTTACTTTTCTTTAAGTATCTAATCCGGGGAAGCTGGAGCCTGCAATTTTCTGTATACCAGCTTTAATAATGACTAATGAATTCTAGCTCTGGTGAAGCAGCTTGTCTTGTGTAAGCAAGATATCTTAATATAAATAGCTCACTTTTCTCATTAAAGTGATTATTGAATTAAAGCCAAAACAATCTTTTCAAATATGTTGTAGTTCTGCTCTGAAGTGCTGTTCGGAATCAGTGCAGCAAAACACTGAGACATATTTGTGAATGAATTCTCAAAAAAAATTTGGAGCTTATCCAGATAATCCTTATATGCATAGGGCCACTTGGACAGAAGTTGTGTGTTTCTTTGCAAGCTCTAGTCTTCCTTTGGTGGTCACCTTTAGTTTCTTGAGATAAAGCTTCAGGAGGTCCATGCATCTAGAAAAGCTTTCTACTGCCTATTGTATTTGATGATTCTGCCTCTTAAGATAGGATGCAGAGCAAATCACAACAATTCAGATAAAATTACCTTAGGTGTTGAATTCAGACAAGTTTGGCAGGAGGACATCACTGTGAGGGATGGATACCAATTGGATATTGATGTTCTTCAGATTCATCCATGTAATTTCCACAGGACCCTAGCAAATACGTCTTTAAAATTATAAGAAGAAAAGTTTGAGGATACAGATGGAACAGAATTTTTTACTGCTTTGCTTCTCTCTTAATTTTCGAAGTCAAGTTACTGTGCCATTTTATTTAATCCTCTGTTTAATTTCTATAGCAATAGAAACCTGTGCTTCTCCATACAAGAACAAGATATCCTACTCCCTGACAACAGAAATCAACCTCTCACAAAGCACACAGCTAGTTCAACAACTAACACACAACGACAAATCATGTAATTAGTTCATAAATTTTCAGATTTATAAACAATATTCAAAGAGATAATTAATATTAAAAGTAGTCTTATGAGGAAAAAACAAGGATGTTCACAAGCAAGGAGGTTTCAATGTTTGAAATATCCAAACTTGTTCCAGAGCGGCAGATCTCAGCAAACAGGATTTTTCTGAGGTTTTCCTGAGGCAGGGAAATGCCAGGGGAGCAGAGACACATGCTAGGAGTCAGCAGCTCTTGCAAGACCCACTGACGAGACCTGGGTGTTGCCAAAGCAATGGCACCAATGCGTGAGCAACCAGGAACACTGCAAACAGAGTGGAAAACAGAGCATGGGGCCTCAGCCAGAGCATGGGGTGGCAGTTTATGTGGAAGGGCACGCAGAAAGGCATAGTGACCACACTAGTGTAAGAGGTGTTATCGTCTTGTTATCGTCACCCTCTAAGAAGGCACTTGGCTATGATATCTACCCAGAGGAAAGCTCTGTCCTCAGCACTCACCAGAGTGGAGATGGCAGCCCAGACAGACCTGCCATGAAAACTTGCAGTTGTTCATGTCTCCAGCTACAGGGAATGCTACTGCCTTTCACTGGTAATGGATGGTAGTAGTGGGAACAACTGTGTGACGTGTGAACAGATGGAAGATCTGTTCAGCCTGGCAAAAAGATTGAGTCGTCTGAGAAAGAGAGAGATTGGTGGAGCCATGCTGTGCCCTCTCTGAGGGCCACCCATCAGCCACCAGAAAAAAACCAAAGGGGTCCCTCTATCCTGCCCCCACCAAGCAGATTGTAGTAACTTTCTGCTGAAAGCCCAATGAAAGCAAAAGTAAATATCCTGAGTTCCAAGTATGCAAGTTACTTCATACGTTGTCTGGAGCAGAGGAGAGTGAAAACTCTCTAAAATTATGGAGACAAGTGTAGCAAAACCCAACATCTGGTACCTGGCAAGGAAAAAATGAAAAGAGAAATGCAAATTGGGAACAGCAAGGACCAATAAAATAGCTTGTGTTATAAGTAGTGATTTCTCCATTCCCTAGTCTCTTCAATTTAAAACTGGCTGGTTTCTTTTCTGGCAGAATTATTTTTTTTCTTGTTACAAAAATGAAATCACATAGCAGTCAACCGTGCAAATATGTAACTTATCAGTTTGCCTTAAGTCCTAGTCCTTAAAGTACAGCAAATGTACAACTGATTCTCATAGACCTCTGCTGCCTGTGTACCCTTGTGGAGTGTAGATGGCAGGTTTTGGTTAATCTTCTTAGCTGCTATAAGCCATGTTCATTAATCAGAACTCTCCAGTTACTTAAATCTGAAATCTTTTCACATTGTGTTGCACCTTAAAAATCTGAAGAAATGTTACTTCTTCAAAACTCAAATTCAGTCATGTTTCTCCCAGGGAGTGTCTGCAGTGGTCATGTTATTGTTATAAAAACTGAGGAATCGGAACAGTGTGCTTGAAATGTCATTGAGATGTTTACAGAGAAATGTAAAAAGTGAAAGTCAACACGGGACTGGGTACTTGCAATGCACCCGCACAGCCTTGCCATGGTAGAGACGTATATCGGGGCTTGTTTTGTGAGGCTTCATAGACCAAAATACGTACCATTGTTTTGGCAGTGCTAAGTAACTTGTGAAAAGCAGTATCTACTGTCCTAGTTGAAACAGGTCATTATTATCCATGAACAAATATGAAGCTGACAGTTAGTGGCTGCTAAGCTTCCTTTTAGTTATTCTCTTGGCCTGAATCCTAAAGACACTTCATTACCAGTGCAGAAATGGAGTCTTGGGGATTGTTTTAAGTGCTGAATACTCCCTCCCTTAACTTACTTCCTCCTTTATCAGAGACATAGCTGATTAGATAGGAAAGCATGCTCGCTGGCGCCTTCCCATCCCTCTTGTTTTTGTACCTCATGGCTGTGTAGTGCCGGGTCACGTTCCTATTCATTTTTCATGACCTTCCCTCATTGCACCCTTTTTAATTGCAGCTTGTTTCTGTGACCTCAGAGTCCTACAGGCCAATCCAAAAGATCAGGCACTGTGTTTTTAAGTTACATTCTGAAAAGGCTGGAAACATGAGGACATTTTTCAGCAAAGAAATTTGTGTGTAAAAGTAGCTTTTACTCTTTTATCATGTGATATTTGGCTCAGTGCTGTAGACTATTTTTACAGCCTGCTAGTAACTTAATGAATTCTGGTGTTGAATGATTCTTGATTACTAATGTTTTCTATGGGGTATATATGTGGATATTTTATAAAAAACTGGATAATCAACTAATATTACATAAATACCTGTCTTTATTTCACAGGTTTTCAGATCCACTGCTTTGCTGCTTGTTTCTGTACTGACTTCGTGTGTTTCTGCCTCTCTAAAAACCATGCAGTTGTAGTGACTTTGAACTCACATCTGTTTATTGCAGTCACAAACAGATTAGATCACGTGTTGAACTTATGCTATAGGCAAGAAACTGTATTTAAAACATACCTATATATGTTTTGATGTACTTTACCACATTTAGATACCCTTGAATAGATCTTTTATTTTGATCATTGCATTTGTTAATTTTTTTTTCACATGTTCCTTATGCAAACTTTGTTAATACTCTAGTATTTTATAAAGTGTTGCGATGTTTTATTGATGAGAAAATGGATTATTACTCATTACAGCTACTTCCTTCCCATCTAAAATAATCTTACTTTCAGGTTCAGAGCCAAAAAAGGAAAATATGCTATGTTTTGAGAAAATACAAAGTATGCCTACCTGTGTAAAATAGTACAAGAACATATTGTTATAGATATGTTCTCCCTGTATTCTAAGTGGTCCGGATGTGAAGCGCTTCTGGCCAGGAGTTGTGTAACCTAATTTGTGTGGCACGGAGCCTGAGTTACCGTACCTTGCCTCTCAGCATCCAGCTAATGCTGCTGCATGGCTTCCAGATCAGCGCTTTCTCAGACCTTGTGAGCTGGGTGGAGTGGATATGCAATTGTCCATACACAGTCATGTCAACATGCACTTGGTGCTCCCTGAAGGGGTTTGAGAGCTGAGGTATGAATATTCTGTGTATAGATAGTTCAAGCCTTATAGAAGTGTTTTCTTTAGTTTACAATTGTTAATGTTGGGGCCTATTATGAAGCATAACCTTTAGGAGTCTGATGCTTGGATGTATTGGGTTCTTATAGCTCTCCCTAAAGGTGGAAGAGATGAAAGGAAATTGGAAGATGGAAAGTCTGGATTCATCTGGATGCCTGCATTTGGATATAATTTGCCTTACCATAGGTAGTTAAGTCTGTCAGTTCTGACATTGCTGTATTTTATTATAAAATCCTGTACTAGATGCAGAGGCAGATGCAACCTTCATGTAAATTTTGACACTAATAACTGATGACAAGAGAGAAACATTTTTCTGTGGTCAATTGCTTTGGAACAAACCAAGGTTTTTAACTTTCTCAGATGATTCACTCTAATAGGATAAATTATTACAGTCAGACTTAACATTTATGCCTGTCAGCCTTTACACTGCTAGATTCTTAAATATTAATATATCATACATATCACCTTTGTTTCTTAAAATAATATTGGCTTTTATTACAGTAAGTGTATTAAGTACCTGCTGGCCCCAGAAGATTCAGTTCCACTGACTCAGAGGTTTTGTTACAGCAGCAGCAAAATAATCTCGTGTCTCATAACTAAAGCACAAATATAAAATTACAGGAAAAATTTTGAACATAATTTGGGGTTAATAAAAATATGCTGCTACTGAAGTTAAGGGGAAGTTTGACTTCTGTTTCAACTGAAACATAACAAGTACCTTGTCAACAGCTTTTGAAAATCTCTCTGAAAAGAAAATTACTTAACAGAAATGGAATTGTATGTTCTGTCAATCCTTCATTGCTTCCTTTGCAACTTGAAAAACCTATTAAACCTGACTAACAACAACAAAAAAAAATGTGGTTCGTTAACAGCAGTCAGTTCAAGGGGTCTTCCACTGACTCCCTTAGGCACTGATGCAGACTTCTATTAAATAAGCATGAAAAGAACACAATTTGTTCTTAACAATCTAATAAAATGTGTAATTATTCCAGCAGGAGATCTCACTTTTTGAAGTGCTAGGTAACTAGGGAAGCAAGTCGTGTTTGATATATTTTATTCTTTTTCATTTTTGCAAAAATAATGTGAAAATAGGTCCTTTTTCTTTAACTTCTCTAAAGACATTTGATTTAGTGTAAATCAAGTTCATGCTGAAGAAAGAGACTATCTGTTTTAACAAGATGAAAGCTTCACTTCTTGTAATAACATTGTAGAAGAGGCTAAAAAATGAGTAATTACCTACCGCTTACGATGTTACCCAATGGTAATCACTGTACCAAGGGATAAACCAAACAAAGTCTTCCTCATCATTCCTGTAAACAGTTTCCATTGTTCTTGTTCTGGCTGCTTCTGATGGGGTGAGGTAATAATCAGCAATAATGCTTTTCATGCTAAATGTTTCTGAGAGTCTCACAGTTGTGAAACAAACTGAAAGGTAATAAGAAAGGCGGAAGAAATTTAGAGTATTTTCTTACCCAACCTCTGGGCATGGCTGAGCACATCTCCTATGTAATCCCTTTCAAAAATTAAAACTATGTTTGATCTCTGCTGAAGGCATAAATATACAGCCTAAGAAAAGTAGGCTGGACATATACAACACCGGGACCTGAGAGTAATTTCCTTTGAGCAAGAGGGCTGTGTGAATAAGATATATTTATTCAGGTCATGCACAGATTGATTTCTTAATGAAAACAATATGAAAACAATATTTTAATATTCAACAAAAGGGGCAAATTTGTTTCTGGTTAAATCTTAATGTTTTGCTCAACTTGTATATTTTTTAATGTCGGTTTCAGTCAGCTCTAACAAAAAACGAAGAGGTTGCTCAAAACCAACCAGGCAGGGGGGTGTTCCCTTCTGTCTACAACATTCCAAATAAGTGGTTGATGTGATGACTGTGGCACATAAGATTCACTGCCTGCATTAGAACTCATGCTTTCATTCTTTGGTGTAATTAATACTTTGGTGTAATTAATGCTTTTGTATTTTAGCTAAAATAGAATAATTTTTGCAGGAGAGAATCCTTTTTTATAGGTACTATAAAGTATGAGAATCTCCTGTAGGAGACCATGGAATTAAGAGGACCATTTGATTGAAATATTTGTTCTGACTCATGCACAGCGAAGTGTAGACTCTAATTCCCAAATATCTTGGCTGTGCCATTTCAGCTCTGGGTTATAAATTGGAAGGGAAAAGTCAATACTTTGTTTTCATTTATTTAGCAGGTTTTGTTAATTTAGTCCCTCAAAAATAGACCCATTTCAACACTTCTACCCCACTACTCCTCTCCTGTCCTTCCCGCTTTCTTCTTTCTTTTCTCTTTTCTTTACATCTTTCTTTTTATTTAGCAAATTCAGATCAAATACATGAACATTTTCAGGTAAATTTTTGGCTTTGCAGCATTCGTACTCACTTATAAAATTATCATGAGAAGTTGAATATAAACAACCTTTATGAGTCTATTATATATACCCATACCCAATGGTTATATTGATTTAATAAGGACAGGGTTTATAGGCAGAGTTGCCTATCTATTTTATTACTTCACTTATATTTTTATTTTATTTTAGTCCATTTTCACCAATAAAAATGGTCACCGATATACAATGAAAATTGCCTATTGTTCAGATTTTAGGCAGTATAAGAATTAATTGATTAATTTCATTGAAATGGATGAAACTAATAACATAAAATGTTGTTTGCTTTCCAGTATTAGATGCTTAATTAGTAATTTGGCAGATATGACAAGTAGGGAGGGTATTTCCTGGTGGTTGACAATTCATGGAGTTGAGTGCCAACGGCAAATCTAAAATCCCTTAACTGCTGTTAATTAATTACCAGGAAATACCTGGCTCGGGTGGAGTGTATCATTATGCTTCTATTCCATGTAAAACAGTGAAGTGTAAAAAGCAATCAAAATAAGGTACAAAGTGGATTGTAAAAAGCTAGTATAGAGACCAAACTCTGTATATTCACTGTAGTTATGCAGTGACAAAAATACGACATCACCGATGTCCTGTTCACAACCACAGCTCAGAGCAAGGTGTATATGCAATGCATATAATCCTGTGTAATCAGGACGTGTGTTTACAATGGGGTAGCATTTTCTAAAATGCACAAGAGAAGAGTGAAAATGTCTCCTGGAGACTGCCTTCTAACCCATACTCCTTTAAAGTTTGCATTTTATATTCATATTTGAGGATGGTTTTGCTTGTTAATACTTCAAATCAAGGGTACTTATTCACACAGGAAAAAATTAGGTTACAAAAACTGTTGCAAGATATCAGAATTGCTAAAGTGTGTCTCTGAGTTTTCTTCTGTTATTCTAGGTTATGGTCTGCAGTTGCTCATTTATTACTGGAACTTGCTTTACTAATAAAGATGAAAGTATAAATAGTCCTTCATATCAAATAATGCCTATTTCACTCAAATTATACCGTTATTTTCCAATATTTCAAAGGAAAAGAAAGGAAAAAAAGATTATTTTTTTCCAACACTCCCTCTCCCAAGACATCCATGTAATAATTACCTGAGGGAAATCTTGCTTTTTAATAAATTAGAATACTTAGTCTAAGCCATGAGGAAGATGTGATTTACAGACTTTATGATCTTAAGATAGGAGAGACTTATTACAATTTTTTTGCTTATATGAGTGCAAGTCAGATGGGGACCAAACCCAGAGAGCTAGTTTTAGTTTCCTTAATAACCATTCTTCTGGTGACAATAAACACAGGTAAATAAAAATGGAACAGGTGCATTTCATATTATCTCAGACTGCATAAAGATTTTTCTTCTGGTTTTGTGAATGATTTTGTTGGCTACCTTGGCTTTTCAAAGCAGGTTATAATTTACTGTTCTTAAAAGTTATTTTATTGGTTTATGTTGTAACTTTCAGAGGAGCTTTATTCCCCCCTTCTCCCTCCTTCAGCAGCAGTACTGTTATATTTTAAATGTACTTACATGCACATAGTCAAAGTTCAGCATTTCAAACACTTGGGAGCCCAAATTTATTGCAAACTAGAATAATAAAGATTATTAAAAAGAAGAAACGTAGTTATTCCCAGATCTTATAATGAGAGAGAGTATATATGTATTTATACTGATAATTTTATAATTTTCATTTTTTGTGACTTCCCATTAGTATGTACAAACTCATTTTAAATACAAGAAGTGTATCCAGGAGTGTCATTTAGACAATAGGGACATTATAAATACTTAGGGTATTCATGTAAGTTTTTATTAGTAAAACCCGACTTTCGTGAGGATTTGTGAGACCACTTCATGTACACCAAGACTCTTTGTACTGTTCATAAGTAAATTTGACAGAATATACGAATTTTAGGCGGTGCTGCAGGAGGTGGAGACAGAAGTGGGACAGAGAAAGAAATGGGAAACTGTAGAAGGAAGCGTACAGCAAACATAGTTAATTTCCTTATATTTATGAAATGAACAAGTTCCCACACATTACTTTTGACCACAATTGTGTTATATTTTTTTGAAGAACCCCTGAGAATCCGTTGATACCAAGGATAGATAACTCATTGAGCCAATGAAACCTTGCCTTTTTTTAACAAAATAATTCAGATTTGTTTTTCCAGGGTGCTGTGTCTCAGCAAAATTTTACCACTTTTAGGAAGATAGGGAATTCAAAGTACCTTAAATCTAAAGAATACTACTGGTATTCAATGGCTAGTTGTTTAAATTTAAACAGTGTTCCCATGGGACAGGAAAAAACTACAGATAAGAAACAATGTAGTCTAATGTTAAAGATCTTACTATTGTGAGCTTTTCAGTGATCAGTCTAATAATTCACGTTACACTCCTAACAGAACAAGATGTCTTGTATTTATAAATGGAGGGTGGATATTACTGCATAAACTACATACAATGCCTGTAAGGTTTTGTTTAGGTGCTGTTTAAATATTCAGCTCAAATCCTGCTATCAGTGGAGTGAGTGACAGGACTTCAAAGAGCAAGAACACACCCACTTTATCTGATCTAATAGAGATACAATGGGACAATAAATACATGAACATTTCCATTTTTTCAGATGTAAACTTAAGGATAAGAAAGGAATGTTCTGTATTGCTCTGTTTTCCCTGTGAGACACACCTAGTCAATACTGTAGTATACTTTTTTTTTTTTTAATGAAGATAACATTGCAGATTTTGTTTGTAACCAAATCCCATTCAGGAGATTCAGCCATATTTCTTTCTATCTAGATATTGAAATTCTATTTGTGTTGAAAAAGCTAATATTATGTGTCTAAAACTCAGACCTACTGATACCCTAGTCCTGTCTTAAATCTTAGAATCACCAAAGTGACTAAAATAATGATGTATATAATACTATTACTATGTAACCTGTTAATTTATGGCAGCCGCATTTAGAAGTTCAGATGTATAGACAAAAAAGAATCTTAAGTGATTTAATACCAATTGCAGTATAATCTTAATGAGGAAAACTGACCAAGTATTTGAAATTTAGTCTTTACCAACAGTTATCTTTCCTAGAAAATGCATGGAGAGTTCATTTGAGTACCGTTAGAGATCAAAAATAATTAATTGTTTAACTGAATTGAAGACAAATCATAGAACCATAGAATGGTAGGGGTTGGAAGGGACCTCTAAAGATCATCTAGTCTGTGATGTGTATTATGGCATGCATTAGAGAAAAATATGTCCTTCAAATTTCTTGTAGGTGGTACTTTTTTTTTAATCGTTCCTTATTCAAAGCTGCTCTGAATCTAGTCAAAATAGTTATGTTATCTCCTGATTATTTGGCTCCATTTTGTTTCATTGCATCTATGCAGTGTGAAAAAAAGGATATTGTCCTTTATATATAGCAGTCGGATACTCTGCTGATGTCCTTAAGGACAATTCTATTCACTTTATGCAGATTGTAAGGAAATAAATTTCCTTACAAATTGTAATGAAATAAAAAAGGCTACATTCAGGAAGTAGGATTTACTTTTTCTTTTTGTAAAAGAAAAGAAAAATATTATTTAACCTCTTGATAAGTGTTTTTGCAAATAGATATATAAAATATAGTATGTTTTACAAGCCTCTGGCACACAGCTGTTCTGCCAGACTATTGTTTCACACAGCAAAAAGTGGAACACTGGCATGTTTGCAAATGATACACTTGACTATGACTTAAAACCCATTTTGAACCCTGTCCCATATTGATTGCTTGTACATTAATTTGTACATTTATCTTAGAGCAAATTGCTCTGGTATTTAAATGATTCTGTGGATGCAAAGCTTTCAAGCCCCATCCCTTTTTAAAAATTTTTGCTGTATTTACTGAGATTTTTTAATTTATAACTTTGTTGTTCTCTTTAGCAGTATCACAAGTTCCCTTAGATGACATGTATTTATTCTCTAGCATAAATGATGATAAATGTAGTAAAATACTTGTTTTTTCTCGTAATCATTGGTTAAATACATATTGTATTCAAAAGACACATATTTAGATTGTCTTTTGAATAAAGACATTTTTATGAGACCTATTTTTAAACTAGTGCTCTAATGTGCAAGTGATAGATCCTCTGTTGGTGTAAATCAGTGGAGCTATATAAGATGACATCCTCTAGTGATTTAACACTAGAACCTTCTCCCACATCCCTCGAAGATCAGAGAATAAGAGCAATTAATCTTTTACAAGACTTATTTAACCTGATGTCTTGGTCCTTCAAATTTACTCATTATGCCTTCTCCACTGTAACCTATGCAAAATAGCCATGTTACACAGGCATGAGAAATTAAACCTTTGTCTGTGTTGTGGCTTTTCCCTGGTTTCATTCACAGATGACCAGTGTATGTTATGTACAGTCAAGGTAACCTAAGGGTGGAGCAAATGTGATATTTGACCCAGTGTATCTCACTGTAGTGCCAAATTTTAGTCAATAGTTGCTTTTGTGTTTTTGTTCTAGTTGAAATCTACAGTGTTTGCAAGTCACAGGATAATCAGAACACACTGGGAATCTACAGGTGAATTGTCTTCAGCATCTTTACTACTGACAAAACATGTAAGTCTGCACACAGCTCAAATTTCAGCTCTTGTGGTGTTTGCAGGGTTGGCAGTCATGGGATAAAAGTTGTGTTTTCACCAGTAAACAAGACAACTTGAATATGCATATCGTTTGCACATGTTGTTAAGACAACTTCAAGGCAGTTCCATGCCCCCCCCCAAATAGTGTAATACTCTACTGAATTCAATTCAGCCTTCTATTTCTATGCTTAATGTATAAAAAAAAAAATGAAAAAAAGGTTTTCCATGACATGAAAAAATTTGCTGCTGTATTTTCATATTTTAAATACTTTTTTTCATTGCTCTGCCTTTTTTACTGATTTCAATTCAACTGTCCTTATCATCTAATATTCATAACTTTTTTATCTGAAGGAACTCTTATTGCTTTGGAGACAATGGCAATTGTCTGGTAATAATTCTTACTTTTAAATAAAGCCAAATGGTAGCATTTCTGCTACAAAAATATCAGTATATATTTATTGTATGCAGTAGGAAAACTTCAGGCTAAATCTGAAGTTATATCCTGCAGGATTGTGTCTATGCATATGCAATGTTAATCCTACTGGAAATGGAAAAAAAAGAAAAAAGAAAAGCACATCTTCACATCTCTACATGACTATATACAGCTTAAAGCAAAAAATGTGTGTTTTTACTTCTGAGAAGGTATAAAGTATTTAGATTTTTTTTTTTCCCCTTGTTAGCTACATGTATAATGGTTAGTCTGAGCAAGGGGCTAGTTGTGCCTAAGAAGTCCTCAAACTAAACTCCAGACATAAGGATAATTTACCTTAAAGTACACGTCTGGAAGAAGGGTCAGATTGAAAGGTTTATATAAGTTGGCTGTAACAATCATTCAGCTCTCATCTTATTCCACTGTGTGAAACATATTCTTTTTACTCAAATAAAGAGATAGACATGTTAGCTGCTGTAAAAACTGAAGCTGAAGGGAATATTTGAATTCCCATGGTTGAAGGAGAGACTTGATTATTATACAAATTCTATATTTGATCACCTCCGTATTTCCTTCATAGAAAATGGAAGTTACAATAATTGTAATTTGCATGACTCAGATCTTGTTAGTGTATATTAAACAATGTTCTGAATCTGATGACCAAACCAAACATCAAAGAGTAGAGGTGAAACATTTAATTTCTGATTCCTAATTGGGTTTAGGTGAGCACTGCTCAGGAAGCTGCTCTTGAGCGGTGGATGTTCTGGACTTGGACAGATACAGAAAACTGTCATTTGTGTCAATGCACAAACAGCTTTAATGTCGGCAGCAAAAGTGAGTGTTCAGTTTGAAATAAAAGGTAATTGGTTTCATGCAGTTCTTCCACAGAGTTCATGAAGCCTTTGTGAGCTTAGCCTTAATCCTTTGTATGACTCTGGAAAATCTTAGTTATTTATTACATTTAGTTTTCCTTCCAAGTAACCACACAGTCCTAAAATAGCAAAGATGTCATATGATGGGTATTTTATTCCAGGGATAGATAAAATTTGGGACAATGGAGGACTTCACTTTTAAATAATGCCTAGAACAGATTTCTCTGCTTCCTCTATCTCATCCCACCACAATTCTTTCATATGCTGATAAATATAATTTTTTTAATAACAAAGAAACTATAACATTCTTGATCATTATTTGGTTTCTTCCTGACTTTATAATACATTAATATCACCTCTTCATCCCAAATCAGATCCTAAAATTTCTTTCCTACTTGTTGTTTCTGACTTTAATTAAATTATTTGTTTATTTAGAATGCCAAAACTTTCATTAAGAAGTTACAATTGTCATGTAATTGAGGAATATTACTTTTTAGATATTTTGTCAAATAGATAAAATGTATGTGAATAACACTCAGCTGCAAAACAATGGAAATGTTCTTTGCTTTTGAATACAAAGATTTAGGCTTTTGTTTTGGCAGGTTCCTCATTGTATACAAGGGATCTGTAGCATTCAATGATGATGTCACAAATGACATATGTCTCATCCTAGCCCTCGTGTTTTCTTGCTTTACTTCATCAGTTATGTCATTCTTTTACGCTTTTCCTATTGCATTCTCATCACTTTTCTTATCTCTTCCCACATTTGCTTCCTTGCAGCATTGCCTCATTCAGTACATTGCACTCTCCAAGTTCCTTGACAGCTTCTAGATTAACTTCTTTTTTTCTTTTATGTAAAGGTTTTGTTTAGCCTTTGATTTATTTTCCTCTTGTCCCAGTTGCTTTCCTGCAATTTCACTTGTACAGTGCTCTTTCAGTGAGTTTGACAATTCCCCGTGCTTACTGGAATGCACTGTATTAGGATTTTTCATAGTCACTTTGTTGGATTTTGTATTCCTCTGTTTCTAGCATTTGATATTACATCTGGATTTAAATGCTCATTTAGTTCAACTGAATTTGATTCAGGACATGCATGAGTTTTAAATATACTAAATGAGTTTATCTAATCAAAGCTTATTTTTCAAGTAATTTCTCAAGCAAGATTTCCCTGCCCCCTGCTCCATGCTCTCTCTCTTTCTCCACCCTACACCATATATGACTTGACCCTTCTGAAACTGCTTTTTATCAGTTCTTTAATGCATACATAAAAAGCAGCATAGTTTTCCATACCGCTAGTAATTTTAGCATAAATAATTGCCAAATAATAATGTTTGAGATCGCCCCACCAAAATAGATATAAACCTTGTGCTAGAAACAAGGGAATAAATGTTTCCCCCATGAAACTCCATTGATCTACAGAGAACTATTCCGAACCTATTTTTTCAGAAAATTTCTTCCTTTCATTGCTGTAAGTTACGTATTAACAATGTAAATTTTTCATAGGTTTATTAAAGCTTGTTTTGAGTCTTCATGTTATTTCAATGTTACAGGCATTGTGGATATTAGAAAAAGTGAAAAAACATGGCTAAACAAATATATTTATGGCACGAAGGTATGTGAAAATAAAGCAATATTTGACACTGTTGCTATTGTGAAAATACTACTATTTGAGCAAAATTTCTTGATGCTAATGAGTTTATTCAAAATAAATAAAAGCAGGATTAGACAGACAAGTGACTAAAATGAAGAGAAATTTGTTTTGCTCAGAATTGTGTATTACGTTGTTTTACTGTCAATTAATTATAGATGTTTAACATGTCCTACAGCCTTAAAAGGAACATAACAAGTTTCATATTAAGATACTGTAATTTTCCATTAAAACATTGTATATATTGAAGATTAGTACCTTTCCCTTCATTAGGAAAGTTGAGATAATTCATTAGAATTTATAATCTAAGTTTAAATTCAAATAATTTCCCCCCTTCAAAAAAAAAAGCTGCGCTTTCCTGTGATGAGTATGAATTTACACTTTTAAATTGGAATTGCAATGAAATATCAGTGATGCTACACACTGAACCAACCTTTACATATTGCCTGAAAATTCCTAAGTAGAACAGACCAAGTTTCAAGAATAACATCACTTTTATTTCTTTCATTTTCTAGATACAGTATGCATTTTTGTAAATATGTTTTTCTTTTCTCTTATTTATTTTTACCTAACTGAGTGACAGGTGAAAAGGCAGACCAAAAATTGGAGAGAGAGATCAATCTTCTTGCTAATTGTAGACACAGTGTTTAATCTACTAGGGGAAATGTTCTGCCTTTTTATGCCTCCATTTCCTCACTCTGAAGATTTACTAGACCAGACCAGCTGTGGCTAAAAATGGCATTAGATTTGGAATCTCTACTAGAGTTCATCCAAGCTGCCCTGAGGTACACCCTTAATTAGAAAATGTGCTAATTTCAAATTCTTAATTGTTTTAGGAAGAAAGAAAATTATTTTTCCCAGAAATCTATTTTCCTTCTGCAGTGTTTATTTTACTCTTTTTATTTTTGTGTTTGCATATACTTTTCTAAGTTTTGGAAGAGGAACTAATGATTTTATTGCTATAGAAAACAAACTGCAAGAACCTTTATGAAAGAATCATGTTTGGTTTTATGACTGTTTTCAGTTTTTGTCATTTTTTCCTTTGTCATTGAGATTTTAATAATGAAAGGGATGCCTATACAGTAAGCTATAATTATCAATCCGATGGGCAGATGGTGTAGTAAAGGATAAACACAGTATCCTGTTAGGAAACACTGCTTTGACAAACACTATCTGACAAATAAAATCTGTTGTGCCTATGTTTAAAATCAGTTTCTAGTAGCAGTGACACAGTTAACTTATTCTTGCATTGGGCCATATCTTGTCATTTTACATGCTGATCCCACATTGATGTCTCTTTGATTTTTTTATGCACAGCACTGAAGTTGCATTTGCAGTACTTAGATTGCAGGGGAGGGCATAATTCATCCTTGCTTCAAGCTGCAGTTTCTAAGGACGGGAAGATTGTGCCTTGTAGTCAAGGAGGTGCGGTGAGAAAGCAGCTGGATTGGTAGGAGAACAGAGCAAGCAATAAGATGTGTGTGAAGGTCACTCTAACTGCAATGTGAGAATCCCTGTTGTGAATGAGGATTGACCCTGTTTTCTTTGGCTCTGCATCAGCACAAAAGAAAAACTCTTGCCTTGCAGGAATTTTTGCCTTGCAAAAACTTGCTCTTGCATACTAAGAAAACCAGGTCTATATTTTGTCAACACATGGACCAATGTGAGCCATGTTTCTGTCATGAAAGCCACAGTACTTCTGAGGTAGGACTGGCTTTGTGCTGAACTCCTGCAAGGCTTGTCCTTAATGGGAAGGTCTGGCCCAGAAAAAATATTAGATACCACTCCACTGCTTTGGCTTTTGTTGTGAATAGTATGCCAATTGTAAGAAAAGCTGTTGTGTATATCAATTCCCTGAGCAAGGATTTAATGAAAGATGTTAACCAGAACTTCCATTAATTGTAATGAGATTTCCCATTGGGAGTATTAGCCCCAGAAGACACTAATATTTTTAACGCACTAATTCTAATGTTGCTTAACGCTACTGATGGGATCCATAATGGAAATATGTTAACAACAAGCAGGATTCCTATGTATCCATGGTAAGTCTGAGGGGTCCTTTACAAGTTCTCAGTATAAGCAGGAAGGTCTTGTCTAGATTCACATGAAGCACGAGTAGACATGCTCTGAAGAAAACCAAATAATGAAGACAATTCTGAGAATGTGTTCTTGAGTAAATCTGACTTTGTTTGTTTGTAGTATGTGTAAACGTGGAGGCGTAAAAGGGAGAGCCTGAATGAGAACTGTTGTTAGGAAAAACAAAACTCACTGCTGAATGGGAAAAAACAACTAAAGAACTAAAACAAACTAAGAAACGAAGGGTATGCAGGTGCAGAACTTGGAAAAAGAAAATATTGACATTTATTTAAACATTTTAAAAGTTAAAACAGAGATTTAAAAGTAAATCTCTGTTTCGTTATTGTTCTGAAGAACCAGAATATAATTTACACTGATTTACTTCCCTCCTCTTTAATGCTCTAATTGCCAAGTTGCAACTGGGACTGATTCATTTTGATGATGAGAGGGTTATTTTCCTCTAATTTTGAGTTGTCTTTTTTTTCTTTGCTTACCTCTTTTATGGGTCTCTACTTCCTTATTTAGGTGGCTCAATAAAGATTTAGGAGCTTTATCTATTGTAGGTTTTAGCCTTAAAAAAATAATACTGTGATTAATATTTCCATTGTTAATAGTAAAATAATCATTTAGAAAACCCAAACAAAATCCAAGCCACAGGGGAGCTAAACACATATAGTAAGAAAGTGTTTCTGCCATGTAGAATTTATATTTTGAAGAAACCAAATAAAAAGAGAAATATTAGTATCATATTTAAGAGTCTGGGATGAAGAACAGAGCAATTAAATGATTTGCCTTGTGGTTTAGGTCTGAGCTAGGAATAGAATTCAGTCTGACTCCCCAGGCAGGGCATCAAAACCAGTTGATCTTCTTTGTGAGCAAGAAGTGAGGGCTACCTGTTCAGCAGCCTGGATTTGATGAAATATACTCTGCATAATGAATTGTGTTTTACCATAATGAGGGTCTTTTTTTAAAGAATGAATGTTGTAATTCATTAATGATCTATATGCTCAAAGCGTCACTGCTGGAATAATACTTCCTGAACTGATACTTCTTCCTAATCAAAGTGACCGTATCATAAAATCATAGAATGGTTTAGATTGGAAGTGACATTAAAGATCATACAGTTCCAACCTCCATGCCATGGACAATGACAGAAGACGTTCTTTTCTATGCAGCCCTTGTTAACATTCCCACCTGGAACACAAGATCTAAGTATGAAGGAGTGAAAATAAATCCATCACCTCTAGTATGGTTGGGAATACAGATGCAGAAGTCCTTTATTTTCTAGTGTCTACTGCAGAGAACTCATCCATTTAAACCAGCCATGGTGATATAACAATACATGTCCTAAAGAAATGTTGTTACGATTTACCTTGATAAAATAAATTCTCCAATGATTAATTAGATTTAGAATTAGAATTCCAGCCCTGCTGGAGGCTGGATAGGCTAGATTTTAGCCTGAGAGATACAAAACATGGAAAAATCTGCCTGGCATGCTCTTTCTTTCAATTGACTTTAAGGAAGGCATGTCCAAGGCAGAAAAAAAAAAATATCTAAAATTAAAAAATAAACTAAACAATGTCTAGAACACACTGAAACTTCCGGAAGAGAGGAATGTGTTACCTAATTTCATAGAAATTGCACAGAAAGGAGGGCTGTAAGATATGTAGAGAAGGGGTTTATGTGGGAGCTTTTTTACTTGGTACGATAACCATGATAAAAGTTGGAGTTTGCACACTACTTGTTCCCAGACATGTCCTTAAGCTGTCTTTAATGAATGCCATTCTTATTAATTTAAATGCAGCTTAGATGCAGAAAGCAATAAGATAATTGAAGAAGTTCTTAATTTAGAAGCAGTTTATATGGTTATTCCATATGAAGTAGCAGAGCTATCAACTGTTAAAGTCAAGACAGAGATATGAATTTTCAGAGATATATTTAACAGCAATTACTGCTAAATCTCCAGGGGTGGGTGATTGCTTTAATTCTGAGATGGTCTTTGGGGTGTGAGGGAAAATCCTTACCGCTCTTTAAAGGAGGAAAATTACCCTGATTTTGAAGGATTATAAATTCATATTCCCAAGGCCTGCTGACTTCCAGCAGAGACTCCATCTGCATGATAACTAAACCTTTTGGAGCAGGAGCTCTCCTTTTGTGCTTGCAAAAGACCAAGCACACCAAAGTTCTGGGGTGCTGTAGCAATAATGTGGGACAGTAGTAATTCACTGGGAAGAACATTATGCAGACTATAAGGTATATGAAGCTAATATATCCTTTCAAGGACATTGCATCAAAAGAGAAAAACCCTTCTTTCTGCTACTACTAAGATCAGAAACTTTCTGTATTTGTTGTTAGGACACCTGCTGTCTAAAAATTAGCTTTGGGCAAAGGGTTACCTCTCATTCATTTGGGTAGTTTTCAGTGGGTTCATTCCTGAGTTTACTTTCAGTTGCCTCTAATTCTTATTTAAACTTTATGTCTGAGCAACCCAGCATTGCAAAACAACTTCTGCTGAAATAGGTTTTTTTCACCAATATCATGTAAAAACTTTGAGAGGCAGAGAAGTTCTCAGGCTTCAATATGAAACCACAAAACACATATGGTCCCTTAACTGGAGTTTGCTCCAAAGTATTACGAACCTGAGATTAGAATTTCCACCAATACAGAAGCTGAAATTACCTGGGTTTGATTTTGTGGCATTTTATGCCAGTCTTATAGAGAAAGTATGAACTTCTTCGTTTGGAAATGTTTTAGCAGAAGGAGCCCTTATTATAAATGATGTAAACAAGTAATATCTGATAATGGATTTCTACCTGTGTGTATCAAAATAAGCAATGTAATGACCTCTTTCAGAATGTTTAAAATTAGAATAAATCTGGAATATTTTTGCTTTAAAAACAAAAAAACCCAAACACTTAGTCTGCTTTTGTAAGACAGGAAAAGGAGTTGTTTATAGTTTACTTGGTGTAAAATAACTGAATTTCAACAAACCTGGCTTCTAGCCAGGGGTTATATGACCATATTTGTCTAATACAAATAATTCAGTGTTTAATGTTGTATTGGAACTGCATTCTTAATTGTGGAGTTCTTGATGTCTTTAAGAAAAAAAAAATTAGCTTAACAACTAAATGTATCAAGACTATGGGTAGTAAACTGATTTTTCAACATACTAGGATATGTAAGGAAGTTCATATCACTACCATCTGTACCTGAATCTGTTTCTGAATGTTCTTTTTTCCTTAGGAATGTGGTTCATCATCTGTTCTCAGTCAAGCACCACTGACTGAACACTTCTATACATGTGCAGGTGGGTGCAACTTTGAACATAATAAATGGATTTTAAATATGACTGCTAAAGTTTTACTTACACCATGATGATAATGAAGAGGAGAGAGATTTTTCTGTGTTATTTAATGTGACTGCATTGAAACAACCTACTTAGAGCATACTTCTGGCCATCCCTTGTGATGTTGGTTAGCATTGAGAGAGGAGGGGTCATCCTGTGACAGCAGAAGTTTCACTCAGTGTTTAGTTGGGTACTCGGCTGTGGAACGAAAAAACAGATGTGGAATGAGCTTCTCAACCAACTAACAGGAGGGAGAAGACAATCAAGTTGTTAAAGCTATGTCCTTGATGTGCTGTTCAGTTTGTCCTCATGCAGTGGAGAGGGAGGATGTGGGATATTTCTTTGAAGAACAGGTGTGAAGAGTATTTGACATACCACTCTCTGTGATCTTCCTAATGGCATTAACCAGAGAGCTACTAGTTAGGAACCCTCCCTCATACATGCAGACTATATAGACATTAGACCAGAGTAGAAACCTATTTGCAGTAGCTGAATTCTGAAGAAGTTGCCATGTAAGTCGAATTTCTCCCCTATCCCACCACCTCTTTTTTTAAGAGGCTTTCTCTATTACTCAATAATAGGTATTTTCGTTGTTTAGGATTATTCAGTAAAACCCTGTGTTTATTTATATGATCTGAAAATGGTAGAAGTTAGTAAAGACCTTTACAGGTATATCTTTTTTTTTTCCCGGTTATGCCTTGAATATTACTCTTCTGAATAGACAAAATTACTCTGCAAATTTTTATATCTCCTTCACAATATGTTTTCACTGAACCTATGGCTTCAGTCTAGCTGCTTTATATGTTTCCTTTATTAAAAATATACTTTCTACTGTAGCGGTTTTTTGTTCTAGTTAAAACCTACAAAAATTAGTTTGTTACAAATTGTACATATGTGGTTTCATTGCAAGATAGAAACACAGATAAATTCGTAGTATCAGAAGGTTAGATAGAACCACTCATCCTATTAAAGTTTCCAGATAACTCTTATTATACAATTGCATTTTCTGCTGTTTATAACTTTATAAAACTCTGATTTAAGGGATTTATTTTCTTTTTTAGATGTCTGCCTCAGTCTGAGATGTCATTAAAAAATACCGCCAAAATGTTCTAGACATTCCCAAGGAGCTGGAAAGATGTGCTGAATTCCAGAAGAATTTCAAAGGTCCCCAGTGAGTTTGAAATCTCTTCAGAGATGATTGCTAATATTGATGAAATAGTAAGTGGCTTTTTCTTTCCTTTTCACAATTCAATGAGGTTTTAACCACAGTCCATTCAAGTAGATGCCAAAGCACTGTTTTTACTGAAGGTGATATTTTAACAACTGACTAATTCCCCTGTGTGCCTTCCTTGTAGCATATCCAACCTGAAACTCATTATTATTTTAAGTTTCTATTATGGTTGCAGTCATAGTCCTCAGCCAATTTGTGAGTGTGCTATGCTGAATATAGAACAAGAACCAACAATAAGTGTCTGCTGCAAAGAATCATGACATTCTGAAAGCATGTCCTAAGCCCTCTTAAAAAAACAGGCCTTTTCACAGCACCGCATAGAGAGACCCCCTAAATTATGATACTTAAAATTACTTCTAATGCTATTAAAAAAATCAGAGTAGTTAAACTTTTTCTATCATTCTTTCAAGGTTTTGGAGTGGAAATAAGAAACCTCATGGATTCTGTATTAATTACTTTAAGTACTATATTTATGGCACCAGTGATCAGAATTTCAGGGTTCATATCTGTTGTTCCAAATGATATTCACCTCTTATTGTATATATTTCTATTTAACATGTGCAGGAGGAGCCACCTTCAATATTTTTTAATTATCTCTTCTATTGTTTTCTCTTTATTTTTTTCTTTTTAAAACAATTCTCTTGTTTTCAGCAGCAGCATGCGAATTCCTATGAGTTTTGCAGTAATTGGTAACTTGTAACTTGTTGCTGTGAACATCAGGATTGTAAAATGTTTAAAAACATCAATGAATTGTAAATTAAAGGGTAAGAAAAAAGAAGAAGAATTGCAATAACTGAGTGTATTTGTATCTTTAAAAATTGTGGCAGGTTTTCATGTGTGTATTGGCAATATTTAATAAATACACATTTTTGATAACTATATAAATCATAGGATTAATAAACCTTAATTTAATTGAATTTAATCTTTTACTGTTAGCTCACATTTTTTGATCTTCAACATTTTGGACCCAATTTTGTATTCTTTTCCACAGTAGTGAGCAATCATTTTAGCTAATAGTTTTGTTGCTGGAGTCAATAGGATTAATAATTTTAAACTGAGCCATTTGGCTTGCACGTTGTGTGACTAGGGAGCTCTCTTTTCTTCCATTTAAAGAACATGGCAAGCTTTTATTAATTTGCCGGGAAATGACTGTTCAAAAACCTAATGCATGTAATAAGTAAACAAGGAAATGTTAAGAAAACAGAAAAATGTTTGTAGAACTGCCAAGTTATTTTAAGCTTTGGAAATGATCTCATAATATGGAAAAATAAAAAGGAATGTAAATTACTTATTTAGTAAAGGGTGAAAAAATAACCAAAGTTGAACTGGTATCCTTTTCCTTCCTGATAGATGTCCCAATTTGATGAATGATTCAAAGGAAATTGTTATGTTTATCATTTAAAACCTTAATCAATGATTATCTGATTTTTTGGAGATGATGTTGTTAGGAATTTTCTCATTCTGGTGTGTCACTATGTCTGACAATGGGTAACATTAACAGAGCAATACAACAAATCCTCTATTTTATGGGTTCTTTTGTGTATTTCAGAGCACAAGTCCTGTCCCCGCTGTCAAAATGTGACATCACCTTTAACTGCAACCTCTTGTTTACCACTGGGAGTTGTTCCAAACAAACCCTAGCTTTTCTTCCTTCTAGCATTTGAAGCCATTTTCATCAGCTATCCTGATAGTCGGATTACTCATTTGAGTCCTGCTCTCCCTACATCTATGATAACTAATTAAACGGTAAATTAACACATGTTAATATATGATATGCCTTGGTAACAGCGCATGAGACTCTTAATTTATTTTTACCTCTGTTTTTCTTCTTGTACTTATTTTTGATTCATTGGATCACTTATCAACTAAGATTATATTTTTTTATTTGATTGTTATCAGAAAAAAAAATTTGTTCTGGGGAATTTATTGCTTAATAAAAACAGTAGAGTACTCGGGAGAATCAGTGAAAAGAGTCTCTTTTTTCTGAGATTTGTTGTATAATTTTGAATTTCCAAAAATTAAGTATCACCTGCTTCCCAGAAAAAAATCTTGGTGTCACAAATTTAATCTTCAACAAACAGGCAAAGTTTGAACAAAATAAAAAAGCTTTTGACGTAGAAAAATATGTCCCAAAATTAAATTGCAAAGTTTGACAAGTAACTGTTATTAATATAACAATTCTACATTTAAAGCAAATAGCGAAATGATAGTTTAGAAATTATGTTTTTTTCACAGCCTTCCTGGCTTCTCTTTTTCTCTTCAGCTGGTTTAATATTTGACAACAAGCACATATCTAAATAAATTCCAAAGAATGGATTGGGAATTGTCAGATGGTAGAAGAGTAATCTCAGATGTCCTGAATAAATGGTAAAAAGCTTGGGTTTGATGCTTTCTGAAATACAGGTATTGGCTGGTAGAGCATAATTATATTACCATGTCAAAATGTTCCAGGTTAAATTTTCAAAGACATAAATGATATCACATAATGTTATGTTTTCTGGTTTACGTAGGATAGCAAATGAAGTGTCACTTTGATTTTTGTTCAACTAGGCATGTGCCTTGGAAAAAATTCACCTAAAGTGTTTGACCTTTAAAAGTCTAAGAATCAGTTACTAAAAAGTTCATTTAGCAAAATTTACTGCCTTTTTCAAAAAATAGGCTGAGAGTTTTATGTGGCGAGCAAAGCTCTATTTTTACATTGGATATCTTGATGAGTTTCCCATAAAGTCACTGAGCCTGTGAATGTTAGGTAGTTCTATCTACCACAGGGTTACAAGGGCCGAAGTTTTGAAACTGATGCTCATTGTTATGTTTACAGTTCTTTGTCATTCTTTGACAGAAATATTCCATGCTTATTTTGGATCTCTTATGACATATTGAGCACTACATGGATTTAGAATCAAATCCTTTGGAATCGGCATGCAAATATAACAGGGTTGATGTAAAAGCACAAACTCTGGCCTTTCACTACATGTGAGTTTGTAAAATTATCTGATCAGTAAATTTGATCCAGAGCTTTAAAAGACACTTTCCTGAACATTTCAAAGCAACCTATTTTTGCACTGACATTGTGCACCAAAGGAGCTATTTTGATGTGATTCATATCCTGGTGTTTATAAACACTGTGAAAATTTCTGTACCAAATGATGTTTCCACTAGATGTGGAAGAAATTAACAACCTATGTTCTTAAATATCCTCATGTTAACATGTTCCATCATGAAATTAATTAACTGAGTATTTGCCATTATGAAATGAGCCTTTCTTACTCTCCAAGTTAAAGCAACTGACCATCATCATACAGTGCTGGTACTTCGTGCTGCTCTGCTGGTTTCCTAGGCTTTGTGTGGCACTGGTTACCCAAACCTATAGACAGCTTACTCCGGCTGTCCTGGCCACCCTAGTGCAATTGGTGCAGAATCTTGCCAGTAAGATCTTTTACTATGCACATCAGTCAGACAGTATTCTTCTTGTCACTTTTTTCTTTCTAACCTCTCGAATAACGCTGTTTTTCAATATATTTGGCTAACAAACCTACAGGCTTTTCCCCTAAGGCAAGTTATCAAATAACTACTGTTAACTTGAATACAATAGAGAAAAAGAGTTACCTTGTTATCAGCTAGAATTTTCAATTGTTTTTCGGTTTCGGTTGTTGGGGTTTTTTAATGTGTGGGTTTTTTGTTCTGTTTTTTTTTTGTTTGTTTTTTGTGGGGTGTTGTCTGTTTGGTTTTGGGTTTTTCTTATTTGCTTATTTGTTTTCTGGTAAAACTGTAAACTCTCCAGTATAAAGGCAGTATCTCTCCAGATTCCCACAGCATGTAGTCCTGATACAAATAAATGCTGATAATAAATAATAATCTATTTAATTAAGCTCCCATTATCCCTATTAAGGTGGAGTTAACAACAATTTTGTGTGAGAGTTCATTCTGAGTGAAAATAACCCTAACAATATAAAGTACATCATCTCTTACTGCAGCCAAATATTTGTAAACTGAAGTTTCTGAGAGCCTAAGTGGTAACAGTCATCTTGCAAACAGATGGGACAGTCCTGTGTTTGTGAACTTTTGCCCTAAGAAGCAAGAGGGCAAAGGAAAGGAGGGAGGAGAAGATAGAAGAAATGTTCAGTAATTACTACTTTTTGCACAGTATTACCTTGCAATTATTGTTGCATTCAGGTGCATGTGTATAATAGATCTCTAGAAACAGTCTCAGAGTAATTCATATACAGCAGGTAGGTGTCATTTTGAAAATTGCCATTGGGTGTTTATATAGTTGTTGGGTTGGTACCTTTTTCCTAGCCACAGTAAACAGAGTGACAGAGTGGTGTGCTAGGCTATTACTGATGTCGTAGACTGAATTACACGCTAGAAACAGAAATTTACTTTCAATTGAACTGAAAAATCATTTAAAATTTGAAGTAAAGAGCCTGCAGTTTTTATCTTGTTCAATATTCTGCTTTGAAGACTAAATTAATCAAATTTATAGGGTTTATGAAGGTGCCTCAGTGTGGTCTAAAACTGAGGTGAGAAAATAAAGTATTTAAGCATGATCACTTTGTTGTGCAGTAATGTTAAGTGCTCTTCTACTTCAAAGAGTAAACTTAGTGGCAGAATATTTTAATTTTTGATGTTCTAGAATTCCCTATACATCTTATATGCCATTAATGCAGGTTGTTGATATTCACTGTTAGGTTATTTTATATCCTGTTTCAATACTGGCAATGTCATATAGTTTCATACACAGTGAAATAGTTCTCATTTTCAAATCTGGTTAGGTAGGAAATATTTCCCATAAAGATTTGTACATGAAATCTGTCAGTAGTTTTGTTCACTACCTTATGCTTTTTGAAATAGGCTTTGTTATTTTGCAGCATCCTAACATGCTCATCATATCTCTTTTAAACTCCAGTACTCCTCCAACCATTACAAATTGTCCACAGGCTATCACCACAACCACTGAGATGCATCCAGTACAAGTCAGCTGGGAATAACCTGAAATTAGTGCCAGTGGTGGAAATGCTTCTATATCCAATACCTCCTGCTTCCAGTACAGAACTTGTCGCGTTCAGTATAGAGCCATGACAAAGCTGGAAACACAGCCTTTTGCCTGTTTCAAGTAATCATCAAAAGTAAGTGCTATTTTAGGATAAGATTTGACAGATTTAAATCTGGATACTGCCGCTTCTTTCATAGTTCAGTTTCCAGTACCTAGTCCAGTGTCCATGTTTGTTTCCATGCTCAGTTTCGTACCAGGTCCACTATGACAAATAGCATGAATATTTTAGATTTAAAAATAGAGTTCTGCCTAGAACTTTTGATGCTAGTGAGCCAGCTCCTCCATGTAGTTTATTAGTTCAGGGAAACACTTGCCTACTAGGGAATAATTTTTATAAAAACCATTATTTTACCATTTTCTTGAGTAATGACCAGTTGAGGGCCTGAGTGACTAATGACTTCTAGTTGTCTTCACTGTAGCCTGATTACTGTGCTTGATGCTGTTGACAGACTCCTACAATGTTTGTATTCTCACCAGCAAAGCCTGCATTTGCACTGTGAGGATTTCCAACATTTTAGAATGCAATGATGAGATATGCAGATCAATAATATAGTGATGTGCTATCTCAAACACACATTTGCTTGGAAAGCTGTTGCTGTTATTGCTGTCTCTCTGTGAGACATTCTGCTCATGTGGATACTCTCCTTAAGCACTTCATTGCAAAGTCTGGTTACTTGTTCAACAAAGGTAACTTTAAAGTAGTTTAAGCTGTGTAACCAGGCTCAGACTTTGTGCCAAAGTGATTGGGATATGCATAGAGAGACCATTATGGCTTTCTTCAGTAGGAACCACTTCTTCCCACAGAGGACGGAAAAGGCCAAGAGGGTGGTGGATTTGATAAAGAACATTTGTAAATCTTATTACTTCCACTTGAGTTTATCATCTCTGGTAACACAGATATTATAAAATTAATATGAGTGTTTCCATAAAGGATGAATAGCTTTTTAGGATTAGATTGATTATCAATCCTATTTGCGTAGCTAAACACTCTAATATGCAGAAACGGAATGCTTTCTAGTCAGCAGAACTTGAGAGAAGGTTTTCAAGATCAGAGTTGCTCTAAATTCAATGAGCATTTTTAAAATGCAACCAAATGTTCTGAATTAAGGTCATAACATTGAAAAAGTAGTTACTATAAAAATGAAAAAAAAGAAAGCGGCTCCCTCTGGCTTGGTTTCTCATAGAAGCCAAAGCATGACTACAAAGGTTCGTTGACATGATGGCAGAACATGAGAGAAGTTTATAGAGAATGGTAACTACTTCCAATAAAACACAGGAATCACTTTAATACAACTTCCAAAAAGCTTTTTGAGATGTTTGGAGTTTGCATGTTCTCTTTGATTTTCAGGTATATTAAAAAGTCCTATACACATATTCAGCCTTACGTTTTGCACACAGCATCATTTAACCTGTTTGTGACATTCTATGGGAATAATATTATGCTTATTTTGTTGTGATTTTCAGATGGAAGTTTGGGGTTTTTTTGGGGCATGTTGTGGTAATTATATGTACATGTATTTTAACTGTATTTTATGAAAATACAATTTACTGTGTACCAGCCTGAGCAGGACCTCACTTTGGGGAGGAAAATAGGAACAAAGGCTAAGGTTGAAGGTAGTGTTAATATCTTTGACAGTGGTTTGCTGTAAATGTTTTTACCTCTTTGAATGTAGAAATCTGAATTCTACAACAAATTTGTAATGTTTTCAGTTGGCTTGTACATAATGTTTAGGAGTAAAATAATATCATAGGTTGTGTTAGCCAGAATAATACTGCACCAATTGTAACCAGCCAACATGACTGCGTTATTCAGGCTGTCTCATTTATTTATTTTAGAAAATTAGTTTGGCTGTTTATCAGGAAGTGACTTCAGTATGGAAGCACAGTAATTCAATTATCAAATTCTTCTTTTTCTAACTCTTCCAACAAAATGCATATGAACTTAATGTAAGAAAAACATTTATTTGCAGCTTCTTGTCTTCAATAACTCATTATGTCATGTGCAACATGATTCACCCTGCAAGGTTTATCTGTCACAGGGGTAGAATGAAGAATTCTAGGAGCATCTAAAACATATTATTCTGTTGTAGACAGTGATACTATTCCTAGGTGGAACACCTCAATCACCTTTTGGATGAAATCCCTCCAACCTCTGGGCCTTTGTAGCTTGTGTTCCTGACTGTCTTGAGACAAGTGATCAAAAAATCTCTAGCTTAAGGACCATATTGCCCCCAGGGATGCTGTTACTTTTTGTCAAATACTGAAATTGGATTGCTGAAATTGCAATGTGTCCTCCAAAGATGGCTGTTAAAACATTTTAAGGAACTGAGTGAAAATTGGAGAACGTTCAAAGCAATTCACAGTCACTGTTCAAAGTTCACACTCTCTTGCTGTTAGTAAGAAGGAAAAAAGCCACATAAGAGTAAGTTTAGTAAAATATGTCAGGTGGCAGAAGTTTCTTTCTTAAGAGGAAATCCAGCTTGGAGAAGGCTTCTGCTGTCTATGGGTAATTATTTATTTATTTATTTATTTATTTATTTATGTTGCCAGTTTTTACTTTATTTGTCACACATAAATTCACAAAAAGTAATTATCCATACTATGGGTTGAAAATAACAGTGTCAAATAGTATAGGGATTTAGTTAGAAATCTAAAAGAGGAAACGGTAGATCGTCACAGAGGCTCGAAACAACATTGGAACAAAACAGGAATGTAAGCCTACAGATAAATGATAATGTAATTTATGATACTGGATATAATAATCTTGGGAAAGAGGTGAATACACAAAGATTTATAAGTAGGTTACAGAAAGTGTCCCGCCTGCCTCAGCTGACAGAATATCAATTCCTTTGGCAGGGTGCCTTTATGGAGACACTATTGCCTAACATAGCTGCATGAATCAGCAATCCGATACTGCTGCTTTGCAATGTGGTGAGAAACAGACCAAGGTCCTAGTGACTAGTTTGAGTAGTTATGTTACTGGGACAACAAGTGTAAACTTCAGCTGTTTGGAGACCTTTCTAAGAAGAATACTGGCACAGTTCTGCTATAAGCAAAACTGGACTTTTGCAGCTTGTGCATCACAGACACCAACAAATCTTAGTGCTGTTGTGATCAGATAAAGAAAAATATTTGTAATCCAGTTGGGTTGGGCTGGGGAAAAAAAGTCTGGAGTTCTGGCCATCTGGTTTGAAACAAATGAAAAAATTATCCTGGCAAATTCTTCTCCTTTCCAAGAGTAGACAGATGATATACAAGAGCATGATTTGCAAATTGAATATAAACCTGAAATGGCTTAAGGATTTGAGTGCAGTGGCTAAAAGGACAAAGCCCAATGCATCTGTTTGCTTTGGAAAACCCACAGTTGTCTGATTTTGCCTGAAATATGAATGCTGTATTCAAGATTTTTTGATAAAATCTCAAACAGTTGCTCAAGGTGATAAACTCCAAATCATTATTAAAGATGTTAAGACAGTTTGCTGTTATCTCTTGAAAGGTGTTGCATGCATATCATTGTATATGTTACCTGTTATCAGATTGAGTATTATATAAATTAGGGAAGGTGTTTGTTTAAAGCCATTGGGGAGGTCTGTAACTTCCTTAATACCAGAAATTAGATACAAATAAGTGACCTGCTTAATTGCAAGTCTGTGTAGTGCATCATGCTAAAATACATGATGAAAACTATGAAGTAGGCATTAGCTGTTTTTCAGCTAAAATGGGACAGGATATCCACTAGAAGAGTTAACCAACATGGTAAATCTGTCTTGTTATACCCAGTGTGTAAATGGAATAGTACGGAAACACTGATGTTAATGTTTCACTGCTGAGAGGAGGGAGATGTGGGAGGACAGACAACTTTGTGAGGGCAGCTGGGGCTGGATCTGGGGGCAGTAACATAACCTACCGAGGTGTAATTCTTTACAGTTCATTCAACACCACTGTTACAGACCCATAATAAAGCTGAAATAGCGTGTTTGAAGGGAGTTAAGAAAAACAAATCTATCCAGAGCTTTTGAAGGATGGCTCTAGAACCTGAAGAAAACAGCTGGTAGGGAAGTTGGTGTTTGCATTTAAAGTGGATCTGAATGGTAGATAGGACTGTGTTATTTATAAGACAGACCTGCACTGCAATCAGGGATTTAAAATCAGGGGTCTGCACCAGCAATCAAAGCATCTGTGGTGAGAATAGCTTTAATTTACCTAGTTTAAAATTATATTAAACATTAACGAAAGGAAAATAACAGGGAAAAATAAACCCAAGGTATGTTGGCTGTAATGACAAAAGACCAGAAAGAAGGGAAAATGGAAAATTATAGCATTTGAGAATTTTGGTTTTGTGTTCCATATTTTTTGGTGAGTGTTACATATTTTATTTTTGTGTTCCATATTTTATCATAGCCTCTTAAAAATAATGACCTTCTCTTCCAGCAAAATAATTTTTTAGTGAATAACTTCAAATTGTTCGAAAAGTAAACTATTCTTTGCTTCACTATTTCCTCAATATTCAGAAACTGTCATGAAGTGAGTAATTTTAAAAATAAAAAGGTTAAACAGATTAATTTCTTAGAGGGGATTTTAGTTATTGTATTTCTTCTGGAGTGATGGAAATGGGGTTTATTCTGTAACATTTGGTTTATTGTCATTTGATTTAGAACCTGATAGTTCATGTACTAACAATCCATCTGTGAAGGAGGCATCAGCAGCAAAATGATCAACCAGCAGCAATTCTGCATCCTGTTGCATATGAAGGGCATTGATTTCCACCAAAGAGTGTGGGTCTGGCTTATTTTTGCCAGACTACCTATATGGCAAATTTCTCCTATTTGTGTGTAGCCTGGCAAACAACAAAGCATGGTATACCAGAAGCTTGCACAGGTAAGGCCGTCTTGAAAATTTCAAAGGGTTTGATTGCTTAAAGCTTTTTTGCTGATTGAAAGCTTGTTGATTAAAGCATTCAGTTGTTGTTAGAGAAAATCATGCTGAATGAGTGTGACCTAAATTGAGAAAAGAATGGATTTGTTTCTTTGTCTCCAGGTAGGCTGCCTTTTGGGTGAGGATTCTGATGTCAGATATTCTGAAGTAGATTGAGTTTGGAAGAGTTACATGGGCATAAAGCCAAGGTTAATAGGGAATTGGCTTGATTATATAGCCTGCTTTAATGCTCTTGCAAACACTGGTTGCAATTTCTAGGCTTTTGTGCATTTGTAAAATACACATACACCCACACACAGATTTTTAGCTACACAGTTCTTGAAGGCTTAAATATAAGCCTTCTGCAGCATTTGTTTCATTGTGTCTTTCAGCAAACCCAGGGGTCGGTACTGGGACCGGTGTTGTTCAATATCTTCATCAACGACCTGGATGAGGGTACAGAATGTATCCTCAGCAAGTTTGCTGATGACACTAAGCTGGGAGGAGTGGCTGACACACCAGAGGGTTGTGCTGCCATTCAGCAAGACCTTGATAGGCTGGAGAGTTGGGCGGGGAGAAACTTAATGAAATTCAAGAAGGGCAAGTGCAGAGTTTTGCATCTGGGGAAGAACAACACCATGCACCAGTACAGGCTGGGGGCTGACCTGCTGGAGAGCAGTGTAGGGGAAAGGGACCTGGGGGTCCTGGTGGACAGGAGGATGACCATGAGCCAGCAATGTGCCCTTGTGGCCAAGAAGGCCAATGGCATCCTGGGGTGCATTAGAAGGGGGGTGGTTAGTAGGTCGAGAGAGGTTCTCCTCCCCCTCTATTCTGCCCTAGTGAGGCCACATCTGGAGTATTGTGTCCAGTTCTGGGCCCCACAGTTCAGGAAGGACATGGAACTGCTTGAGAGAGTCCAGCGCAGAGCCACTAAGATGATGAAGGGAGTGGAACATCTCCCTTTTGAGGAAAGGCTGAGGAAGCTGGGTCTCTTTAGCTTGGAGAAAAGGAGAC
>VZRW01004043.1:0-150482 GCA_013398125.1 Aegotheles bennettii | reverse complement strand
TGCTCCGGCAGGGGGGTTGGACTAGATGATCTTTTGAGGTCCCTTCTAACCCTAGAATTCTGTGACTCTGTGATCTTCACTCTTCTTTTCTAGAAAAATGGTAAGGTAGTACAGTATATTTTTACTGTCATGACTATTTGCTGACTGGTGGGCCATAGCAGATATGGAGTCATGTGGCATCTGTACAAGAACAATAATTTTTAGCACAAAATTATTAAACAAACATTCTCCAAGGACCTAATATAAAGGATGCTGATTTATAGATTGAAAATATGCCCTGGAGTCTTGGAGAGCCTTATGTTTTGCTTTCCCATTAGCTACTGATGGGATGACTGTGCTTGGAAATTTGCCAGAGTAGATATTCCAGAAAAATTATTTATGGTTAAAATGTTTTGTTCCAACATGAATAAAGCAAATTGAGAATAAAAACACACAACCCTCTTTTATTCTGGAGGAAGTGTCCACAAGGGGAGCTCTGGAACAAGTAGTCTGTGGAAAGCTATTGCAGGAAACTGCCAGTGTATGAAGCACATGCTGATGGGTACTGTAGAGGCTTTTTAATAAATCCTTTTATAAAAAGGCATTAGATCTTGGAAAGAACACCTTGGCTCTTAGAACAGAGCCAAGATAGACTCAAAAGAGACAAGAAAACTAAATAAACTAAATATTTAAACAAAAGAGGGCCAGAATATGTGGCCTTGTTCAAATTCACATAAGAAATGGAAGTCTCAAGGAGCTCTTCTCTTGAAGATGTTGTATGGCTAAAAGGATACCTGAACTGGTTTACTGTTGAGATGGCTGGGTGGTCACAGACCTTCACTGAACTGACAGGTAAAAATGGATCTTGTCATAAGTATTTAGCTCTGAGAGTTCAGGTCCTGCCTGCGGCTTTCTGAAGCTCTGGCGGGACAGGTGCTCCTCTGTTGCACTCCCATTGCAGGCTTCAGTAGGTCTGAGGCTCACATCTTCCTGCGATTGCAGACTTCAGAGGCAGATGAATTGACTTTGAATCTCAAAGCAAAGCGGAATAATTTTAATGACACATTGTTGGAGGGGATATAATATTGTAATTCCCTATCGCATGGCCGTGCTAAGTATTTACAGATGGTGAAGAAAACTTGCAAAAATAAAATGACAGGTTCAAAGTGGGTAGAAGTAAGATCATCTTTTTTGCTGAATTGTGCTTTCTGTCATCACTGAAATGAAAACACACTGTCCACACTGTATGTTTGTTACTGAGGGGATCTCAAGTTCTCAGTTTTTAAGCAGCTGTTTATACTGAAAGGCAATCCTAGACACCAGAAATAGTCTGTTTAGCCTTTTTCTGTGTTCAAAAGTACATACTGGATCATACTTCATATATCTTTAGTATATCCCTTGAGCTGCATTGTTTGAAAAATAGAATATGAAGGTAATGATACAGTAATATCAGCCAGAATTGTCCTTTAAATTTAAACACCAGTCTTATGCAATGGGGTGTAAACTCGGACCTGTAATTATCAAGCAGCTGTGCATTATCTGGGCTGTTCTAAGGCACACGAGGTCCAGAAAACAAGATTCACTACAGTATCCTGAAGATGATTGCAATGAGGCAGCAGTGATAAAAACCCTCTAATTTTAGCAACAGTGGAGCACATTTTTGCCAGACACCCCTCTGTTCTTTCCAGTTGCAACTTGAAGCCAGATGTTCATATAGTGATGTACACTATATACAGCATCTTCCAGCTCATTGTGGGCCTGGAAACATAATACAGTAGGTCTGAAAAAGGAGTATTCTGAAAGCACTGGCAGTTTGATATTTCATTATGTATTTCAATGTATTTTAGAGCATGTTCTCTCCCTTTGTGATAACTCACTTTCTCCAGTAAATGTTGATTATTTGCAACTTGAAGAAAACTATGATTCTTTAGGTGTATCTCGCTAAGCACAGCCTGTCCACCAGTATGCACGGGCAACTATCATGCCCTTGATTAGAGAGCAGCTTCCTGTTACCAGGTCTAAAATCTGATGTTTTTCCTGAATGTAGGTGATGATAAGCTGTCAGAGGCTACTTCAAATAAATGCTCTGAAAGAAATGTATAGAACCTCAAACAAAGAACTCAGAGGCTACTGGGTCAGCTGGTCAAATGCAATCGAGCCCAGCAGTTGAAGTCTGTGGTCTCAAAGTGGTGGTTAAGAAGTTAGTGAACAGAACATGTCAGAAAGGTGTTCCATGGGTAGACCACATAGATGCTGTTGCTTTGTGAGTGTGATGACAATACTAATTCAAAGGTTAGGTGGCAGTTAGCAGGGCAAACTTTTAAAAAAATTTTTTTATTTAATGATGCACATCCACATGTGTTTAATCCAAACCCATGTTAGTTCTGTACAATTTAGTTACAGTTCAGAGTGAACCACTGCTAGACTAGTTGTCTCATTATATTCATATTTTGTTGTTTTCTGCTGCAACCAAAGGAGACATTACTAAAAAAGCAATGTATTTTCAGCCTTTAAAAAGATCATGCTCACTTCGAGATAGATAGGTTGGTCCAGACATCTTACTTAAACTGTTTTACTTAAGTCTATTGGAACTTTCTTATCCAGTCTAGAAATAGGAGATAGGATTTAAACTCTATAGTAAATAACTTCAAGAGTAAATATTGTGTTAACAGAAATAGGAATGATTTCTTTATCTTGGCACCATTGTAGGGAATGGGCTGCATGGTTAAGGAGTTCATCATGTAGAATCACTGTAGTTAAAGCCAGATGATATTATGTTATGCATAAAAGAAGGGGACAGAGGAGTTAAGGAAGGAAAAAGAAAGAGAAGAATGTGTAAAGTAGCTACCCTGTTCTTTCTCTTAAGCATGTGGGCCATTCTCACTCATGCTGATGAAAGAAGCCTCAGGCTTAGATTTTCCTCTCATCACCATGTGTGTGCCTGGAAAGCAAGTGTAGAATGTTTGTAAATAGAGGGCCAGGCAATATTTCTTTAACATACAATTCTTTTGCAGTGATAGAAGATGGACTGTTTTTGGACTTCTGAGAAGGGCAATTAAGCTGGTGAAGGGCCTGGAGCACAGGTCTTATGAGGAGCGGCTGAGGGAGCTGGGGTTGTTTAGTCTGTAGAAGAGGAGGTTCAGGGGAGACCTCATCACTCTCTATGACTACCTGAAAGGAGGATGGAGCAAGGGTGTCTGGTCTCTTCTCCCTAGAGACAGGAAATAGGACAAGAGGAAATGGCCACAAGTTGCACCAGGGGCAGTTCAGGCTGGATATTAGGAAAAATTATTTCACTGAAAGGGTGGTCAGGCATTGGAATGGGCTGCCCAGGGAGGTGGTGGAGTTGCTGTCCCTGGAGGTGTTCAAAAAACATGTACATGTGGCCCTTAGTGACATGGTTTAGTGGTGGACTTGACCATCCTGGGTCAATGGTTGGACTCGAGGATCTTGAAGGTCCTCTCCAACTGAAACAATTCTATGATTCTTAAATCACTGATACCATTCCATAGTCTTTGCATGCTAATTCGTATTGTCTTTATGCTTAGTAATTTTATGTTTTATTTATTTTGTTCTTCTGCTGGATTAGAAATATGATGAATTCTTAGATTTGTCTGGCTTTCAACTTGCAGCTGTCTCTGCATGTAGGAGCTGATGGGGATTCCTTCTCCCTTCAGTTGTTTCAACAGCATTTAAAAGGCATAAACAGTGAGTGACTGAGAAGGCCAGAGATTCCACAGCACAGCAAGGAGAGTACAGCCAGAAAACCAGCTCAGTGCATTCTTCCTTGCAGGAAGGCACAGTGCTAGTTATTCCCCAGTGCCATAACAACTTTACTGAGGAAATGGGTGTGAGTTAAAGACACTCTGAGGCTTCACTTCCTTCATTCCTGTGCCAAGTGTACCTCAGCTGAAACGGAAAGTCAGTGAGTGCTAGGGACTGGCCTGCTGCACTCACTCCTCCTGTTGCTCCCTGCGCAGCTGGCGGGGCTGGGGAAAAGATGCTAGGCTGGAGCAGTATTACCTCCAGTTTCCAAGACTGGGAGATGGCTGGTGGAAAGTGGAAGTGTCTTGCAGGGATATGGATGCCACTGGGTGTTCATCTTTGGTGAATACTAAGAAAAGAGGGGAGGATTTTATTTGGAAAAAAAAATAAATCTTGTCAATGCCAGTAAAGGTACTGACGTCTGAGGTGATGAGAAAGAGAGTAAGGTGTAAAGCTCAAAATATTTTACTAGAATAACAACAAGAATGAAAAGTGTATTTTTCCATTTATTGCTAAAAACACATTACATTACTTTTTTTAAAGTCTTTTTCCATTATACAATGAAATAACATAACTGTATTAGTGCTTTTATTGTCTGCAACACACATTTCCAGAATTCTGGTGCTAAAATGTTTCCATTTTTTCTTCCCATATTTTTCTTATTTCTGTGAAAACTTCCTAATTCAGCTTTCTTCATTAAGTATATCTTCTATTTCAATTACAGATCGTTCTAATCAACTTTTTAATTACAGCTAAATCAGGCTATTTACAGCACTCCTGACTGTTATAAACAAGACAGTGTGGGAAAAAAATAAGAAAAAAAAGAGGTGATTAGCTTTAAATTAAAATGAAAAATAATTACTGTAATTTTCCACTTTGAAAAAGAAAGGGAAACATTTTCTATACCTTGTAGCAAATACAGACCTGGACTGGAAAGACTGTTTGAGTTAGAGTCTGAACCTTGAAATTATCTGAAATTGAATTTGTTTTATCACAGATATTTGCTGTGAAGATTTTGAAGAAATTGATATTCTAACTTTCTAAGTTCTTGTAGCTAGTCCATTGCACCATTTGGATAAAGTGTATCACAGTTATGCTAAACAGAGACACTTTTTGTAAGGGAGTTGTGAATATGGAAAACAAGGCACTATCACTGTGCCATATTATGAACCACGGAAGAGTAATACAACTTCATTATGATTTTTTTCAAGTCATCTAAATCTGAGCTCTCTTGCTGTGAATTTGTTCTTGTTTTGTTCTTGTCACAGATTCTGAGATATCCATGGTGACTCTGCCCACAGAATATGGAAAGGACCCTTGAACAAGAAAACTCCTACTGTCATCGTCTGCCTGAAATGTGATGAAAGGAGCCAGTGCTTGAAGACAGCTCCTGGAGTCCATTAGGAATGACAAGACAGGAGGGAGTTCCCTGTGAGTAGCAGTAACAAACTGGGCTATGGAGACTATTCTGTGGAATATATGGCCACAGATCCTTCTGGGAAACCGAGACAAATGTGCTTTTGAGCTCTTTGTTCAATGCATGTATTTGGTTCATAGTCAAGGTTAGCTAAGTAAAATGTGGTTTAAGTATTTGTGTTCCTAGTTTGTCACTGACTTCTAAGTTCTTGCATTCAGTGGAATTTAGGGGACAAAGTTATTGCCATTTCTCTAAGTCTACAATTATGTGGTATGAAGGGTAAAAATTCTCTGATTTTAAACCTTTCTGTAGCACACTTCTAGAAATAGGCACACAACAGTTCATTCTGGTTTGTTTGTTTGTTTGTTTTTTCCTTTGCTTTAAATCCAGTATACCCAGCAGTGTTTTTATCTTGTTTATCATTGCATTTAAAATAACAAAATTATTTGGGTATTTCTATTCTGTACAATATAGGTTTTGTAACATTAAAAATTTGTTTTTTTCCTACTAATTATTTTGTTTATCTTATATATTTACATGTGAAGCTATTGCATGTAAAATGGACTGTCACAACACAGAGCAACAGCCTGTGACCACCCTCCTTCAGAAGGAATAGACCTGATGATCACGGACTTTACTGCGCAGAGCAAAAGATACCACCAGTTTAACAGTGATCCCTATCCAATGCACAGAAGGCAATGCTACAGACACACACTTGTCAGGTTTCATTGGCAAGTATCAAGGTAAGGAACTAAGCAAATACATACTTGTAGTCAAGTTTATTTTCTCCTTTCATAATCCATGAAGTCCTTAGGTGTGTATATGCTGTAGAACTTTAGGATTCATTCCTAAACTCTGCCCCAAGCCCTGGTCCTTGGCCTACTGTCAACTTCAAGCCATTTCTACATAAAACAGCGTGCTCCCCCGGGGCAGAGGGAAGGGAACATTGTTACCTTACACTTAGCAAGCAACTGGAATTTCCAGAAAAGCTTGGTCATCTTAAATTGGGAATTAACAGCAATAATGTATAAACACTCTTTCAGAAAACATGCTTTAGAGGCTTTGATTTTTCTGTATTTATATTCTGGTAGATTCACCTAAAACAAGGTATTGAGCTTTATGTGAGTTAGCACTAATCAGAAGGTATTTCCCCCTTGTAACTGTTTTCATTTAGAAAGTGGTGTTTTGCTGTGGGGAAGAAAACTTTGAAATAGTCTCTAGGAACAGTGGTTGCAAATACCTTCAGCATATGTATGTATTTACAATATGTAAATACGTGCACATTTTTATTTTGACTGTGACAAAACTGAGATTAATCTGAAAAGCAATCATACATGTAATTTGTCTGAAACGAAGCATGAACTTCATATGGATGAATCTAAATTCTTCATTTAGGCAGTATGTTTTAAAAGTTAGTTATTAAAAATATACAGCTGTGGGTTAACAGATAATTCTAATTATAAACAGGGGGCTGTCAGCACTGGACTCCCAGTCAGGCTCTTGTTACGGTTTAGAGACGGGCTCCTGAAAAAGAGAATCATCACAGTGTATAAGGGTGAAGTGACAGGCAAAGAACTTTGTTCCTTGATTATTGTTTATAGGAGTAGCATATGTAAAAACAGACCTTACTTGGGCTTTTCTGTGAGAATTGAAAAAGGTTAACTGTTTTTTTCCTAAGATTTTTGTGTCCAGACCTGTGTTTGTTAATGTGTTAAATGCATTTTGTGTGTTATTGCTAGGTCAATATAAGTAAGAATTCCCCTGCTGGTCCTAGAGGGTTCCTAAACTCTGTATTCGTTGTTTCTGTCCTGGTGTACCAGCTAGCGTTACAGCTCTACATAATCCTCATAGTAGCTGTCAGCAGCCACATGCCCATGGAATGCTTGTGTCGGCACATCCACCTGCTCTCCCGTCGGCCTCCACTGGCGTGTTCTAGTTTCAAGTATGAGCTTGAACACAAATTGTGCCAAACAAAACGTGATATGATGCAGTTTTGAATTTAGTTTTAGCTTGTCCTTTCTCAAAAGGTTAATGAGTGAGTCTCAATGAACAGAGACCCCATGCTGTAGTCCACCACTAGCTACATTTCCACAAGGGTTTTCATGTTAATTCTGTTACTTTAATTCTGCTAATTTATCTTCAGTGTGTGCAGAAGATCAGTTTGCAGGCTTAGTGTTAACAGTGGTGGGCATTATTCACTTTGGCATGTCTTTGGTCTACTAGTTCAAAGTGAATTTCTTATTTTCTTTGTATGCAACTTTTTAGAATCGGCTAGCCATAAAAAAAGCTAAAACCTTGGATTAGAACTTTTACTTCGATAGCAACTGCCATGACAAGATCATGCAAGCTATACTCGTAGAGCACTTGGTATATTTATTTTCAAAGGAAGTAATCTTTGTATCTTGTGGAGAGTGGATTGGTTAATTATAATTTAATAATTCTGTGGCAATAGGTGATATGAAATTCATTGAGTTTTTTTTGTTTAATTTTCTAGTGTATATTTGTTGGCATGTCTAGATGCTACAAAGCTACTTGTGCTATAAGAGCATTTCCTCTTTCAAAGGAAATGTACAAATGGTAAGAATCGCTGTTTACCTATAGAGGTATAAAATAATTGTTAAATGGAACAGTTTGAATTCTGTATATGCAGACACAGAGTACCCAGAAGCAGTAAATGGTACCAATAGGTATTGGCAGAAAACAGTAAGCCAGACTTAGCTGGAGTGATAGCCATAAATTAGTATTAGTAGAGTCTGTAACTATTTCCACTGACTGACATTTGGTCCTAGGAACCAGAGATTGACAAAATAAGCTGGAAGCACAGGCTCCTGCTCAAAAGTTAGTTAGGAGTGGGAACTGGGAAACTGTGCGTTTGTTGATTGGATATTAGCATACTTTAAATAAGGGTACCATACACACAGTAGTGTTAAGATCCTCATGTGTTCAAATATCACTTGGCTTAATTAGGCATTGTTGCTTTCTTTTTTTTCCTCAGTACATTTCTTCAGCTCAGGATTGCTCATATACCTTAGTCAAAATGAGATTTCAGAGTGCGGTTGTTTTAAAGCTCGAGGACAATGATTTCTTCCTCTTCCTGCTCCACCCTCAAGCACTACCACACATCTTTTCCTGACATCCAACCTCAAAAGGATTCCGTCTCACTTGAAGCAAAGAGAGGTACAGTTGGGTATTTTTTTATTTGTTTGTTTTCTAAGGTTTCAAAAAGTACTGTTCTTTAGCATGCCAAGAACTAAGCACAGAGACTGAAAAATTGAGTGCAATACAACTTTTCCTCATTCAGTTTCCACATTATTTTGAGCAATTTTTTAAACTCAGTCACCATTCTCTGGTTTGTGCACAGCTTCCTTTCTAAGTAAGTTGTGAAGTGACCCCTGCTCTGCTGTCTTCTAGAGTGGTTACAGCTCTGTGTGTAATGAAATATATTCTCCTCTCTGTTATTTTCTTTGTTTCCTAAAATTCAAAGAACAGACTCAGACCTAAACATATACCTGTCATTCATAGCTTTTATGCAGACACCATCAATTCTATTGAGGGGGGAAGGGGCAGAGAAAGCTCACTCATTTTTTCTATTGCTTTGCCCTAGGTCTTCCATACAGGAAAAAAAAAAACAGCTTCTGCACAGATCAGTCTCTTTGGCTGAGCTTTGGCTGAACACTGTTGAGAGGAACTAACTCCACCTAGACTGATGGAATGAAGACAGACAGACACATTTACTTTAGTCTCTACTCTGCTGCCAGCTCATGGTGGAACCAAAAATTTGGCTTCTTAATATAAGTAAGTATTAATAACTTTTTATTAAAGGCAGATTTAGGAGACAAATAGGAATATGAAGCTTTTGAGTAAATAATTTAAGGTGCAGCCGTCTTACATTGTCATCTCTGCAAGCTTCCTCCAGAAATGCAACATTTCTCTATGCACTAAAAATGTAAGTATTAAATAAAAAGTTAAAAACTAGAGAATTTTTAGTAACTCGATGTAATTATTTTCTCATTGGGTTAATATTTAATTAACCCACAGTTAAGACATCTGTGAAAGCCTAGATTAGATCAGCCTTGTTATTTACATATTGCAACACGAGAGATCTGAATAAATGTAGTAATATTTTATTGATCACAAACATAATACTACTTTAGCAATTAAAATGCATGATGATTTATATGACCAAAGTGAAAATAAAGCACAACCAAAAAAATAACTTCACATTTTTTCCTTTTCATTTTTAGTGTAAGCAATAAATACAATGCTATAGCTTCTATTAATCTTATTTACATAGTACAATACTTGGATTGCCTGGTTTCCAGCCCAAATGTTTCATGACATGAAAAGGAATACGTATTGCAGCATTTCTACAGCCAAATACTCTAGTAGACCATCACAATGAAAAAATATATAGCATAAATGCTAATATTAAAACAAACAAACAAAAAAACCAACTGCAGCAACCCTGCAATGGATCGCTTTATTAATTGATGACAGTAGCATTAAAAACAGACATTCCCTCTAGTGGAATACTAACATGCTGGCATTACAGTTACCAAATATAAGACAAGTATTTCTGTAGCCCCTGTAGATTGATAAAATAAAGCCTCACTAAATAACAAAAAAATAAAGAGCAAATAATAACAGATAACTGTTTGTTTGCATGGTCAAAGGAATCTCACAGCCCCACCATCACAGAGAATACAGATAAGGACTACAACATTCTGTAAAGTAGAAAATAAGCCATGAAAAATCAGCACAAGGATTTGATTTTAATTTATAGTGACAGAAAAACATTTTATGAAGCAGACCCTTCTCTTGGTTGTGTAGGAACTGAAAAAGGTGAGGTAGGAAGACAAAATAGGGAATTTATATTTTCCAATGCAAAATAGAAAATAGGTCAGTTAACCTCATGAGGAGGGGAAAATATCACTCTCCTTTGCCATGTAACCCTCCACAGCCACAAACATTTTCTTGCAGCTGGATGTGTGTTTCTCTTCCAAAGTGAAGCCAGACATATGCCTAGGAACATGCATAGTTGTTCACCTAGAAGTAAGATGATTTCTGTGGAAAAACAATTTTCCCTCCTAAATTACCATTACAAGTTTCTCTAACAGAGGATGGGGAGCAATTAGCAGCTAGCACTTTGCATTAAATTTATAGGATATTAAATCTGAAATACGTAGCTTAGAAGGAAGCTTAATTCAAAATCTAATATTGTATACATTTTGATTACAACAACCCACCAGGTACCATTGAAAGAATTGTCTGATAATATGCCATGAAGGACTTCAAAGCACTTTTAAATGGACAGATAGCTGCCTGGGCTTTGATTCTCAGCTAGTACCCATTGATTCTGAAAATGGAACTCAGGACAGCTTTATACCAGTTGGTGATCTGGTCCCCTAAGTGTAAAGCTGCTATCTCAGAGCAGGGCTTTTCCGCACCGCTAATATTTTCAGGATTGCACAGATTTTAAGTAACATTACATAGATCAGCAAGCAGAGTTGTAAGTAACCTCTAATCATGTTGTAGCAGATACCATTACTGTATTCTTACAATTTAGGAGATTGTGACCTCTGATTACCAGATTTCACACTGTTCTAAGGTACAAAATCCAACTGATTTTCAAATCACTCCCATCAACTGAACAGACAGCCTTGCAGAAGATTTGTGCATCCTAGCTGAGATTCTATATTATGAAACTAACTCATAACAAAACACTTTATACATTTAAGCTCCAGGCATAAGAACTGTAAAAAACTACGGAAAGGTGCAAATGGCATGACCTTACTGCAAACTCCTAGTGTTTTCCTTCTAAATACAAAGCATTTAAAGCCTTATGAAGTCACAAATAATGAATACTGTGACAGCAAATTAACTAAATGCTAATGAAGCATACAGAGAGGCTACTGTCAAAAATGTTTAAATGTTAAAATCAAGTTGTTCAAATACAAAATTATTTAAAACTGAAGTGGTCTCAGAAAGAACAGTATTTTTTTTTTACTCGCTTAAGTGCATCAGGTACACATGAATTAGCATAACAGCTATCAGCTTTAGCATCTACTTCATGTTGTCTTTTCCCCACTTGAAGCAGTTTTATCTGCAAAATAAACCAATAAAAACCTTTTTGTATTTTTGTTATTCTTAGTAAGACTTTCCTAAACTCATCTCATATCATGCCCTCATTCTCGGGCATTTTTGTCATTTAACTTAAGTTAGGAAAACTTTTTGTCATTAAGAAAACTTTCTTTAAAGCATAAAGATTTACAAAAACATAGATTGCTAAAAAGACACATTTTCTCCGGAGCTTCCTGATAACCTTCTCATTTTCAACCAGACCTTTAGTCACCAGTAGAACCAAAGAAACAACTTATAAAGTACTGTTCTAAGCTAAGTAACTGAGATTGAGATTCAGAATCAATCACCCCAAAACAATAGTAAAGTTCTCAATCTGCAATGTTTTGAACCTTTATAAACCCAACTTGGTAGTGGATTTTCCAAATACTGACAATTACTAACATTAGTTTGCTTGATTAGTCTCAATCTCATACACTGGCTTTAAAGGTATTATGTCATTTGCACTGTGTTCAGTCTTGCACACTTTTCTCAGACAAAAAAAGCCACAAAATTAATCAAAACTTTGCCCCAAAAGTGAAGAAATAAATTATCACGTATATGACCAGGGAAATACTTAAAAATAGAACTGCAACAGGGCTACAACAAATTCTATATGTGATCTTTTTCCAGCTGAGTAAATTCATTAAGCACACAGTGAAGTTCCATCACATTCCATTAGGTACTAGGTGCTACTCTTCTTCCTGGCAGTCAGGCCTCACTGATCTGTGTTAAAGCCAATAAGAAACTTCCATAAAATTGAGGAGAAGGAGACACTCCTGTATATGCAAAAATAGCTTAAATAAAATTGTTCAAAGCCTTCTGTAAAATATTACCTTGCAGTACAGAAGTAAGTAGAGTCTCAGACTTGCACTGGTGTCTCCATGCTTGATTTAAAATAGTGAAAAAAACAAACTGGCCAAACCAAACCAAACCATCCATACTATTGAGTCGGTTACCTCAGTCCTCTTGGGCTTTTTTTGACAGTCGAATGCTGGACACAAAATTAACCTGGGTGAGCTGTTGTTATTATTGCACCTATTTTAACCATTTTCCTTTGTTCTGTTTTAGGTTGAATTAAGACAATACAGTATGGTATTTACAGTCTAAGATTCTATAGGCAAATGAAGTGGCCTCAACACAACACAGTCTTATACAAACTTCCAAGAAAATAAGAAATCCTTCATTGATTCCCTTTGTACAAAAAAATTGCCAACTTTGTCTACACAGTAGAAACTGAAGAGGCAAAGTTTGTATTCTTATATAAATGTACATACATATATAGATATATATATGTACATATGTCCATACTATATAGATACACAGAAACACAAACGTATGTATATATGCATATATATATATATACACATAAAAGTGAAAAACCTGTTGGTTTAGTTTATGTCATTCAGGAAAAAAAACACTTCCCAAGTTAGATGAAATCTTCTGGCCTTGAAGTCATTAACTCAGACTTGGAGTTCAGGAGCTAAGAGGGTAAAAGCACACTGGGGCATCTATGGGCCCCTGGCAGTCAGCCGTACAGCTTTTCAGTTTTCAAAACAACACTCTCCATATCATGGTAGCCCTTCCCATTTAAATGTTCACTGGTGCAGTCATGATTGTAGCTGTAGCCTTGAACATCGCTGATTGATGAGACGGTGTAGGAAGCGGTGCGTGTAGCATCTGAGTGGCTGAAGCTGTGCTCAAACTGGATTTTGTACTGATTCCAGTGTCTTCTCAAAACAGCTTGGACCTATGCCAGAGAGCAAAAAGAAATGCACCTAAAATACTCAAAGATATTATTAGACTTCACTCTTTGATGAATGAGTGCCATAATAAATGAGTCTAAGCAAATTAAGCAGTAAGGTTCAGTAATCCTGGAAAATGGGGGTACCTACATGCGATCTATCACATGAGATGTTCTGAAAGATTTACAATTTAAACAGGCATTATTATTCAGCAAATTTGGTGTGAAATAATTACATTTTACAACTGTAGTGTACTAGTTGCTCAGGAAAAGCACAGATTACAGGAGTGGTAGCAACACAATTTTCTGCTTTCTCCCCTGTGGACTGAAAGCCAGTGGGGGACAGGGCAGATTTACAGGTGAAAAAGGTTATTTCTAGTCACCCTTATACTTAAAAGGCCACATCTTCAGCAGCTGTAAATTCTTATATTCTCATCAAGCCATAATTTACATTTGCTATTGTTCTGACACAAGAAAACATTTCTTAATTACTGACCACATCTTAATCAAATGAAAAGAAGAACGATTTCCCAAACTCAGTATTTCTATCAGGGTTAAAAATAAAGCTGATAAAATAGCTGAAGGCCCCAGCTTGTTTACATGTCTCCACTGAAAGGATGTTGTGTTTATCTTAGCCGCCTCCTCCTACAATATGGTTAAACACCTGTGCATATCAGATTGATGAAGTGTCACATTCATGAAATTCACATGGAAATAGTTTTTCAGTGACAATGCCAAGTGAGGAATGCTAAGAATGGTAACAGCTATTATTGTTGCTTTTTCAAGATTTCCTTTTTATGTTAAAAAACATGCCATGGGTCATGAATATTTAATTTCCTCTTCAGCCAAACTTTGTACACTAAATATTCCTACATGGACTGGCAAGGCACTGACTTTCAAGAAATGCTGGGGGGGACACTGACACTCACATTTATTTAGCAGAGCCCCCCAAACCATGGCCTTCATTTCACTTTGGTACATACACAAGAACTAAATGATGATCAGTAAAGGTTGATATTATGGGTAAATAGTTTTAGGATTTTTCCATATGTCTTCAGGGTTTCTTTTGTGGTTGCTTTACATTCTCCTAACACAATGGCTTCTTTTGTCTAGTTTTACTCTGGCTTTAATTATGAAAAATAAAAATAAGTAGAAGAAAAGGAATGTAATTTTTAGACTTCCTGCAGTCGAGTACCAGAATCCTCTGCTTAAAGGAGAACTTCATACTTCTCAAAATACTTACTAAGAAAATGTTAAAAGGGCAAGGAGAGAAATACCAAGTCATATAAGAAATTAATATTTAAAGGCAAAAGAGATGTTCTTTCATTGTTCATGAAACCATTCCAACCTCCTCAAAACAGCTAAACACAAATCTACAAGTCAGTGTCTAAATGGAGAGTTCTTGTTTCATGACAGGAAGTTTTTGATTAATTAATTTGCATTGTATAGCAATACAGAGCCTTACATTTTAACACAGTTTGAATCCATTTCCTATAATCCCTCATAAAGCCAGCCAAGAGAAGAGGCATATTCAAAATTCCACCTTTTCTGAGAAGGAAGCTTGGAATTTATTCCTAAATCACATCAACCAATCCGTGCATATCACTAAATTACATTCCATTCATTCTCCTTTCTACGATCAATTACCTCAACAAGATTACTGTTTCATTGTAGACACATGCTCAAAAAACTCAAGAGAGCTATCGGTACCCCTGCAAGACACCACCTTTGGGCTGCTTTCTAGGGAGAAAGCAGTGTGTTGGGCTTGCTCCCTGGCCAGTGACAGAGTGCTATAAACAGCATTTCCTGGATGGGCAAACACTGTTTTCGCTGTGTCCGCCCCTGTGCCCATCACGGTCTCTTCATGCATTTCTAACTGAGCTGTGTGTTTCTGGCATTCTTCCCAAAGCCTCTCTGTTACTGCTGATTCACCTCTGTCCTACTGCATCTCCGTTCTTGTAGGCTGTGTCATCCTTTCATTCGTTATTACTGTCTTTCAGTCTTCTCTAAACTGTCCCATCAATCATTTATAGAAGAAGATGGGAAAAATCAATGAGACAACTAATTTTCACTACTAATTATACTCTGTTTAACAACATGCATGTCTCCCCGTGAAGTGGAAAAAGAACTTCTATCACTCTTTCCTCAGCTTTGAGCAATTTCAGAGTTATAAATTCAGCTTGGGGTGGGAAGGAGGGAGTAGCACTTTGTTACTTTGTTATAAGAGAGGATATTAAGCAATGCATTTAAAGAAAGAAACTAATGTAATAAATATAATTGTATTTCTCGGTCATTAATAGAAATGACAGTTCAAGCTGCAAGATTCTTACTTTCTCATCTTATTAGTTAGTAATGGCTCTTTTTGATGAGGTTTAATAAAGGCCTCCTTCCTGTCAGCTCTTTAACATGCTGGTAGCTTCATGCTCAATATAGCACAAATTAAACAGCTCAGTAGCCAACAAGGAGAAAAAAGCCCACAACACCTCACCTATTAATAAAGGGATTGTACAATCCTGCGGACCTGAGGCCATAATCTTTATTGCAACATTTCTATAGACCAGTGGAAGGAAAGAAAAAAAACCAACAAAACCAAACCAAACACAAACCCCACAAACCTTACAGAGATCGTGTAGGTCATTGGTATTACCTGTTATTAATAGCTCAGTAGGAATCTTTCTACTGATTCATCAGATCTCTGGGACAAGCTTTTCTGACTGCAGCCTGTGACACCCCAAGGGCTGCTCTAGGCCAACTCAAACTGAAAAACATGGTGAGGTAGATGAAAATCATCTTACTCTGTGGGATGCTGGGACAGAAGCAGGATGTGGGTGTCCTGGGGAAGCCCTGCCACACAAGACAGAGATGAAAGATTTGCATGCATACCTTTGCCTGTACAATCCTGCAGACCTGAGACCATAATCTTTACTGCAACATTTCTGTAGACCAGTGGAAGGAAAGAAAAAAAACCAAACCCCACAGACCTTACATGGATCAAGTAGGTTTGTGACAAACAGCTGCAGTGCATGTTAGAACTGGGTTTGAGAGACCATCCCTGGCTGCACTGCTCAAGAAGTTGGAGATCTTCCTTGGCTACAGGACGTACCAGCTATTTTTCTTACATTTCTTAGTTTCTTTTCACTAGAGCTCTCCACTAGCAGATCACTTTTATTCTGGCAAGAGGTTTATTTGGCAAGAGGTGGTCTGTCAGCCACCACTTGAACAGGGTTTTGCTCCTGCTATTTGGTATAGAAAACACTAAAAGGTACAGTCACAGTGCTAAGGTCTAGACAGAAAGAAATTAGTGCTTTTAGCATTTTTTAATTGCTAATACACCACTGGAAAAACCTCTGCCCCACTGTCAATCCAAGTGTCCATTCCAAACACCAGTATTCACCTTTAAACCACAGACCTGCTGCAGACGAGCGTTACCACCACCCTCATTCTGCACAGTCTTTAAGGAGATGTTGCTATGACAGGTGATGATAAAGCAGCATCTTGTGCACAACAGCTAAGCTGCAGTTGCAGGCTTTGTTATGACAGCAGCAGACTATAACAGCAACAGAACACACGTGTGCCTGCAGGCTCCCCTGCCAGAAGCAGAATCTCCTAGCAGACAAAGGAAACACTTTTTTTTCTGTGCAGACATTTTTTCCTAACTACACTGTCATTCTCCTCATGGAATTCCTTTCTGATACAGTTGTTTACAAAGCAAGAACTCCCTTCTCAAACAAGGTGTAATGGAAAAAAACAAAGTGATTAGTGGTCATTGAAGCACTGAAACCAAAACTAGTTTAAAAAGCATAAATCTCTTCTCTATAGAGAGAAATACAGCCATCTATGTTTAACTAACAAAGTCAAGGCATAGGGTCTAAAAATTAAATGCCTAAATTAATAAATGTTAAAATGGCTAAATCCCCCTTTTAGCATTATCCTGCCAGCAAATGTTCAAGAAGGGATTTATCTGTTAGCATTAGTATCAGTTGTTGGGGAAGAGCTCATCTTTCACAACTGATCAGCCCATGGTGAATTTAGGATTCTGGCTTAGTGGGATGATTCAAGTTTGCTTTTCTTACACAGCAGAAGAGGGCATGTAAAAAAGTATGAGTTTGTAACAATGGAATATTAACAGATACAATTCTTACTGAATATATCATATTTTAAAATTAAGGTTTCATTTTAAGTAATAAGTAGCCTCAGAAGATCCACAAGGCTTAAGAAGGCAGAGCTGAGCAGCGGACAATATTGTTTCAAATATATTTCAGAGATTTTAAGTTTCCCTCTTCCCCCCATTCTGCAATGGAGCAGAGCAAATTCCCTGTTTGATTTTTTCCAAATAAATATCTGTTTTTAGAAGGCATTCTGAATTATAAAATTTAAAGAGGAAAGAGTGGGTGAAATATCAATGCTGAATGTGGGCAAGTGATCAAATCATATCAAGAATCCTTAACGATGTGTTCTGCTTTGAATCAAATATATAAGCAGGGAGTTGAACCTGGATCTACCTTATGTTAAAATAAGATCAAAACTGCTGTCTCATGCCCACTAAACTGCAAGAAGGCCTCTCTTCATCTTTCCTGCCTCCTTGGCAAAAAAATCATTAACACTTATACATTTTGGGGGTGGAGGGAAACAAACCTTGAAACCCCATAGAATCATCGAGGTTGGAAGAGACCTTCAAGATCATCCAGTCCAACTGCCTACCCACATCACCACTAACCCATATCACCCAGCGCCACATCCAGACACATCTTGAACACCTCCAGGGATGGCGACTCCACCACCTTCCTGGGCAACCTATTCCAATACCCAATCACCTTTACGGTGAAGAAATTTTTCCTAATCTCTAACCTGAATCTCCCCTGCTGCAATTTAAAGCCGTTTCCTCTCATCCTTTTGCTATGGGCACGGCAGAAGAGACTGACCCCTGCCTCACTACAGCCTCCTTTCAGGGAGTTGTAGAGAGCGATGAGGGCCCCCCTGAGCTTCCTCTTCTCCACACCAAACAACCCCAGCTCCCTCAGCTATTCCCCATAAGACATGTTTCCCAGTTCCTTCACCAACTTTGTTGACCTTTGGACATGCTCCAGCACCTCAATAACTTTTTTGAAGCAAGTGGCCCAAAACTGAACACAGTACTCAAGATGCAGCCTCACCAGTGCCGAGTACAGCAGGACAATAACTTCCCTAGTCCTGCTGGCCACACTGTTCTTGATGCAGGCCAAGATGTCATTGGCCTTCTTGGCCACATGGGCACACATGGAAGCTTCATTGCAATTCAGTCATCTTTGGACTGAGGGATAGGAGGAATCAATGCTAGTAATAGCCAAATATTTACATTTAAGTAAATATTACTGTCCAATAACATTATATAAGCACACTGATAAAACTTTATAACAACTGATAAAAGAAACTAAGGATTCAGTCACATAAAAACATCTGGTTACTCCCACACATCTGCTTACAGCCATATACTGCAACTGTACTAGCTGTAGAGCAAAAAACACGTAGGAATAAGTGTAGGATTTTAATTGTTCCTGTGCCAGAAGTGTTGGAAAAGTAACAGTTTTTTAGTGGAGTGGTTTTGTTCATTTGTTGGGTTGATTTTTGTTGTTTCTTTTTTGGGGGAGTGAGGGCGGAGGGGGAGGTGTTTACAAGCAAGAGCCATATTAACAATTTTGTATATGTATTTTTTAGCCCTCCTACTACTTTGATCTCTGGCATGGTAAGACCATAAGTGTACGCTCAAGTACAGCTTGGGGACCAGAGTTTCTAGATAAAAGTCACTGTGTGCACTCTGGAGTTACAGGACCTTGCTCTACTCAAGATAACAGCAAAGCTTGTTAGCTTCGACAGGATCAGGCCTATGTATTACTGACATACTGAAATCTTCTACCTTAAGAATGAATTAGTTAGTTCTTGGAACTGACTGATGAAGGTTTCCTAAAACCACACTTCTTATTCAACACAAATTTCTGACCCAAGCACAATAAGCTATTTAGTTTTGATTTTTGGAACGGTATTTTTCAGCATTTTTTTTTACCTGACAAATTTAGATTTTGAATTTTTAAAAAATTATTTTTAAATTATCATCTCTCTAGTTACTGAAAAAACTCACAAATATATAAAATAGGAAAAGTATTATAATAAAAACTGTTACTCTACCTCTCCATTAAAGAAGCAGAAAATTGTAGCCACCAGTAGACCCTGTAAAACAAAAATAAAAAGATTCTGCTTTATTTCACGTGCATATGGGTTTGTCCAAGTTTGAGATAATTAGAGGTTCCTGATAAAATTCAGATACTGATAGCAAAGAAAATGTAGTACAATTTTAAACGTAGTGAATTCATTATAAAAATATATTAGTAAAAAGTGTTGGGCCAGCTATCTACCATGATGATTCTTGCCCTTAAGAAATGAGAAAGTTTGAGTAATTTATAAGAATATTGCATGAAGGTCTTTAAAAATTAAAATAACACAATCACTACTTCTTTATTTTCTTCACATGCCAGCTGCTATCTAGCTCAAACGAGCAAAAACTGTTCAATGCTTCCTACCTGGTAGTGCATAAGGATGTGCATCACATAGTCATACACTTCCTCAGCAATCCGGCCTTCTGGTCGCCATGGAAACAGGACAAATTCAATGCCAAGTAATGGAACAAGAATCAGGGTGGCTCTCACTGCTTTCATGTAGAGGTTGGATTCTGCCTTGTGGGTGTCTTTCAGCTTGGTTATGAGAACACGAACAATATTCAGCAGGAAGAAAAGATTCACCTGTTGGAAGAGAAAATGAGGCTGAAATAGCCTGAAGAATAATCCCCCACACTGAGACAAGTCAAGAAAACTCATCCTACATGAACAGTATTGTGACTGTACCATACACATGAGTTAAAAGTCTTTGAGAACACCTTTAAGGAACCAAGATTGGCCTCTAACATTTAATATCCACATCCATTCCTCTGACTTAATAAGCAAGTGTCCATCCAGGTAACTGTCTGTCTTCCAGTGTTACCAATCTCTGCTACCACAATAACAGTACACAGGTGAAAGATCAGGAGTTTTTAACTGATGATGTCTTTATAGGTTGGTGAAGAAAGAGGATGATACTCTTCCTTCTTTGTATTTACATATGGTTCTTCAATGAGCTACTTTTTTATTTCTCAAATACAAATTTGACAAATTTATAGAGAAGCAAAAAAATAAAAATAAAAATAAATAAAATTGCAGGCAAAATATTGTGAACAAGGAACTGTATACTCCTGTAGACAAACAGTAGATTTAAGATTCTCACCATGACCAGTGGTTGATTTTTTTATTCATTCAGCAGAACTGCAAATGGGGCGAGCACTGAGATGATGCTTTACATCATGCTCATGCACTGCCGAACTTGATTATTTCCATAGCTATTAAGGCTTTTCTGGTTAACAGTGGGGCATGTCTGTTCATCCAATTTCACTGAAAAAAACCCGCACTCTGAAATCACAACTATGCAGACTGTATCTGTCAACATGTGAGCACTCACTGTAAGCAACCACAGAACTAATACAGACACATATGTAGGTATATGTGTGTACACACACAGAGAGACATCCACACAGATATCCCCCCAACAGCCCAAGCACGTGAATAACCAGAGCAACCGCAACATTAGGGATGACCACCCAGTATTTCCTCTTCTATCGTGCAAAACAGCAGACCCTTACAGAAACTAGAGCTAGAAGAGACCTTAACAGCCCAGGCAGCCCCATCACCTTGCCCAAAGGCACAGAGGCAAGATGAAGCCACTTAGAGGACCCACTCTGGGAGGGAGAGAGCTGGAGTCTGGTCCTCTTACCTCTTCTTCCAGATAACTGTCTGTCCTTGTCAACAACCATCTAAAGACAAAAGCATGGGGCAAGCGCAGAAGCCTGCAGACAGGCAAACAACTCCCTCCTAAACAGACTCAGGACTCCTGGTCTAGGAGGAGCCCTCTCTGTCTTGCTGTAGGACAAGCACAAACCATTTCAGACCATGTGTGTCACCGTGTCCTCTACAACCCTGGCAAAATTCTTTCATGTCAGTTAAGGTTTTCATGAATAACAGCTGTGTATTGTTATAGCAACATGGCCCTTAACAGATATGTGATGTTATTTATATTCTACTTGCATGCTATTTAAATCATTTGCACAGGAAATTGTTTTACATAGGAAACTCCTGCATGAATTTCTCCTGGAAGTCTCCAGCTACCTTTAAGCTTTGTTTAAGCAACCAAGGTCTTCTGATTCATTCCCAAAGGATTTATTTAGATTTTATGCAGCCCACAATCCTCATCCAACTTCCTATAGTACACATAGACAAGAAGTCTTTCCTCCATTTCTAAATTTAATCCTTCCAACTTAAATCTACTTGTTCAATATGTCTCAAACGCAGAGTTTTCAGCTCCCTTGTGTTTTTATAAATGGCCAATTCCTATATAATACTGTCCTTGAATGCTAACCAAAGACGAGAGATACCACCCAGCTATTTCATTCACAACTTGCTGAAATGCAAAGAATTTTTCTAATTGTTCCACTTATCCATCAAAACCAAAAAAGCACAAAAACATGCACACAAAGAGTTTGCAAATAGGTATTAGGGCAAACAGAAGAGGTGACTGAAGCAAAGCAGAGGACAGGGGAGAGCAGTATGAGTGCCAGTAAAAGTATGCAGCACCTATTTCTGATGAGTATCTCTTCTGTCACAAATACAGTGAGATCAGGATGAATTGAATTATTAAAGTCATGAAAACAAGTCTCAATTTTAGCAATGTAGTGATTAAATTTTTACATCTAAGCAAAAGTAGGCCAGTAGAACTACTCGCGTATGTTATCATCAAATTGACCATGATGGTTTGGAAAGCCCCAGAGGAGCCCTGTTGTGCTAGCTGCAGTATGAACACATAGTAAAATACCAGCAGCTCTGCTGTGACCTGAAAAGTGAACCAGGAACTTAGGAGAATTCAGGTTCTGCCTTAAGAGTGGCTGTGAACTTAGCTGAGCTTGTAGATTAATAGGTGCTGCAGTTCTTCAATTAAAACCTCCACAGGTCCCTGATGTTTCTACTCTCTCCATGTCCCACTTGTGCTAAGTAGTATGGTAATCCTTATTAGTATGTAGGTTTAAATCTGTTTAAATTCCTCCTTAGGATGATATAAACAAACTATTCCTACTCAAGAAACTCAGATATTCTTAGATACATTCTTGGCTTTTAATACCATTATGCAGCTTCAGACCTTAGCCTACTTGAGCAGAACACCCTTACGTGCTCATGAAGACATGTTTTATACCTTGCCTGTGGACATTCCCAAGGCTGGGATATATGATTGCTATGCATTCAATTTCTAAACTCCTAAGTCTTGTACTGAGAGCACCTTAAATTCATTAAATATGTGAGTGACAAAGCCAGGAGCTCCTGAACTTCCTTCTAGTACACGCTCACTGAATACGCTTACTTCTGCTGAAAGAATTTGCATCTATAAAAGGCTGCCAATCTAAGACACCAATACATAGTTTTATTATAGGGCAAAATAAACATCCCTGTAATATTATTTTTATAAATAATGGCATAACTAAAATAAAAATCTACTCTTTCAGTGGCATCAGTGCAAATTAAATCACTGGTGCACTGGCATATCTGAAATCTACACTGCTTTCACTGAAGTTCGAACTCATTGCTTTCCCTTCCCCCCCATTTTGATCAATATTTGTCTAGTGTAAAAACCAGGACCACCCTCTACAGTTTCATTCCCTCACAGTTTCTTTAATTGTGGTTGCTCTAGGCAAACATTTGCAATTAAATGGCCAACTGAAGACAATTCCAACCAAAATGCAACCTATGCCTGCTCCCATTTCCAGTTTCTTTGGCAGGGATCTGACCACTGTTATGTAATAACAGGGACCATAAAAGCAGCGTCATTGTTAACTTTATGTAATTGTAGGATTTTCAGTGATGTACAAGAGTTAAATTCCCATTGGCTTCTGCCAATTCTCCCTGGCACCCACTTGACCGTCCTCTCCATGTTCTTTGAGATCTTGCTCCTGCAAGTACAAACAGTGTCTTCTCCCTTGTTATCTAATTTGCAGTTTAATATTGTTTCTTAAACATCTACTAAAGCAGGTCATGCTTAGTAAAGTGTGAAAATTGTATCTGGCAAGCAAGCTGCTTAAGCAAATGAGGGTTCTGTTCACAAGGCCTAAGCACATGCGTTTCATCTTCTGTCTGTATCCCTGGCTTGTCTCTTCTGAATCGACATATTGCATTTTTTTGTTACCAGAAAGGAAAAAGCAACTCCTTTAAGGCATTTTCACATCACAAGCAAAATATGTAGTTGTGTTTAAACTTTGTTATCCCTACACAATTTTCAAATAAATTTACTGATTGTACTCAGGCATGAAAAATGCAAGTGAAACACCTTCACTTAGCTCATGAAAAATACAGGGATATCAAAGATATACATGTTTGTAAGTGGCAAAGAGAACTGACACAGTTTCTGCCCAAACCAACCCCACAGAGGCAATTGTTAAGCCTCCAGTAAAATCAAAGGACATTCTTAGCATTGCCTTGAGTGGAAAGATGACTTGACAGTTTGGGACTGATCCAGTACACCTGAAACCAGTAGGAACCACTGTTTTCAGTGTGACTTCGTGAAGGCTGCTGCTGGGAAGGAGAAAATGACCTTACATCCTAACAAGAGGCTACTTAATGGAAGATGGTATAGTCTCATAAGTTTTACACAATTTTTTCTGCTGTTATTTAAGCAAGCTTTGACTAATATAAATTATACTGCAGCTTTAAAGAGCTTTACCTAAGCGATACATCTGTGTAGAATGCAGAATAGCATACAGTGTCTGGGTACAATACAGCACCACTGAAGTGAGCAAGAAAATCCTATCCCTTCCTGTGAAAACAGGATTGCACCTTCTGTGTAAATTATAAGAAAAAATGAAATAATTTAGAATTGGTTTTAAGTTTACAGATTAGAGCAGTGATTAGAAGTGTTTTTACATGAGCATATACGGCAGACCTGACTAGCAGGACAAGGGATTATCAGTAATAATTCACCCCCCAGGGGCCATGGATCTCAATCATTTCATGCGGATTACCTCTGGCTTCCCATGCAGAGGGCCTCAGGTGTCTCATGGTATCAACACAACCTTCAAAATATAAGTTCACAGGCTAATTTCACTATGAATGAAAATGGGAGTCACAAGAACCACAGGATTTATGCAATGGTTTTGAGACAATTCTCTATGCACAGAATGCCCTCTACAAATACTCATTAACAATTTAACAGAAGTTCATGGAGATCAGAAACTGAAATTATTTCCTTGCATGAACTGAAAAGCCATAAGAAAAGTCAGCAGATGTGTATACAACACCTTTGTCAGATCAGCTTGACATTTCTGTTACAATAAAAGACACAACTGTAATACATGTAGTCAGTAGCTAATTCAGGTCACACATAGAATGCTTCTACACTGCAGCATTCTCCGCATTATGCATTCATGGATATTTATTATGTAGGTAGTTGTGTAAGTAGGTATGTACTAGTATTTTCTTTTATTATGCACCTACTTCTGTTTAGCAATAATCTACTGACTGAATTTCATAGTTAAATTCAGTCCTAGAATAACTGAAGTAAAACACTGATTTTTAAACAGCTAAGTTTTAGGTTACTTACCTAGAATTTAATATCTTCAGTAGCAAACATTCACGTAATAGAATTGGCATTAACTTGGAGTATAAGAGAACATTGCACTCTAAGAGCTCACGAGGACAAACAAAACAGAGGAGTTGCAATACCCCGGTGGCCAAAGCACACATCGCCAGATCAGTATCAGACAAGGGCAGTCACACATACTTGCAAAACTATTTCCACTGGTTCTTTTCCAAGGGCCTGCTCTAGTTTCTCTCCATCCCGTATTCCTGTCCACAGTCTTGACACTCAAGAGCCCTCTTTCTGACCTTCAGGGAGGTACACTCTGGTAGCTGTTTGGCCACATCAGCACAATGACACAAGGATGCTCAGGATAGGTCAACCTGGCAAATGGTGTGGGTGATGAGACAGTGTTCTCAGCTAAAGGAAGGATTTGAATGTGGCCTTCCAATACCACAGGTAATATTTAGTCCTTCCCTGTCACTAGCATTTAAGTGGGGTGATAATCAACATTGCAAAATGTGAGTTTCTCAAAAGACCAAGGGTACAGACTGCTGTATCTTGTGTGTCTAAGGCACCTACTGGGTTAAGCGAGAGTCCTGTGAATGACTGACCTCTAAATGTTAGCTTTAGGCTCTTAACCGACTTCATAAGCCCATGAAAAACAGCCAGAAAACAAGAAAAACATTTTATTATCTGAAAAATGCCTACCAATAGAGCAGCACAAATAGGGCCATGGATGATGTACAGCAGATGAGTATCAGAGCTGATCCAACAACTAGAGAAAACAAAGAGGAAAATTAAAAAAAAATACATTTGGCAACTTATTATCTGTTGTATTCCTTTTTTCCCCCTTAAAGAAAATATAACAGTTTTGCAAAGCAAGTGGAGATGCTACTTACTTGTCATTATAATATAAACTTCTAGCAACAGCATGTATGCAGGCAGGGATCAGTGGAAAACCTGTGAAGAAAAAAACAATGTTTTCTTCACATATAAACCTGGCAGATAACTAAGGAAACTTGCATCTCTTGCAGGCATCTTCTGTATTTTCACCTCATGCAAACTGTATATCTGGAGAGCGAATGAAGTAACAGGGATCAATTCCATTTCTGTTTTCTCAGATTTATTTCTGAGGGGTGTATGAAACCTTACCTCCCACTGTCTTGCCAGGAAATTCATACCAACACACAGAAAGAAAAGACAAATCAAATTATAACTTTTTAGAATGCAACAATCAATTGTAATTAACACAGAGGTTTTCCAGATTGCAATCTGCAATAATGTTAAATAGGTAAGTAATATTAAAAAGGTAATTGTATATATGACTACAGTTTTAGCAGTATGATTAAAAATATTGATTATGTCCTCACTGATACTGCTGAGTATTCAGAAAACAAGGTCACTTGCAAAACAAATGTGAAAATAGATTCTGGAAATCAGGCCAAATTCAAAATTTAAAAATAAAAAGACAAATAGTTATTTGGGATCCTCAGTACCCTGGAGGAACCTAATTTTCAGAAATTGAGCACCCATGATCTTCTACCCACATCTCAGCTGTGTCTGTTATCGGGATAGCTAGCAACCCAGGTACCAGGTCACGTTAGAGCTGAATGTGCCAACACACTGAAGATGAGGGGAAAGCCCTCACTTGCACTTTGTGAATATGCTGTGGTCCATTATCTGAAATGACCAGGTTTGACTTGTTACTTTTGGTACTGTTACTACTTGACACCTTCAGCTACAACTATTCTGTATTTGCTTAGTGAACAATATAGGTCAAATGGAACTGCTGGAAAAATAAATCCTTGGCCACCTCTAACTCAGTTCTGACCCTCCACCCTAGACATGGCGAGACTTCTCTGAAAACAAACATTCATTCCTGAATAAACATCTTCGAGATGAGGAACAATGAATAATTACTTCTTAATGTCTTTTTTTTTTTTATAATAGTAGACTATTTTCTCTATACAAAGGAGGAGTCCCTTCCTGACTCCAGAAAGGCATAATCTCTTTCAGCAAAGATAGAAGTACATACAACTTCCTATGTTAACATTTCTAAGCTTGTTAAAACACTACAGACAAAGAAGAGGGGTGTGTCATCATTGTTCAAAGCTAATGAAGCAAAGCTCAGAGAAGCAAAGGGACAGATGTTCAAATTCTCATGAAAAGGAGTAAGAGATTGCATTGGCTTGAAAATACAGAAGGTGAAATTGCATACCCCAGCCAAGAAGGTAATACCACATGAGGTGTTGTTTCTCAGCAAAAACAGCCACCACGATGAGAGTATGCAGGTAAATGCCCTCACACAGCATCCAAAAGTAGTTGCAACCCATCAAGTACAGGTAGATGAACTGTGACACTTTACAGCTAACCTGTAGAAAAAAACCAGAGCACAAGTTTTTAAGTTGCAGAAATCTCAAAGCCTTATTTGAAAAATGGAAGAAAATACTGTTTAAGTCAAATGTTAATACTTATAGTGTTTTTCACTACAATTGCTGGGGTTTTCACAGAGTTACAATTCCATACTTTCTGGTGACAAAAAAGTTGGTAGCTCAGTCTGTATTTTAATTATTCAAACTTGAAGACCTCAAGATCCTCAAGCACGATGGCAGAAAGCTGTAGTGATATTTTCCCTTATTGCAAACACTGCCACGTTTGACCATTCAAGTCTATAGGGAATCTTTAAATTATCTAATGGTAACTGCACAAAATAATGTACTTTGACAAGAGTAATCCCCTCTCAGTTTTACCAATCACAACATCTAACTACTCCAGAGAACGATTTGTTTCTAAAATGCTTACAAGACTTCCAATTTTAACCCAGTCACAACTGCACGTGGGGCCAGTTGAGAACTCGCACAGTAGGTTCTGCAAGGAAGCTCTCTTGTTGACACAAATTTGTATTTAGCTTAATTCAAAAGATATTCTTCAATTGAAATGTTATAGTGTAAATTATTGTGAAGACTACTATGTGAAGTTATGAAAAAGGAGCAATAGTTAACTTGCAGATTCAGACACAGTAGATCCTTTTGCATTTTTTTCCTCCTGAAATTGCTGTGTTTCATTGATCTATTTCTGGCACTTAGCTTAAAAGAAACCAAAAATCAATATTGTTATATCATGTTCTGCTGCCTAACTTCCTTAATGATAACTATTATCAGCTACCTTAAGCCTATTTTTCAGTGCTTTGATGAGCTTTTACAGGAGAAAGAGAAATTATCTTTTTACTTGATTCAGCTTCTGGAATTTTGCCCTAACTTTCACAGAATTTAGACTTATCTTCCAGGTCTAAATAAAAATAAAGCCACAGTTAGGGATTTGTTTATGTGTTTCATTTTTGTTGCTATAGCTCCTAGCCTTTTGGGAGAGGCTACTGATTGACACTTACCCCAGTATTATCAGGAAATGAGAGAGAGAAAAATCTGACCCAAATGGACAGGTTTTTAATTTTGCTTTTTACTTTTGGCATATAAGGGTCAGCTTTACCTCCCCCTTCAGAAAAAAAATGAATTTTTCTCATTTCCACTGAACATGGCAAAATGAAATTCATAGGAAAGTAGCTGACATCCAAAATACACTCTAAATCTTGTTTTACTGCCTTTCCTTGGTGAATTCAATTGTCATAACCTCACTGACACCATTCAGAACAGACTTTCTTGCAGTTGTTTCAGTGCAAAAGTGATTTGTACAAATTCAGAAGAGCAGCTCAGTATGCTCTGTCTTTTGGAGTGTTTTTACTATTCTGAAACATCAAATGTGCTCAAATCGTTGTTAGACATCTGTTGTACTACGTAACATGGAAACATCGTTACTGAACATTTTAACCTCGCAATATACAACATTTCATCAAGTATTCATGTCTCATTTATCTCTTCTGCATTGCTGAAGTTTTTCACATACATATCAACAAGGCTGCCAAATATACTTTTACTTACTGGATTAGTTGCAACTAACTCCTGATTATTGGCAACTGCAGTCAGTGAAATTATTGTTACAACAGAGTTCAAAACAAAAGAGAAAAATAGATTTTTATGCAGCGTAATCCTTTGGCAACTCAAGCTCCTAGAAAAGAGAAACAAGAGCAAATGAATACACGGGGGGACAACTGTGTGTACTAGGGGACAACTCTGAAATTTTGAAACACTAGGATTCTTTATTTTATTAAGAAGTCTTACATAAACACTTTCTTCAGTTCTAGTCTAAATTTAATAGAATGAAGTGAAAGGTAACACCTTCCCTTAATCCCCACTTCCTGAACAACAAGAAGCAAAGCAAGCAAGTACCTTCAGTTCCAATATGTTTACAATGAAGGACCGGCTTTGTAGTATCTATCTAACAATGATTTAAATAGCTATAATATATTTCAGAAGATTTATACCTTTTCTTTGCTAGTACCTGAAGAATTTCCCAATTAGCTATCATATAGCTTGAAGAAGCCATCTTACCCTATGTTTCAATTTACCCAAACCTGTTAAAATTTTTTGAGGATAATTCTTTCACTCACATTCTTGTCATTTTTCTTCCTTAATCCTATAACTAGAGGAATACCCAAATAAGTTAAATAATGAAAATCTTGCCTTGAATTTGTATATAACTAAGTATATAGAATGCAATTATAGAATGTAATATATACATTTAATTGTGCTAATTTTCAAGATTTGCTTTTAAGCCGCCAGTAAAGAGAAAAACATCCTTTGAAGGGCTTTCTTTTTTTTTAAACAGAGGTTCAATAATATTAAATAATACTCAAAGTTGAACAGAGTAGAAGCAAATTCCTGTTTATTTGTCATTCTAGAGAATGCAGATCCAAAGAAATTCAGCTTTACAGACACAAAAGAAGACAGCCTGCAAAACAGAGCTCTGTCCCTGCATAGGCTTTCTGAGTGTTGCTCAGAGAAACATCTCCCACACAGAGAGAAGCAATAAAGACTGTGGGACTGTGGTCACTCTCAGGAAATGCTCTTTGGTCACTCTGGAGAAAGCATCTACTGAAGCTGTATGGAGTCTGTGGCTTCATAACCGCACCTCCCTCCCTCCCTCCATTTTATAGCCAGAAATATGGAGTGCAGTCGAATGACAAAATGAAGTTACTAATTGGAGGAGAAAATTCTATTATACATGTAACTGCTCTTCACTGTCAGAGAAATCAAAAATACATTGACAAGGTCAGCAGGGGACAAGTCTAAATCGTCACAAAGGGTGAGGAAAAGCAAGTTTTCTGGCCTTTTCAAATAGTATGCCTGGAAAAAAAAGATACCATACAGAAACTGGTGATTCATTTTTAATTTGGAAGGGCAGGAGACAGAACAACTTTGTATTTTAACAGAGAAATGCAGATATAGAATAGGTACCAAAGCTGGAGGAGTATATTGAAATCTGTTGAGAATGTGATAGATGAAACAAGAAATTAAAAGACCCAGTGAATAAGAGACAGTCAAAAAGACTGGATACAGAGGAGACTGCATTTCTTGGTTGCATTCTCTGCAACTATCACAAGAGCAGCATATGTAACACCCCACAGGTAGATGGAGTAAGTTAACAGGTTCAGATATGCACAGTGCAATACCATGAATCAGACAGTTTCTGCAAGTTAAGCCTTGAAGCCCGAAGATGTTCTAAGCCTCATGACAGTAAATATGGGGGAAGGAAACCACTCTAGAAACCACTTCTGCTGTGCAGCACAAGGAACTACTCTACCTGAACCTCTGCTTGCCAAGTGTTATTTGCTCAAGGAAAATAGAGGAGTGTCCAAAATACAGAACACTGTTTTGGATATGAATTAAACAATAACATATATTCCATTATGCTTTTTGAAATTTCACTTTGGCTGTCATTTTAATGCCCAAAATGCATAAAGCTTTGATCATTGCAATAGGCCGTTTTTGTTCTTTGAATATGGGGGAGATTAAGTGGTTTGGGGTTTTTTTTTTTCCCTTTAAGAGACAGGCCACACTAGGTTCCAGCTAAGGGTTTTGTGTAAACAAGTCCTGAAGAACTCTGGAATTCTGTCTGGTTATTGTTAAGATTCAATGCACAGGCAAGGAAAAGCACGTACAGCTACGGGGGCCATCTCTCAGGGTCATCCAGCAGCTGTTCCTGTTGAATATTCAAACACACCCATCCACACCCACCTCCACCCATGCATAAAAGGATTGAAAGGATCACCGGACAAGAAACAAGAAAGCAAGACGGATGACATTTAAAGATGAAGACTGCTTTTGGTAATAAAGTGACTTTTTCCTAAGCCTCCCCACCCTCTCTCTTCAGTTACCCTTCCTCTATTCCTTTTTCTGACTGTTTTTCTTAATGACGTAATATCCTTTAATCACTTAATTCTCATAATTATGATCCAAGAACATTTGAATGACCTATCCCTGGATTAAACCCTGTGCAGTAAAATAAAAACAGACCTCCTGCTAAATTACCTATTTCCCTTCCTGTTTTCACTCCTCTATGTTTTGGGCATTCGGGTAAAATCAATTTCTCCAATATTTCTCCAAAACAAAAAAGTAACATTTTCAAAAGCATCCAGATGTGTTTGGGAACACGTTGGAAAGGTATTCAAATACTTCAAAATTCAACCAGTGAGATCCACATATGCAAGGAGAAGTGTTTGTTCAGCTGAAATTAACTTAAAGTGACTTAGGAAACTTCTCTCTATCAATCTGTCATCCAGTTGTTTGCCCACACTTCAAGCGTAGTGTTGCTATCGTCTGTGAGCGTGCAATTTGATATGATGCTTGATCAACAACTCCTTTATTTCAGGACTTCTCTTTGTTGTTGGTTTGTTTTTGTTTTGTTTTTGTGTTTTTATTTATTTATTTATTTATTGTTTGGGGTTGGGAAGGACATGTTTCAAATTATAGCTCCCCTTTCTCTGAATTCACTATTCTTTTAAGATTTGTCTTGCCTTGTTTTTCTTTATGAAAACCATACAAGTATTTTAACAGAAGATCTATAATAAACATATGTATGATTTAGAGTATGCAACAGAAGAAGGAAGCAGAGCCACTGCAGAATTACTTTTATGTATCATAGATGAATTTTCAGAAAGGAAGATTGGAGTTCCAAGTTTATAGGCCAGTTTGTATGCTATTAAACCAAGAACCCAAATCCACTTGGGGAGCACAAGTCATAAACTGGACAAGTACTTCTAAGGAGACAGTTTTCTAATGAAAATACTGAATTTCAAATGAAAACAAAATGCACAAATCTGTTTTAATCTTGAAAAGTGGAAGATATTTGAAAAAAACTGTCAGTTTTCCTCTGGAGGAAAGCACCACCTTTCTTGTCAAACCCAAAGGTATTCTAATGTCCAGCCATCCAGCAGCTATCATCCGGACACTATCAATCAACTAACAGAATAAATTATCTGGAAACACGACAAATCAAAGGCACCCCCACACAATAGCAAAAAAAAAAAAAGTCCACCTGTTATATCTATGAATAATTGTACAAGCTTCAGCCGATACATAATACATCCTGGTATTAATCTAGATCCTTAAATACCCTTCTAGTACTAAAAATACTTTGGAGGAACTGTACATCCCAAAAGAACAGCTTGTGGAGGACTTTCTTCAGCTTCTTTTAAATTTTGTAATTTCCTTTTATATCCTAACATAACCACACTCTAGAAATTGTGGTTTGCGGGTCTGGATTAATTCCATGTGGTCCTCTGAGGAGAGATGATCCTTCTACCAAAGGGGGGAAAAAAAATCCCTGGAGGGCTAGACAAACATGGCATAGCTACAATGGTAGCAAAGCAGAGCACCTGCTTTTGCCGTAAGTGCCACAAGCCAAGATGAAATTGTTACAGTATGGAAAAATCATGTTTTACTGTCTCTGAACTTATAAAATCATATCGTATTCTAAATCTTTTCGGTTTTTCCTGAGAAGTCTGTGTCAAAACATTTTTTCTGTCACATTAGGTATTTAGTCTGTTAAGCTTCTTGTGACTTTTATATCAACAGTATAGCCCTTTTTAATGCAAAATCAAGCTTCTTGTAAGAACTAGAGCCATTTCCTACGTCAATTTTGTGTAGGGAAAGTCAATTTGAAAACAGTAAGCATTGTTTTTACAGGACAAATAAATTGATTAAAAAACAAGAAAAGTTTTGGTTTGTCCTCATGAAAAGAAGTCAGAAAAAGGTGAAAAGTCATCTTAAATATTGGATTTCACAAAGAGAGGCTACAAAGTTGAAATGCTCTGGTTTGTTAAGAATTTGTGGAAATGTTGTCCCAGAACCTGTGGAAATTATGCGTATCTAAATTGCAAACACTACATTCAGCCAGATGTGACTAAAAAGGGTATTTTTTTACCAGATATCTGCTAATCAAAGACCAAAGCATGAGAAAAGCAAAATCTGAACTAGTGTCGCAGTTGCTGGTGTACATGCTATTCATATTTCAATGTTAGGAGAAAAGATGGATGTTAGGATAAATGTTAGGATAAAAGATGTAGGTGGGACAGTAGGGTATAGTGGTAAGGAACAGGTAAGAGAGTAGAAGAGATCTATATTATCCCATGAAAAACGATGCAAAAATGATTAAACTAGTGCCAACTAACAAGGAAACCTACACTGCAGTGCAGCATTTGGCAGAGATAATTTATCTCTGTCAGCTCTGTTCATGTGGCAGCACTCCTGGTTTCATCTTTCTACTAAGCTTCATCAGCTTCTTAAAAAAAGAGACAGAAAGAAAAGTTCATAAAATGTGAATAAGTAGACTAATTTTAAAAGACCTGTGCCTTCTATTACAAATTGTTGTGCAGGTGGTGATATAGTGTTCAGACTTTCTTTCAAGACTGTAACATAATTACTGTTATTCAGTGGATATGATATAACTGTCATTGACATTATATGGTGAATAAAAAATAGCATTATTTTTATTATTCCCATTCCTACTGTAACTCTTGGCCTTACTTTCTTTACAGTTTATCATATTTTGTGGCTACCTACTTTGGAATGTTACTTTACCTATCACGTGTCATCAGTATTTTAGTTTCCATTTGCTCTTTAGTTTGGTTGTTGCTTGGCATATCCAGACTAACTTATTATTTAAAAAAACCCAAACACAAACACATGCACACACACACACAAAAAAAAACTCACAAAAAAAAAATGAAACAAAACAAACAAAAAAACAGATGAAAAACAAACCACAAACACAAAACAAACAAAAATTTTTTCCCATTTCCTATTTTCAATATATTCTACAGTTTTTGGTTTGCAGATTTGGAGTTTTACATTTCTGAGAAAAAAAAATAATCTAAAATCCTATTATGATACAATGTTCAATGCCAAACCAATATAATTACTTTCTTCACCTTCTTCTCCATCTAATTTCATTGAGATGGCTGATATTTCAAAGTATTGAAACTAGGACTGTTGCAACCACTGATATTTGGTAAAGGATTTTAAATATACTTACTTAAAATAAAAGAATATGCCAAGAGAAATCAGAAGTGATGCAATCGAAAGACCATGTCCAATGATGGCCAAGTAATACAAATTCAGAGCAGTCTGCAATACAAGAACAAAACCAAGCACCTGTGATGCATAGAGAACTATTGTTGTTAAAGCAGATATTTACACATCTCATGCATATAAAATGACTATAATAAGATTAAGAAAATAAAAACGTTACAGAGAATGATGAGCCCAGAATCCTACAAATCAACATTTTACTAAAATTTCTTTCTGTGGGGTACACAACAGATTTGTTGAAATTATTATAGATCTCACCTCTTACCAGTTAAAACATTAGGTTTCTAATATATACTGCTATGTTTTTTCTGAGTATTTACATAAATCTGACTATTTATGCTCCTGCACTGGGTGCATTCCTGTCTGAGGCTCGATTCATCTATTAACACAACTATAAGCAAAACATGTGTTTCCCATATGAATTGATGTATTTTTTTCCTCATAGAAGCTTTTTTCTTATAATTTAAAGATACTTCTTCCAAAGCAAGCTGTGATTATGATATTGGAAATTTGAGAAAAGGCATGAAAAAAATTAACAATGGCTCAAAAATAGTTAAGACTAAACAGTCCTGTTAAACAAGCCTACAGCCAAGTTATAGAATTATGCAAAGGTGGGTTAGGTACAAAGGTAAAAATCAGGAACTAGTAAGTTAATATTTGGAATACATACAACATGTTATAATTATTTCTTTCAATTAGTTATTAAATTCCACTAGTAATAAACCCCTGCCTTCAGTCATGGAATCTGCCTCACAGAATTTCTCTTTTTGCATACAATATAAGATTATCATTTTGCACATAAGGAAATAAAGATTTTCAGATTGAACCTTTTACTGTCACAATAAAACATTACTATCTGAATTCTGTAGGAAGAATTAGAGCATACATACAAATGCTCATGTACTCCAAACTGTATGTGTACCCTGAACTTATTCCAATTTAAGATAACTAACTGTAGCCTGCTACATATATTGACTTTTGAAATCAGGTAAAAAAAAGATTCCAGGTAAACCTTTAAGAAGGTTATAAGATGAGACAAGGTTACTTTTTTGTACACGCCAGAATTTTTCAAATTATTGTTGTTTTTAAAAATGAGATGACCTTTTTTTTAAACAACAAAACAAAACCAAAACAAAACCCCAATGCAATAGATTTAAGGGAAACTTTAATTAAAAAGTGAGAAAAAACAAGGGTTACCTCTGAAACACTAAAGCTTGGCTATTTATACATAATGACAACCTTTCTGTGACAGGCCCGAATCCCACATTACCACCTCATTCAGTGACCAGTTTAGGCAAAGGAGCACATTAAGGATTTAGATTTCCTCACACTTAGAACTGGCACAAAACAGTGGTGCAGCAGGGACTGCTGATGAGGGCAAAACCAGTAAAAACTGAACAATGGACAACAGTCACATTTATTGTGCATTATCTAACCTGCCTTCTGAGCAAAGTGAAAAGATAATGTTGTTTAATCTAACAACATGCAGAAGCGCAGCAAGCAGTAAGGCTTTCTTTGGAGCTACTATTCCATTTAAACAACAGCTTCCGATGCCTGACAGAGTGGAAATATGCTGGCACAACAGCCTGAAGGAAAACAGCTCATTATTCATACCGATGGATCTGCTCCTGTCTGAATGATATTCTCTCAGTTTGCAGCCAAATGTTAGCAAGAATCAATGAATTATAACATTTCTGTTAGAAAAATTAACCTGCCATTAATGTATTCAATGTCTCATGATTTGAGAAAAAGCAATACGCTGTTTCTCAACATGGTTTCCAAGTAAATACCCTAAAGCACTCTTGACAGCAATGATGCAGGCAGTTAGGATCTCTACTATATGTCAGTATTCTTGACACAATCTGCTATTTTCAAGCTCTTTTTCATGAGGCCCAAATTAATTTACAGTCTATCCTGACCTGTATTTTATATTCCTAGTTCTCAGGCATTTACAGTTTCATTTTACTGCTCCTCCCCATGACTGAATGTTTCATAAAGAATACTAGTGGTCATAGAGCTGGGGTGGGTGGGTGCAAAATATGCAGTTTTGCTCATTATATCCTCACATCACACAGAGCATCTCAGGAAGAGGGCATTTGGAGGCTTACCAGATTTATTTTTTTTTCTCTGAATCTATCAGTGAATGAGCATCTGCAAGGTAAACCAAGATGTATAAAAATACCATCTCTACAGATATCCACATGGACATGCATGTGCACAGTCTGCCTTTGATGTATAAAAAACAATTCTCAAAGTATTTTGCTGCCTGAGATAATTTTGGATGCTTGCAAAATTTCACTTAAATAAACTCGAAGTATAGGTTTTCCATTTGTGTGAAGAGCTTAATATCTCAGAAGCTGAAAAAATGGCACTTGAGAGCCAGGGCACAACACATACACAGGAAAAGGATCACAGGTTAAAACAAACCGCATCTAACATGTCTCATCATTAACTTCCCTTTGGCCTCCAAAGATCCTCTGGTGAATCCAGTCAACTACAGCTTGCCTACACTTTTGTGAAAAAACCAAACATTAGCCCTGCTTTTCACGCTGTGGAAAAAAACCAAACATTCAAACTCTGCTTAAAGCTGCCTTGAAGATGTTTTAAGTCCAAGTAAAACTTTGGTTGTGTGCCTGCTGAAAATCTCTGTCACGATGAGTTAATGGGATAAACCCATGCGCTCAGCACGTCTTCCACAGATGTGCAAGCCTCCTGCAGTTCTGCTACTTCACAAATACAGAGCAAAATGTAAAGGTCTGCTCTTATAACGTTTGCTTGCCAGTAGATGTCTGGGGATGATCTAGACAAGTACCAGTACCTACACATTCGAAATACCCATAAACAAAAATATGATCACATTATTCAAACAGCTGAAATCAGCTGTAAAATACAAAGCAGGTGGGTTGGGGGTTTTTGAGTCTGTTTTGCACAATTCATCATTTTTATTCAACATGCTTTCTTTTTGCATTCTGATGTTGTATCAACTCTGTTGCCATTCCATTTTTGAAATGTGAAAATTTTAAGAACAGTTTCTTGACACTGGTAACACACATTCATTGTTTTCCTACCTTTACTTTTTCATGCGTATAGATATTACACTGTGTGTAGTTTGTCCATGTCCTGTTGCTCTCTGGGTGTCTAAACCAGTTCCCACTTGGATCACAGATCTTTGTAACTTTTTCTACAGTCAGTCAAATAGATGGAAAAAAAACCAAAACACAACAGTCAGCACTGCAGTTCTACTTCCCGATGCCTAGTATTTAATGAAGAAAGACTGGCAAACAAATGACTATGTGACTATTGTTACTATGAATTCAGAGAAACCAGAGGCCTTTTTCTTGGCAAGGGCATCCGATGATGTGTTTTTCTTACAAAAACAAATATATTTCCCTCCTCCAATGCAGTAAGTCTCACAACATATCTAACTGTTAGAGAGCTACCAGATGAAGTGACAAGAATATTTAAATGGCTTGTTTAACATCCAAGATTTGAAGTGAAGTTTGACATCCTACCACTGCAAATTAGGATTGGACAGGCTGAAAAACATCAATAGAGAAAATGCCCAAGAACCAAACTGGAAAATTTCTGGGATAACATAATGATTTCTATCATCAAACAGAAAGAGGCATGAAAGAATCTTGGGAAATACCAAATGCAGCAGAAAGAGACAGAAGTGGAAGCCTATGACATTTTTCACATGCTCACAGATGCAAAGTTTAGCCTACGGAAACAGGAAAAGATTCATTTTTGGGAGAAACTCTTGTCGACTTCAACAGCTAAATTAAGGTAAAATAATAAGTCATATTTCTTTTTATCTGTCGGAGAGAAAAAGCTCAACTCTAAGAGGAAAAAGAACTGCAATCTGTATTTAATTTCTATTTCCTAATCTACAGAATTCCACAAGGACATATTTCATAAAATAAATTAAGTAACTTGTCAGATTTCTAGTGGTAAAGGGAAATTGCAGATAATGGGTTTGGAATTACTGAAATTCTGGAGCCTTTGTGCTTGAGTGTGGCAAACAGGAGGTATCACGCACCCAAAACATTTTATTAAGAAAGATTTTGATGTAGAAGCCCATGCACACTTACCTGATGGGTTGAAATCTTGAAAGTAGTCAGGACAACGCTGTACTGACACAGTTCCAGCAGCAACGTCACTCCAGCACAACCAGCCATCCCATGTCCTGTTACAGTAAGGACCTGCAAACAAGTAGAGACCTTATAATAAAATAGCAACCTTCCTTTCAAAATAATCTTTCAAAACTAAGATGTAAGACCACATAAGGTAAGTTTCTCACTTGCAGCAGTGAGAAAAAAAGAAAATAGCAGTAGTTAATTAAAATTCCACTTAATAGAAATAGTTCCTTATATGTACATTTCTTTGAACACATTTTCAAATCAGTCATCATTCACCTTGAAACGGTCTACATATACAACTTACAAACCTAAGATCTAAAGCATGATAGGCAAAAAAAACCCCTAAATCAATTCAGATCAAGCAATGCACATTAACAAAGAGTCTTTAGCTTGCAAAGCCCATTTTACTGAATTTGCTCACATTTTGGATGTATACCAAGTTCATTGAAAACACAGTGGTATCCTAGAAGCCACCAGAAAGTCTGGCTGGGAGGCAGCCACAGCTCCCCTGCCTCAGGCAGAGCTGAGACTGCAGCAGTCGTCACAGACAGACACTTTTCCAAGTGCTCCATGGACAGTGAAACCACAGTGTCCCTCTAGAGCCTGTTTCAATGCCTCCTTGCACTCATACAAATTTAACATCTAAAATAAACCTCCCTTGAGAATGAGCTGAAGTTTTATAAACAAATGCTTTCCCAAAAGGCAGGCAGAATGACTGACCCTCTCTACAAATCTGAAGATGTTTTTAGTGTCTTCCTTCAGTTTTCTTTTTAAGACTTAATAATGCCCCACATCTCAAAGGCTGCATTTTTCAACCATCATGTAATTCCTCATCTTCTCATCTGCAGATTTTCCAGTTTGCCTAGATCCTTCTGAAGCTGTGATGCCCCAGGCTGGACATAAGTTTACACTGCCATACTGTTATCCATTTCTGACCTCCAGACATTTGGTTACTCCAAAGAATCAATTCAGAAGAAAAAAAAATTATTTGTAAAAGAATACAATCACCTCTTCTTGCCTCAAAAGCCATTCAATGTTTCCAGAAGTTATAAATCAGAAACAGTGAACACAGAAACGAGTTACTGAGGCTAGCTCTGGATGAGCTCAGAGCAGGGAAATTATCCGTATCAAGATACTTTCAACTTTTAAAGGCAGATGTGATCAGGAAGACAGAGGCATTATAAGAGCATAAAATTAAATGAAGTGGTAAGATTAATCAGTCATAATTTTTAATCTGGATATCTACTTAAATTAACATTTCTTATTTCATCAGAAATAAGTGCTTTGTGTTACATAAGAAGTGGTGCTATAGGGCAGGTAATATATCACTTTATCTTCATGAATCCCAAACTTTCTAAAAAAATGTACAAATACAGCCTGAAAAATGATTTCTACAGAGACAAGAAATCAGTATTATTAAAGGATCTTGAATTACAGTACTCATATCTGTTAACCATTTGCCTTTATAAAATCTTGTAAGAAAATAATCTCTACCTTCTTTCCTATGAATAGGATCTTGCATAATTTTCTGGTAGCATTCATACTGTGCTGTCATAATTTTATTCCGTGTAACGCTCAGTTGAGTGAAGTCCTCTGTCATATTCTGATGACCTTCAGATGGTATAGCAGTGGCAAAAAACTAAGAGGAAAAAGACCTTTTTTTAGCAAGTCATGTACAAACTCAAATATAAACTTTAAATTCAATCTTTTAAAATATTATATTTTAAATATTATTTTACTGAAGGAAAATTATCTTCAAATCTTATTACTGATAATATGATTGTATTTTTCTAGTTAATTTAGAAATTCTTCTTATTATGGAATTTTGACAAATTTCTCCTAAATGAGCATGGGGAACTAACAATCTGCAAGGTCTGTAAATAATAATAGAAAAATGCATAGAAAGCACTGAGACAGCCAGAAGCATATAAACAGCTTTTGCAAAATCTAGTAAATTATATCAAAGTTACATTAGTCGAAAAGGCATTTGAATCAGGCCCAAAATGATCCTTTATGAAAAGAGATTTTCCATATACTGTATGCATGGAAGCTTTTGGCTTGTTTAGAGCTATTTGGTTTCTCTATAGTCTCGTGAACCATAAAGTCAACCCTCAGAAACACAAAAAAGGTACTCAAAAGTTATGACATCCACTTTCATAGTTCTTAAAAATAATTAAAAAAACCCCCCAAAAAATTAAAAAGTGAATCTTGATCAAAACCTGAACTTTTTAAGTGCATTTTTAAAAGAAGTTAGATATTTTATGGGAAATTTAATGGAAAAACAAAACTGCAGACTGAAATACTGTACCACTGTCAAACAAGGGGTGAAACAAAGCTATGAGGATGTCCTCTGAACTTGAGTTAGATGGGCCCTCCACTCTTCCTGGGGTCTGCATCGTACTGCTTATCTGTCATTTGTCAACTGCTACTGTAACATTGTCTGCTAGCAAAAGATATACTGGGTTCAGCAGAGGTAAATACTATTTCTGTTCCTTTACCTCAGGAACTAAGAGGAGAACATAAGTTAGATAAAGATTCCACTGCACAGAAACTACATTTGAACACAAAATGAGTTGTTTCTGCATTTCCATATTAATAATTTCTATGATATTCTGTACACACTTGTTAAAACTGGAATAACTTTTTTAAAAAATCATAAGACTCACTATAGCAGCCAAGAAGAACAACAGCAAAAATGTGATCCAGTTATTCATCATTTTTATATCCGGTGCAATGAATTCAAACTGAAATGGAAAAAAATAAATTGGAAGTTAGTAATTCATGAAAGTCAAAACTAGTAAAAGACTTCATATTTTCTATCTGAATTAAAACAAATCAATGGGGTCCTCTCAATTTTTATTCATGTCACATGATGTCATGTGATATACCTGGAGATATACAATATGATGTGACAAAAATGCACTCGATTCACCAGCAGTGAATTCCAGCAGCAGGGTTTTTCCTGCACTGCTGCCTCAGTTGCCTCAGCTAACACCAATTCTCCAGAGGGTCTGTCTCGGGCACCTAGCTGGTATCAACTCTAATTGATACGTAGATCAATTAGTCCTGAGGTACGAGTTCACTCCTGGACATCTCTGCCTTTGGGCAAGCATAGCAAACTGCAGTTCTGGTTCCTCTAAAGCAGACTTTCACAAACACACACACACAGCTATTTCCTGTTCTCTTCATATCAGCTGATTCTTGATTTTGCCATTTCTGGAAGAACTCATCTAGTAAGCAGCCACTTTGTCATCCTTGCAAAGTTGTAACTTCAAGATAATGTCAATACCAGAATTAATTGTGAGCTGTAAAATAGTTTCTGTATCTGCAGCAGCTGTAAATTTTTTACTGTATCTATTTTGAAGAACACAGAACTACCCAAACCAGCTATAATCATCTTATTGTGCAGATTATTCTTGGCATTGATTCTAGAAGTGTAAAATGTACCTAAAACATACAACATTATTTATTACACACCTAGACCACGCATTAAGCATGACCCTGCTGTGACAACTCCCTCAAGAGGAAGGAAAATGTGTAAGAAAATTCTCATGCAATGTTTCTGTCCTGAAGTATCCTCAGGAGATCACAAAGCTGAGCCTGGAATTGAGATAAAAGCTTCTCTTCTCCTTGCGTGGTGACAAAAGACCTCTTCACGTTTAGATTAAATTACTACAACTAAACCACCTTTCAAAATCCAGGTATCTCACTGTACTAGCGTTAATGAAGCTATTATCAGTCAAAATAAAGACCACATCTGAGTGACCACATCTCCCTTCTGCAGCTTAGTTCACTACAAACAGTACACTGCTCCTTAAGAATAAAAATAAAAAGTCCCTCATGCACCTAGCTCAAAGATCCCACTGCTACTGAAGCAAGAGGACTGTTGGGAGCTGAGTATCTACACACAAACCAAGCCAAGCTACATTCTCCCTTGGATCACACTTGCTGTCTTTGAAAGCTTTTCTTATCCAGCAGTTATGTCCTGCGAGGGACTGGTGGATGATGAACAACTGACAGTACATTGGCACGTAGAGGAAATTTAACAAAAAGCCCATCCTTTAAAAAAGCCGTAGTCACAAAATGCAAGTGTTCTACTTATTTTCTGCTTTTCCACTCAGACCGGGTCCTCTTAACACAATATAATACAAGAAACAGCATTTTGTAGGATATACTGGACTATAAAATATGAGATCGCCGTTATTTATTGTACAGCTTGATGCGAACACAAGAAACGTGTTGTAATATTATACTGTTGTGTCTGTTTAACCCAGAATGAAACTCTATTAGTAATCTTCCCTCTATTTTTACCACTGGCATGCAATCCTCCAACACTGATTGCTGGAAATTGCACAGGTAATTCAGCAAGACGCTGAATTCAAATATGCTGTTCTGAAAGCTCTTAAAACACTAACAGGAAGACTAATCAGCATACATGAAATATATTTTTGGTTTGAACTAATACTTCTCTAGAAAATCCACATGTAATGAGAACTACAGTGAATAGATAATTATAAAAACCACTATGTGTTAGCTAAAGAAAAATCTAAGTATCTATGTGTAGTGTCTAAAGACTGACTGAAAACCAAATACAAATGGAGCTATCTACATTAGCAAAGAGGCAATATAATTTCAATTCTGCATGATAGTTGCAGGAAAGGGACAATAATTCAAACCTGTCACAAGTTTCATTCATTTATAGCTGTGTCTGTTTCTAGGAAGAGAAAAAAAACCCACTGGCCTTCTAAGGAAATTGGAATTAACTACTTCATTGTTAAGTAATTGAGTAATCTTCTCTCTCCAAAGTATGCCAAAGCACATCTGCACAGGGTTAAAACCCATAAATTATGTGCACAGGACAAGCAAAGAGACCAATCAAGTAGAACATAGCAACCATAAGTTAGTGGATGTTTTTCTATATACGTAGTTCAAAATTATTTTCTCTATAACAGTTTCAAAAATCCTTATGCTAAAACAAATGTTGGATGGCAAATTTAAAATGCATATTCAAATATTGCTCTCACTTAGCCTTGCTTATTTTTATTTATCTAAAAAATACAATATGATATAAACAAATTATCTGTTTGATTCACAGTCCATGATTATTTGTTTCACAATATCAAAAGTCACCCCTTAGCACAGTTCCTTTAATGGATCAATTATTTTCATACCTACTGGTTTTGCATACATTTCCTATCAACTATCCAGTATCCACTGCTAAATTATTAATTCTTCCCAGGAGATAAAAGATTGTCAAGTCTATAATTTGCTCTCTGCTTTCCACTCATTTCTCACAGTTACTAACTGCAAAAAAAATATAAATAGAGAAAAAAATCCTTTTTTAAAATATCACTACTCCTGGATTTAATTACAAAATGCAGGACAAAGGTAATTGAGAAGCCTATTTGGACTTCAGGAAAGCATTTCTTGCATCATTACATGAATTAATTCACTCAACGTTTATTCCAATTAGTTTTCACAAGAACTTTCACAGAAAGATTAAAAGCTTCCTTTAGAATGGACAGCAAAAAGCCAGTACTTCTGAGAAACTCAGGCTGCTCTTATTAATCATCTGTTCTGATGAGATGCAAAACAAATATAATTCTCAGAAAGTTTTCTCACTCTCAGAGCTGGCAGGTATTAGATGCACAAGGAAAATAAACTAATAATAAAAAAGACTCATTATTCTTTAAATAATAATGCTTCCCAAGTTGTTTTTCTGCTATTAAACATCTTTGACAATACTACTGTGGGGAATAGAGGACAACTTATTGGACTGAGATTAATTTGAGTGTATTGAATGCTAGCTTGTGGGAAAAGATGATGGAAGCTTAGACAGAATCCCCTGACTTCACTCTGTGACAGCAGGGATCTGAACAAAAGCCAGCAGGACCGTGATTTACGTGATAGGTATTGAATGAAACTGCAAGTCAGTAGATACAACACCACAACTACTAGCATTTCTCTGGCTGAAGTGTTTTCCCAGTAAAGGGAACACCAGTGAGAAAATGAATGGGGAATTGCAACAGCAAATCAATCTTCAAAATCTTATTCTTATTTTTAGTGCGTGTTGTACTGAAGACTGGGATAACTTAAAAAAAAAATAAATAAAACAGAATTGCCTGGTTTTCCTCTTTATTACATTCTCTGTTACCCAAGTTGGTGATACTCCAAAGGCCTATATCATGTTTGTCACTGATAGCAATGGCATCTACTGAAGAATAAGGAATTCAAAAGGAACTGGAAGCTGAACTTAACCCAGATAGTCACTGGTATAGCTTTAACAGATGTTCACATTTCCCTTCCTCCTGCTTTCTCTATAGAGCCTTCCTGCCTCATCAGCTGTTTCTACTTTTAACCTTTTCCCATCCTCCTAAGAATAAATGTCATCCTTGCTGCACTCCAGACACTTCCCATTTCAATGGTACAGCAAAAGGGTTAAAAAAGTAGTCAGCAAGAAAAATTATTTTTTGAACTTCAGTCAGCTGACCTCATTTAGTACAAAAGAAAAAACACAGGCAGCTTCTACATGAAGCAGTTGCCTGAAGTCTGACTTTTAGTCAGAATGCAACTCTATAGGAGTGGGATAGGAAAAAGAGTCTGCTTATGTCATTGCATGTACATTCATACACAAACATTATTCAGTAACTGGCAACCTTTGATTTGCCCAGAAGAAGGAAACAAAACCAAACCCAAACCTCAAAACATTTTCAGTATAAATTACATATCTTGCAGCGTGTTATAATCTTGCAACACTAAAGTTGAATCTGTGCAAATGCAGATGTACAGCCTTCCTCACTGACTGAAAATGGGGGTCAGGATGGCTGTTTTCTTGACCACTTCACCCCTCCTTGCTGTTGTTTTAGCATTCCATGACTTTTTTTTTTTGTTGCAGTGTCTCTCAGAAATAGCCAGACATGCTATTTTGTTATTTCTAAGAAAGGCGTATAACTCGAAGTATTTTAAACCCCAGACAATGTTTGATTGTTTCAGCCCAAAATGCAGGCAAAACCAACAAGATGGAAAATGTCTAACCCTTTTCTAGTGTCCTTAATTTGAATTGTTGTAGTACACTGCTAGAAAAAAACCCAAACAGTAGTCTCAAATGGAAATACAGATAGAGCCTTCACCTACATCTCCACTCACAAACTTTCTGGGAAATACTCTGCCTGTAGAGGGGAAGATTCCCTTCTAACTAAAAAGGGCTTTGCAAGCAGGCAGTACCAGCGAAACATTAATACACACCATACCCTTTCAGTCCTGAAAGTAGACTACAAAATCTCTATGCTTATCTTGGAGAGCAATGCGGGGCAATTTGGAAATCATCTTCATCAGTTAAAATGCCCTTATTTCTGAGGAACCTCTTCTGCCAGGATTTGGACCAAACTGCTTTGATGGTATCACATAACAGCTCACAGCTGTGTGTGTGGGAATTACTCCATCCTCCTAATCATTATGGAGTTAAGAACGCTCAGAAATAATAGTTATGAAGCAAATCTAATGAACTCTGAGTAGCACAGTTTCACAACATGAGAATTCCCTACTCACCACCACTCTGAATTAAGACCCAGGCATCAGCAGTTACAGACTCCTAGAACAGCTAAAATGAGATCAAAAGCATTTGATTCTCACCGAGACAGTTTTTACAGCACAGAAGCATAAGCTCTTCACAGCTTCCGACAGATTTGATTGCACTATTCTCTTCATTCATTTAGTGACAGGGCTTGATTTTTTTCAAATGTATTCGTTACTTGAAGGAACCGGTATATTGTCCAAATATGTCAGATCTGTATGTTGCTGGATTTCACAATAAACAAAATTTAACTAGCTGTACTGGTTTAAAATGCTGGTACAACTCAATTATGATGCTAATGGAACTGCTATAAGGCAGCATTCCTACCTTCGTGGCAGCTACTCTTCAAAGCCCTAACATGACCTTCTCTCTTCAAATCAGATGGAGCACACATTAGGAAAAATGGAACAAGAAAAATAAAAAAATGCTCCTAATACTATTTTAAACTCATTAGGAGTATTACAATAGATCATTGTGTATACCACCAACTGGTAACAAGCAGCATCATAAAGACAAAACACTGCAAAGAGCTCATCTGAGAAATGCAGTGGCTTACAAAGAGACAAGCTGTGATCCCTTCTCATGCTGCAGAACAGAGAGACTTACAGGGTGCACGAAGATCTCAACTGAATCAGTAACTAGGAAAAAATTTGCAGTATTCATATAGCCACCATTAAAAATACTTTAGAAAATAAATCCGAAGTTCATAAACAAGCTAAGTTTCTTTAGACATCTCATTCTCTGAGCCCACACTACTGCTGACATGCATGGAGACATAAAAAAAATGCCACACTGAAACATTCCTCCTCCTACCTTTCTTTACAGGACTTTTTCCTAGGGAGCAGTTGTAGCACAATGGCATTTACACTCTTCTTGAGGATTAAAATAAATAAAGAAGAAACAGAGCAGCATAGCTCAATTTTACTGTTCTATTATTTTATAACAACATCATAATGCATTAGGTAGGTATGAGAAAGTACTCGCTGTTTATCTCTCGGGCCACACGCTGTGCATGTCTCAAGGTCACGGCCAAGTAGAAAATTAGGTCTAGTTCACAATGTTGTTTCACAACTTTTATCCTTGCTAGTAAGCATGCAGATTTTTTTGGTTTTGCTTTTGCATCACTGTAGTTGCTTGCCAGAAGCCTTGCAGAGATTGCAGAACCATCTGTAGATAAGGTTACACAGATTAAATTACTCCTGTGGTACTTTTTCCCATTAATAGCTTTTGGCTACAGTTCAGCTAAGTTTTGTCTCCTGCATCCAACAGAAATTACCAGCAGTAATTGACAACACTCTTGGCCAGTACTAATAATGCCTAAAATTGTAAGAACCTATCACAGAGTGATGGTGGTGCTAGTTTTCCCGAGGAAGGAGTGAACCCTCATTATTTTGTAACATTTTTATTCTTGTATTCAGTTCAAAGGTTTGGATGACATAAATTTATCCCGAGAAGAAACACAGATTATGGAAATCCAGTTAAAAACCAAACCAACTGAAAACCAGCAAATAAAAAACAAAACACCACAACATAAGCCTCTGAATGAAGGTTTGGAGGAGGAAATGTCCACAAGATTCTTCCCCTGGAATACTCTGCAATTTCTGCTCTTGGGCAACATTACTCCTCTCCACATATCAGACTGCAAAGCTAAGATGTTTTTGTTTCTTTGTCCATCACACCAATTTTGGCTCTTTAAAATAGGATTTCCACTGATAAAAAACATGAAAGGTAGTAGAAAGACAAGTTTTTTCTTGGCCTTTATGCTTTCACTGCTTCTTCTATAAATTATGAAGGTGCTACCCCTCCTTCTTCATTATGATTAACTTTCTATTGGCTTAAGAACACTTGAAGCCAGCAGTAGCAAATGCTGTAATTGCATGTGGAAGATAGGCAAGGAACTCAATTAGGGTTGTAGTTACAATTCAGCAGGGTATCTTACTGTGCCAAATAAATGCAAATACAAATGTTAAAAATATCAAAGCAAAGTAAAATTATTTGGGATAAGTAAGACACACAATACTCCATACTTCAAAATAATCTCACAGTGTTTTCTTGGTTATAGCATTTCCTGCCTAAAGCACTGATTATTTTCTCTTCTAAACTGAAACCTCTATCAGAGTCTGATAGCGCGATACAGCATAACTTTCTTATTTCTAACCTGAAATGAGAGAGCAAGAGCTGGCAGCTGCCATTAAATAACCTTTATTGCAGAAATCAGTTCCCCAGTAACATGCTTCTTTACATATATTATCATAATACAAAAAACTCAGGATAGTATTTCCCCCATTGCTTACATTTTTAAAATGTAAGCTTACCATTTAAAAAATGGTAGTATTTTTTACACTGTCTTATACCATGGTAGTAACACCCTAAATGCTTCCCTCTTGAGGAACGAAGTTGTTAAACGAAAGCAACTGAGATTCTGGCAAAGCAAATCTTTACCAATGGACTGACGCAGCTTATTCTTAGAGCTGCAATTGTGATTTCCAACAGTTTATAGTTATTAATGCCTCCAGATTTAGCACTGAGTGCTATCTGACTATCATACTGTAAGCACCTGTTATGCTTACTTTACAAGCTTAACCCTTTTCACCTCATAGCCCTAAGCCAAAGTGTACCTTGATGTCTAAAATCCATCAACATAGCTCCATATATTATTAGGCATAACTCATCAAGTTCATTTCAGTGTTCTGTGTGACATGGCATTTAAATTCTGCAGCATTCATTCATGCACAAAGAAACTTGGAAGGAAGGCTGCTCTATTGAACAGAGTTATCTGTAAAAATGCTAGAGTGGTCACTATCAAACACCCTAGAAAAGATTATTAAATGGAAAATAATTATTGGAAATGAATGTGATGACAGAATAATAAATTATTAGATTCCAATAGCTGTTTGATTAAGATGATTTAGTGCTAGTACTTCTCTTTTTTTCAATCATATTCATTTCCTGCTGTAGTAATTTTAAAATGTAGTTAAAAACATATTCAGTAAACTTCCCTGAAATTTCTATCCCTCTGAAGCAACTGCTATGCTGTGCCAAGGATGTTCCAATTAACACGTTACTTTAAATACAAGGGGATTGCTCATGACATTTTATCTTTTCCATGGATTTCATGCTATGAAAAAGTTGGAGAGCTCTCACATACCTATTAGATATATTTTAATGCCTCATTACCCTTTGCCAATCTGTACTCCTCATGCATGCAACAAAAAAACCCAAAAAATGTAATTGAAATTGAAGCAAGATATCCACAGACATACGCAGCAAAACTTCACAGGACAAACCCCAAAATTCATAGGGGTGTGTTACTGATGTAACCTCAAAACCAGTTAGCAAAGCATCACAACTATGCCACTGAGCTATTGAAACTTCCTGACCAAGCCCAAATTCTATTGCTTCATTCCAGATGCAATATAAAAACCAGTGAATGTCCAGAAGACTTTAGGAGAGGCCTTCAGGAAACACTGAAGGGGGGGTGGGGGCTGCCCTTAACTGAGAGCGGAGATTGCTATGACCCTAAGGGAGAGAACAGAGAACCCTGACCACATGCCCCAATTTAGAGAAAACAAAAATGTTTTCCAGCTTGCTTTCCTCAGCTTGCACCTGCTGATATTAATAACAGAAGTGCAACCTGCAAAAAACACTCCTAGTCATATGATTTAGTTTTAGGTGGTCCTGCAAGGAGCAGGGTGTTGGACTCGATGGTCCATATGGGTACTTTCAACTTGAGATATTCTATGATATATGTGAAAAATATGGCTTATTCCTCCAAAGATTTCTCAGCCTCCAAGCAAAACTATTACTGTTCTGAATTAAAACAATGGCAGTATGAATTTATGAATTCATCAAATAGACCTTAACACTTGTATAAAAAAACCCTTGCTTGTATGTCTGAAGTTTTTTTTCCCCAGACTGCTGCTTAAGGCTTCAGAGAGTGAAATGTTGCTCTGTGTATCCCTTTCACTCAGTGTTTTTTCTTGAATGACTGTGTTTGATGCTGTTTACCAAGTAATGACCCAAAAAGAGATCCAAAGGTTTCTTTGTGAAAATGTTTACAGCATGAAGTAATTTTCTCAGCTGGTTGAGTTTTAAAAGGTTTTTTTGTTATTTCTTCATTGACACACGCTAATTTTACAAGAACAGTATTTCCACAGTTAAAAGACTCTTCTCAAGGTCAGAAATAATGGGAATGTGAGAATGGGTTAACCAAAATGCATTGGGACTTTTGTTTTTTTCAGAGCTTACCACTCGAGTTTTTTCTCACTGGCCCCAACCCAGTTCAGCAGCTAAGCATATTCCATGAAACTCAGGTTTTACAGCAGTTTCTTCTAGATTCCCATTTAGAAATGTGACTACTTGCACACAAATGTAAATACAACATTAATTTTTAAATATTTTTTATAAAGTTTTAAAATATTTTTTAACGAAATTATTGATTTTTAAGTGGATCGTGCCACAACAGCAACTCAGAGGAGGATGGGGAGGGAGCAGGTGGCCAGGAAAGGGAACTGCTTACGCCAGCATAAACACAGTGCTGCTGCAGCCACCACATCAGATGGTGTCCTAACTCTGGGTTCACCATTGGTCAATGACTTGAACAGGACTGATGAACCAAATATAAATAAACTCTCCATGGAAATGTCAGAAGCACGTCTTCTGATTTTGTGTTGGATTTCTTTTACTTTTTTTTTTTAATTTTTTTAAACATAGTACAAAGAACTAAAATAACCCCAAAGCAGTTTTCTCACCTGCAATAATTTTGGTCTGAGAATAAAATTTCAGACAGGAAGTTCATGCCAAATGTCAAAATTTTCTCTCACGGGATATTTCTGGTGCATTTACTATTCCAAAAACTTCAGGTAAATTTAAAGCAGCTTTATTAAAAATCAGCTTGGTATACTTATTCAAAACAAAATAAACCACCAGCTACTTCAAAGCCTTCACCAGGTCAACCTAAGTCACCACAGTTCTGAACATTTCCTCTTAAATTTAAAATTTCACATGCCAGAAGTCAAAAGTGCAAGATCTGGAATATTTCATCCTTTAAATATTAGAGAATACTTATTACACTGTGCTGAATTACTGAAACTACTAATCCGTCCTGCAGCAAAAGCCAAGAACAAACAGCGGCCAAAACCAACCTTTTGAATTCTAGTGGGCTGAAGCTTGTCTCCTTTGCTTTTAATTAGCTATAGATATTTCCCATCTTTCCTGAGTTTTTTCATCTGTTGTATTCCTAAAATGGCATTTTGGCAGCAAATGTTTCAAATTGGGCTCACACAGAGTATGTTAGTCATAAAGGAGTTTGTGAGACTCAAGAAAGTTAAAAACCAGAAGTACTTAGTCACAACAGGATGGAAAGATACTACCTTCTATATATTTTTTAAAGTCTATAGCTGCATGCTAGTATATGCACATCTTCTTGAGACCCACACAGACACAGGTCTTGACTTCCAAGAGCCTATACTGGCTACAGTGAAGAAGAGCAAAGGCTTGCGAATGACTTCTAATGACAGAAAAGAATGGACATGCATACTCAAAGGGCAGGTTATGAACACAACAATGCTAAAGCTTTTGTCTTTACATTTATCACCAGAGCTTTGCTTTTTATACATAACCCTGCTTCTCCTCACAGATTAGCTGCCAAAATCATATGAAGGTAGCCATAAAGAAGGCAGAGTGACAAAAGGTTTTTTCCATCCTCTGCCTACATCTCCTTCAAGTGCAGATATTGGCTACAGCCAACGATAGTTTACATTAATATAATTTTCAATCTGAGTTAACATTAGTGTTGACAAATTGAGGAAAATATCATCCATCAATGTCTCAAAGTCTTCTAAATGGGAATTCCCTTCAGCTTTATCCACACCCTACCACACCCACAGGAATATTGACATAAGCACAACCCTGACACAGGCTGAAGCATCCTAGAGTGAAGAAACACTTGTTTTGCTAGAGTTGCTGTCTGTTTAAAAACTAATTACAGGATCATAGCAACTAACTAATCAGCTTAACAAAATGAGAGGCGAGATCCTTCAAAAAGGAAGCAACCAAATGTCTACACTAACCCCTCTTACAGATCTGCCCAATGCATTCCTCATTCTGATTTGCAAGCACACATGGAGAACACAAAACAACCGGCACCAGTTTGAGACATGAGAGTCTCAAACTTTTCTTTTGTTACATACAATCTTCCAAAAGGCAATGGTGTCTGTTTGGGCAGTTAAAGCCATATTCAACCAACTAGAACACATTTATGTGGTGATCTTTATAAATTACCTTTGACAAAGTGCACTTAGATTTAAAAGAACAATTTCTCTTGTACATAAGGACAGTGTTTTAGTCTGAATATGGAGAGCACCTACATAGAAATATTTAGCACTAACTGAAATAATACATTTGTATATCTTTTCCAAAGGACCACTTACATAAAATTGCTTCCACCTGCAATCATACACATCAGTTTCAACCCTTTTCTAATTTTCAAATTTCTCCATCAAATTTCTGTTGCAGTCCTTTTTTTTTTGCCAAATACCAGATATTAACAGCTGCTGAAAAACAGACGAGCCCAAGTCTAACTGGCCTTATATTTCAGTTGACATCCTATTACATTTTTAATGCCATTAATAGAAAAGTGATTCTATGCCATTGTACAATTCTACTTGCAGAGCTTATGCTGCTGGGAAAGTTTGAAATAGCAAAAGCAGTTGGTGGCTCATCTAACAATTTAGTTGGCATGCAATCAGTAAACCACACACATATTTGATGGTAAAGTACCACAGTATTTCACATTCTGTGAACAAGAACTGCAAGGATGACCATTACTAGGATTTTGATATTATTGCATAATTGCATTGAATATTAGTCTTTTTGCAATGCAGTCCATCTGTTTCACATAGTTGTATAGTAACACTGCAGCAGAATGTAACTTATCATTGCACATGATTACATAAAATCCTTTGCTTTCTGTGAAGCAGAGATTTTATAGACAGTGCCAGCTGCAATCTGTAGGAAGCAGTGTGAATGTTTCCATGAATTCAGTTAAAGATCATATGCTCAGGGTGTGGCCGTGGGAAAGACTAGTGTATCTTACACACAGTCCCTAAAGTCCAATTAGTGTTCCTTTAATTGCAAACAGACTTTTCCATATCCTTTTGCAGTATTCCACCCCGACTTACCTGAATGCAAACCAAAATAAAATATTAACTATAAACATTAAAAATACTGCATAATTTGGACACAAAAATCACTGCCTTGATAAACTCGAGTTTCACTTGGACAAGGTAATTCATGAAGATGAAATATTACTACCAAATGTAATAAAACATTACAAGCACTATAGCTACAGCAGAGGAATGAGAATCAAGCACAGCTATTCTGGTCATAAATTACATGTAAACATTATTTATATGTCATTTACATATGTAAACACGTTATCTCCCCTCCAAATGTATTATTATTACTATTAATAATAATCATAATATTATAAAGGCAGAAACATGGAATGGAAAATCTCAGTTAAAGCCTGTCAAGATTGCAAGCAACTGAAAATTTCCATTGCAAGCATGGAAAATATTAGGTGGCTTTAATATAGGTGTCCATATTTTATGCACACTCACATCCTACATTTATTTTCCTGGAGAAAAAAACCCCACAGAATTCTCAAACTGATTTCACACTCCATTAAAAAATCCCTAGCAGAAACAAAATGCATGGAATTTGATGGGAAGCTTTGATAAGGATTACATCTATCAAAATTAAGTTAAAACACATTCAATCAAGTTTGCAATTCTACAGACCAGTTCCTGCCATTGGTCTGCCAGTGTCTCAGATGCAACTGCAGTACATGTATTCACTACTTTTGCTAATTGGCTTTAATAGCAAAGCCTGGACATCAAGCTTTCAGGCGTTACTCACCTCAGACTGAGGTACCAAAAGTCACTATGAAAAAATAACTTTTGCATGTATTTTTTGATTCTTTCCTGCACCTTAATTCACTAAGGCACCTTAAAAGGCTCATCCATTTCATGCATACACATTTTATTCAGAGACTGGACTTCCACCCCTCAACTGTTATCCTCCAAAAGCTGTATTTTTGTATCCTGTTCCACAGAGCATGCAAAACTTGAAATTCATCTTGCTGAGAAATTTTGTTCACAGCTGCTTGTTTGGCAGGGATTTGGTTGGGGGGGTGGGGAGGGAGGAGGAGAGACAATTTTCCAGGCGATGGGGAAAAACAGTACAAAACTTTCATCATCAATGGCCTTGACATTGCTGAAGCCAACGGAAACAACATCACCCAACTGATTCCATGCGAGGGAACCATTCAGAAGCAAACAAACAAAAAATCTCCTGCATTTATTTCTATCGAGGCAGCTTATGCCAAGCTTCCTTTGGTGAAATCCAGATTTCTCCTGCCTTGGCTTCCTTCTGCTGTTGATAGAGCAGGATATTTGCTGAAACACAGCAGGCAATGAATGTGATATTCTGAATTAATCAGCATATATGTTGGAAAGAGGATCCTCTCCTCTTCTGAAGCTGCAAGAACTGCTATCTTTTTCTTTTTTTTTTCCAAAGGAACAATCAAGTGCTTTATTAGTGAGATAAATAACTGGGCCAAGAGCGGACACAAAATTTCTATACGAATTTTTAACTGGATGCAAGTCTTGCTGGTAAATTAATTCTATAACAGGTATGTGTCTTACTGACCTTGTAAGTAATTTTATGGAAATAAAAATGCTTGGCTATTGCTATAGTTCTATACCACATAAAGAACAGGTGATATTTCATGACCTAACTTCTCATTGCTCTAACATCTCTATGTTTCTCAAAAGAAATACAAATTTTCAGGAATAAAACCTGGTTTGTTTCCTTCCCACCCAGTAAATATATTTCCCTTTCTCAGGAAAGTATTAGAAAACAACTACTGTACTAGCATATTTTTTATAACCGCTCAATGATGAGGATAGTGTTACAAATCACAAAATCACCTTTATTCTTCACTTTCTTTTGCAACAACACAAATCTTTATTGACTGTGCACTGCTAAACAGTTGTTGAACATCATCCCAAAAGTAGTGGCATTTTAATGATGCCATTAATTATTCCGGTTAAGTGTAAACATTTTATAGATTAGGAAGCAAAATACTTTTTCCTTTGTCTAAGCAAAGCACAAAACGGGTTAGATACAGACCCTGGTTAAGAGGGACACTGACAACCTTAGCAATCTTTGGTTTGTCCTATTCTAAAAGACATCAGTAAGATTTTGAGATATCATTTGCAACCACTAAACTAAGTAAATTCATTCCAATGTCATTGCTTTCAGACAACTTCTAACTTTGAAGTCATTATCAATCCTCAGGCTGTCTCACTATACCGCTCTACAAGGCTACGGAGAAGAGAAATAAATCTTTGATGAGTGTTTTCAAGGAACCAAGACCTTTAAATCTAAAGTAGCCATCACCCAGAGATCTGAACTTTGAACCGCACTTGGCTGGTCATCTCTGAGGGTCAGGCATTGCAAAGAGGATGACCCTAAAACATCTGTTGAAAATCAGGCTACCAATCTGATGGGAAATTCAGACTAATTCAATTGTGGGAGCCAAATCAGCTACTGAAACTATACAGTGTTACCAAATGCAGAATGATTACATTATGAAGAAAATTAGTTCCGTTCTAAAATCAAGAAACAAATAACACAAAAAGACCTTCAATGTAGTTTTTCATTTAAGGTCACAGAGGAGCACCAAGAAAAGACATAAGAGAAGTTGAGAACAATTAAAAATACTGACCCTGAATCAGAGAGTTGAAAGTCAGTTGCTATCTTCAGCAAGGGTTTTGTGAAAGAATTCTTAAGTAATGTCTGGGTATTAAAGACATACCTATTGTGAGAGGTATTTTTAACCAGCTTCATGTCTGACAGACAGTCCTGAGAATTTAAATGTCTTTCAACTGCTAATGCAGATATAATTTTCATTTTCTGTTGGAGAGAATACCACTGAGAATTGTAGTGTTTAGAATCAGTCTGCTTTGATTTACCTTTTTGAGAGGCCTACAAAAACCTGCAGGTAGATTTTGAAGGACAGAAGGAATAAAACCCCTGATGTGTTCAAAAAAAAAAAAATAGACAATCTAAGTGATTTGCCCATCACCACATTGCATACTGTAATACATCTGAGGTTTAAATATCCACTCAGCAATTAGCAATATATTTACCACCAATTTCTGCAGTGACTGTCATCAAAAGGACTTCAAAAAGAGAGTAAAAGTCCTCGGGCAAGTAAGAGAAAACCCAGACAAATGAAAAGTCAGGAAAATACAACCCAATATTTCTGCTAATAAATTATCAGTCATTTTTTCCTACATAGTCTTTTATCTGTAACTGTACTTACCCATCTGTAATTTCTGGTCTCAGACCAGAATTCTGTTCTCAGGCTATGATTTGGACACTGATGTCTGTGGTATCGCTAGGGTCATTTCAGATGCTGAGGTTAAAGGAACATCTCCCACAGGAAATTCCCAGTGTTAATAGTTACTTGAGTGAGACAATCTACCTTAATATTCTCTTTGCACCTAAGAAACATGAAGTAGGCTCTTCCCGTAGGGTGAATGAAGTTAGAAACGTTACCTAAAGTGACCTCCTATGCCCAGCTCTATCCCTTTCTAATCCTTGTTACCCATTCCAAGCACTCACCCTACAGATTGAATTGCATATAGTAGCATTGTGGATGCCATTTTTTTCAGCCATCTTAATAATGACTTGCACACTGTGCCCCGATAACCAAACAAATACACCTTCGCATTGTGTACCACTTGCAATTTTCAACTGACAACTCAAAACTTTGTAGTAAACTGTAATGAAACACTAGTGCTCTGTTTCACTAAGTAACTCACCTGCAATATACAGGCATTAATAAAGGTGACATACCTGATTTTAACAATTTGACAACCAGTCACATTGATTTTAATAATTTCTTCATTTCTCCCATAAAGCACTAGAAGGACTTAGAAATCTATTCCTAGACATATAATCACAAAGGAATCACAACTGTTAATCAAGCCATTGCAACCGATGAGAATCCTGAACACACCTCTACAGCACACCAGACAAAACAGAAACACTTGAAATCCATTAGGTTTTAAATATTTCTTGATTTTTAAAGTGATCACCTGGTGAAAGCAGCCAAACTCATTGTCTCATTATTATTGTTATTATAAATTATACAGTTATAGTGATAGAATGAACTATGGTGAATAAGTAGTCTGACCTGTTAAACATGTGCCAGTTGACAAGAATATCAAGAAAGGACAGGAACCTTAAGAAATTTATTATTACTTGAAAAAGAATGTATTCCTAGATTAAAAATGTGAAAAATATTACAATGTAAAAGAGAATTCAACTTACATTAAAATAGTACGCATAATACATATAAGAGCTAAATATTCATGCTACACCATAGAAGATTCAAAAACTAGTATCTGATAATGATCATTACTGAATATCAGTTTTAAAAAGCTTTCAAGCTTTTTTGTATACTTTTTGTATACTTTGAAGCACTCTCTCAGACAAACAATGATTTTGACCAACTCTACAGTCCTTTTAGTTGGGGAAATTTATTCATAGTGCTTGCAGTACACTATGGATTTCTCAAATCTCTGCACTCAAAACAAAGCAATAGAACTGAAAGGGTGTTAACTTCAGGAGCTAATTATAGCTTTTTAAGTACCAGCACCATTAACAATTTTACTGTCCAAAAAATACCCTGGGGACATTCACAACATGTGCTTCTGCAGTGGAAATGGACCTGCCTAGCTAATCATGATCACCCTTTCGATTTTAATTGATCTTTTACAATAGCAAAAGGTGAACAACAGGTACGAATACTGCAGAAAGTTCAAAAACATTAGAAATAAAACCACTCTCATTTTGATTTTTCTACAAACTGCTGGCAGCACAATCAGTCCCTAGTATTTACTCCATTCATATCACAGTTGCAATCTGCAGTACACCGATGTAACTACGGACATCCTCCATCTTGCCAGTGCTGCTCCTCACACTAGATGTAATGAGAGAGGATCAAGACCAAAGGCTAAATTCACTTGCCCACACATAGGCTCCTAGTGCCCTTTGAGATCCCATGAAGATATAAGAGACATTTAGCAAATCAAACCTGGTCCCCACGTCTCTGGAGCATCCTCTACAGAAGCTGTCAGGCCTGGTCACCTTCCCAGGAAGCAGCTGATGCCTCTGTACTGGGTAATCACATCCCATACCAAGCATATAACATTACAGATCCTTCCCCTATTAATGGCTTAGCTGAAGAAGCAGGAAGAAAGAAAAAGAAAAAAAACCAAACCAAACCAAAACCACAAACAACTCCACACACACAAAAAACCCAAACCAACAAACAAACAAAAAAACCCCAACAACCACAAAAAAGAAAATTTGATGAAGAATAAAAAGTACACAGCATGTTTATGTTTTGGGTTTCACTAAAGACGTACCCAGAGCAGAATCAAACAACTCAAAAAACAAAGGTCATGTGAAAGGGGATCAAACAAAGATTAGAACACCTCCAAAGACTGCAAAGAAAGGGCAAATTGGTAACTAAAATTTTCACAGAAAACCCAACAAGATCCAGAAGAGCACTATGGAAATTTTGGGTGAGATCTCAACAAATAGCTGAAACACTGTCACAGCATGGCTGTCAGAATCCAGCAGGCAGCTGGGGAACATTGCAAACGCAACTTGTGCAGTTTTCCAGCAACTGTAATCTGTTACAGTCACTAGGCCAGATGAATACTGTAGCCTGTGTTTAATTTGTCCTGTTTACACTGGCTTTTTTTTAAACAATGTATACCAGAAACATGGACAAATTCAGAAATACAGCAATTTTTTCAGGAAACAGCTCCTCCCAGAGTTTAAGTGACCAAAAGATTCAAATGATCTTGAAGTACAGAGAGGAGATGGAGGACAGGGTGGTATCCTTTCACAAGGCTATTTTTACTTAAGTATCATTATCTGTCGAGCTTAGACCCTTGCTTCTGTGATTGTAATTGACACTACTGGGCTTTGCCAAACAGTCCTGAAAATGGCAGCTCTGAAGGTATAATCTTATAAAAGCAGTACACCAGCACCCTTCTCTACTTCCCAAGAGAGCTCAAAAGAAACATATCTTTGCAGAGATAATATTTGCTAAAGAAATAAGTGCTCAAGGAGAAGTGCCATACTTTGGTGAAATAAGACCAGGCTGTAAATCTAGATAGTCCCATGAACAATTTGCAAGTTCTCTCAAATAAAGAAATTTCACTGCATGAGGACTGAAAGGACCAAATTGACCTGGCATTAAAAAAAAAAAAAAAATAAAGAAAAAATTTTAAAAAACGCATCTGCATTGCTGTGTTAGGTCTAAGTTTTGCTCAAGGTCTCTTCCATGGACCTTTGGTGACTGTTCAGATGGAAATTAAGGACCCAAGAGATTTTTTTGAAAGCAGTAAGGGATATCCTGAGTCCCAGCCAGCAGCCTAACAATACAGCTTCCAATAGCCAAAACTGTGCGGATCGTGTTATGAACATCACTCATTACTGCACTGTGTGCTTATGAAGCCTTCACAGAACTGTATTTTAACAATTAAAAGTGTTTTATTTATGAAGGATGCTACACTTTCCGTAATAGGTTCCTACTCTATAAAAATCAAACCATGATTTTGAATTACTTTGTATTTCTCAATATATTCAGGTAGTCAGCTTTGAAAGCTATACTGTGTAATTCTAATGTATTTCTCGGGAACAAAAAAAACAATCAGACTGTGAAAAGTCTATTCCATACTTCACTTTCACATCATTTGCATTTCACCTCTGACCAGTGTAATATGAATTTTTCTTTATGAAATTCTGTTTGAGGCTTCAAGGCAAAAAGAAAAAAACAAACCCCAAACGAAATAAAAATTTAAAAACTCACCTGGTTTATATTAAATTCTCATTGAAAACCTATGTATTCCACTCTTTTCTACCATAAATTAGCTCAAGTGCATTTCCCTAAGCAACATCCTTTCTCTCCTACAGGACTGTGACATAGGTGGAGCTGATCACTGTGGGATTGGATTTGGTTCCTGGCAGAAGTTGCTATGACGTACTCTCTGCTACATCGTAAGGTTTGTTAGCATTCCTCGTCCTAGCTGTATCTACTATATCCCATAGGGATAACTAAGGAATTATTGCAGAAAGCTATTATCTGTGCCATGGATTTCAGAATTTTGCTCTTCAGAGCTGCACTTTCGCAGCATTAGTTGCATTTATGTCCGAGGGTTGCAATACTTCAATTACTTTTAGTGTTATTTGCAAATCATTTCTTGTTTGTACTAGAAACAATGGAAATAAGAAAGCAGAACTCCTTAAGTTATAAAAATCTACAATTTCTAAAGGCAAGTTTTAACACCCTCAACACAACTATCTCCCATGCAACTGTTAAAGAGCTGTTTAGAACCGTGAAAATCTTTTTGTAAATCCTGTCATTTTTTTGGTACATCCGACAGTTAATTTGAATTGGGGTCTTTTTATTTAACTGCAGAAACAGACTTGTTGAGACAACTACAAATGTGAGCCTTCACACATTTATCATTCTCCCTGTGCTACTTCTCTCCTTGCAGCTTGATTAGACATTGGGAATTGACTTCTCAATGTCATTTCTTCAGTGTTACTCCCCACAAGTGCTTCTGTGGTTTACCAGCACTCTCGGCACAGGAAAAGCCTGAGTGTGATCAGAACTCTTCCCTGAGAAGCTTCTTCACTACAGGAACTGTGATTACATTTCTCCTACTCTTCGCCTTGCTCCATCGGCCCTTTTGCCATCATTAAAGAAAACAGTCATTGAAATGTAACTACCATGTTGAGGGTGTCAGAAATTATTAAAATTCAGAATGCTTCAGGCTCACATGATTAATTCAATTCTCATCTTGATGTAGGAAGGAGAAAGATTAGAGTAGCTGATGAGTACTGAAATCCTGTCCCAATAATGCTAGATGCTCACGTGGTCTTTGTATACACATTTCATTCCCATTCTTGGGGAACAGAAGTTAGAGTCTTAACAAGCATACTGCCTAGCTGGCAAATATAATTTTGTCACTATGACAAATACCATTTATGAGCAAGTAAACTTTAGAAAAGTAAAAAAGAAAGTTAGGGAGCTGTTGTTGATCAAGGCTTTAAACAAAACATAAGCATGCCTTCCTTTCTGTGCTTATTCTAGGAGGAGAAGGAAGTCAACATGACTAATGGCTGATAATTATAAAATACTGTGTTACTTTATATAGCCCAGCATATAGCTCACATAAACACTAAAGATCTTTCATCCAACTACTTTCAGTCACTGCTTTTTTTAAAAATCTGGATAATATTATACTACTTATCCAACTACAAATTTAGCTAAGGAAAGATACATGAGTCTCGGAATAGTAAGTTCCAAATACCATCAAGGAGAAATTATTTATTCTTTATGCAAAGCACTACACATAAATTTTTTTCATTTCAGGAACCACCACGCAGAATACAGACAGAAGTCAAAAGAAAGATACTAAAGCTCACTGGTCTAGATCTGGTTCAAGATGGGAAATCCTCCATTCTGAGTATAAAGGTTCCAGTTCAATTATACCTGTGAAAGTGTTAATTTTAATATTCTAAAATAAATTAAAAGCATGAGTTGCATTACAAAAATATATCCTGTGATATTCCGATCCCTGAAAACAATATGTCACTGCTAACAAATCAAAACCATCTGTTTCCACAACATTAATTGATCTTATGAACAATTAGCTGTGCAGCCAAACTTTTAAAAACTTAAGAAAAAAAAATGATCAGAAGGTGACAGTGGGAAAGAGAGAGCTCAATCCCAGTATGTGTAAACAAACTTACACACTCTCGTTAGTTTACCAGAGACTTGGTACCTTTGTCAGTTTTACAACATTCTCAAGCTACAGCTACAGTTGCAAGGCACAAATGTGTATAGAATATGGTATGGATATATGGCACAATTACATATAGATCATCAGCACCTTGAAATTGTTTAAGCCAGAAAATTTCTGGTCCTTGTGTTATAAAAGTTACCTGATAGCCACTTTAAAATTTGTAAAAACTAAACTACTTACTCAGTTAGGTGCAATAGCCAGGAGCCAATCCACAAATTATGAGTAAAGGAAAACAAAATCAACTTTATCAGCAAATAAAAGCACATATCTAAATCATCTCAGGCTTGGCAACAGACTTAGTAATAAGTCCTCTCTGACTTGACTTATTTTGAAGGCTTTCCTTTATGCTGCTTTTATTGCAGTAGATCTGCACATTAAGTGGACAGAAAAATTCTGTATGAATTTATACTGGCAGGGTGGGAGGGTGCTTAGGCTGAAGCTCAAGGATTGGGAATTGATGGACAAATTCAGTTCATCAAATAAGTACCAGCATAGTCAGATAAGCCATGTAGCCTTCTGTATACTCTAAGTTCTTCTAAGCGCAAGCAAGTTCTTCTATATTATTAACAGAGTTCACACAGGCCCAATAATTCAGCTAATAAGTACAATTTTTAAACTAAACTCATTGTTTGCTGAATTGAGGGTGATACAAACATGGTAGCACAGGTCTGCTCAGTGCAAAAAAAACCCTAAAGTCTACCAAGACCAGGATTTCCCCCTCCTTATTCACAGTGAATCTGTTTTTATAAGTCTCTCACCCCATAGAAGAATCTTATTCCAATATGTAAATGTTTTCTCAGAGCAGATGCAACAGTACAGAGGTGGTAGAGAGGTACAATTTCCCCAGGAAAATACAGGTAACTAAATAATGATAAATTCTAAAAGAGCACCCTAATACATTCTGTAGTTACAAGCTGTGCTGACCAATGTTTTTTTCCCCCTCATACTCATCACACAGATAAAGAGTTTTTCCTCCCAAAAGGTAAATTAATTTAGGCTTATGCGATCATCAAACTATATTTTAGGAGAATATGGATGCTAATGTCATAAATAAAATTTTAATCACACATATCTTACTAGTTTACCTATTATAGAATCAAGGAACCATAAATAGGAGTCACTACTGCATAATATATATTTGTTCATATAGGTGATGTGTGTCAAATGTGTTTTTCTTTGAATTATTATGTTTACTGATTTATATCCATGAAAGATGAGAAACATTTCCAGTGAGCTCAATCCTACTTCCCTGAGAAAAAAAAACAAAAACAAGAAACAGCACCAGCTGCTTGGCAGGACTCTGCTGGAATGATAACATAGTCTCTGAGCGTTCTTGTTCAAGCAATGGAATTAATTACTGATGAGTAGTAACACAGCAATAGCAGTGACAACTGCATCACCTATACTGCCTAGCAAACAAGCTGTTTGCTTGTGGTGGCCACTGCTGGAAATTTGGACAAGAATCTCTCCTGAGAACAGGCTTTCTGATGATATTTTAGATACTCCCAGGTTATAAGCCTGCCAGAAATAATGCAAGAACAGCCTTTTTCCATAGTATTTTGGTACTTTGATTCCAGCTCCAGCAAAAGAGTAGGAATTGCAGAGGTGTGTGAACTTTTAGGGGAGAGTGATCAGTAATAAAACTCTTTCCCCATTCCTCACCAATGTGCAGTACAGCACACCCTGATTTTTGGGGAAGACACAAGTGGTCTCTAATTTCATTTGAATCACTTCACCCTTTTCTAGTTTTGAAGAAAGTATTAGTTGGTGCTACTTAAAACAAACACCTTACAGGAGTCACAGCTTTGCTCAGTTTTTTACCAAATGGTTTTGTAATAAAGATCAAGGAATCCTGTCCATCTTGAGCACTGTGTTGTGACTTCACACACAGGATTCCTGCAGCTTACAGATATAGCTGTTAAATAAAACAGGATGTTACAAAGGTTACCTTCCTTATACAAAACAAGGAAAATAGTTAATACATTGAAAGACTATGGAATGGGAGCTTCTATTGATAAAAATGATAACATGCTTGCAACATTTTGGAAGAAAAAAAAGAAACAGCTCTGATTTTGTGTTAGTTACGCCCTTAACGCTGGCTACAAAAATAGAGGTAGTACATTCCTGCAAACGACCACATAGCTTCCCACATGTATATCTTGCACTTCTTAGAAAGAAACACAACTTAGGTCTTCTGATAACCACGCTCTCATGCAGTCACCATAGAGTAAGCCAAAAGGTCTACTGGGGGAAGAAGGTTTCTGGCTCAACCACCCTTTGTATTATCCATATCAGTTTGTTGAGCAAGGATTATTCTGTGCTTTGTTTTATTACAACCTATACTCTCAGGTTATATATGGAGAACACAGTAAATTCTTCCAGAGGGTTGCAGAGAAGTGGGAATCCTTTTCCTTAATATTTGGGGATAAAGACAGCTTTGGAAAGGCAGCAGTCCAAGAGTCTCAGAGCACAGAAAAAGAAATGGAGTGAAAATATATTTGGCCACTCCACAGAGATTATGATAGATGAAAAGAGAGTCAGTAGGATCAGGTGGAACACAAAAGAAGTGAGAATGAAAAGAATTACTCTTCAATCTTTTTTTTTTTCTTTTTGCTGTTTTTAGCTAGAAAACAGGTCCTAGATACTGGCAAATTCACAGGAACAGCACTGTTTTCTCTTTGAAAGCTAAGGCTCTCCAACAGTGGGGCAGGAAAGGCAGTTGAATCTCTTCAAACAGACAGCAGTTGCTTGATAACTTGGTGACCTTCCTGTTAAGCCTGAAGGGCCACAAACACACAGAATCCATATGACCCATGACATCTTCAAACGCTGGAAGTTGCTAACCAAGTGCCCAGTGTCAGGAAACAACTGTCTGCCTGTGACAAGCTGAGTTCATCCCCCTCTATGGGGCTGGAACTAATTTATTTTTTACTAGAGTATGCTCAAAATCTCTCTCTTGACAGAGTAAACAGATTTTCAGTCATCAGTTGCAAGTCACCCCACTGGAAACTCAACAGAAATATTTTTTTACCACATCTTCATGACATACACCCAAGAAACGTAGTGCTCTTTCAAATGGTCACCTTCTAAGAAAACCCAGCTGATTTAAAAAATCATCACGTGTAATCCTTTTGACATGTTCAGTGCTCTGACTATTTAAGTGCTCCTTTTAAAAACTTACAACTGGATTTTGGAAATTCACATGTATTTGTTGGAGCTTTTTCAGTACAAAATACTGCATACATACGTACACATAAGATCATGTGATGTTTTAGGAGAAACATATTAACTACTGTATGCAGTTAATATGATAGCAATGTTATTGATTGGCATTAATTAGTTGCTTTATTTTTATATTAAGCAGTGCACACTCTCTTTCCTGTATCAAACGATATATTAATAATCTTTGTTAAACAGATAGAAATAACACCAGGCATGGTAAACAATTACTGAGCACCCTCCATGTCTTACCTCTCAAAAGGAGTAGTAGTGTGGACCCAGTGGACAAAAGACATTTTCTCCAACACATACTTTCTCTTCCATATTTTCTTGCCACTCCCTTTAAATTGCTGCTGGTTTTGCAAACCCTTGGCCTTGCTTTGTGCCCTGCGTATCACCCATGTAGTTGCATTAAGTATGTGGAACTAAATAAGTACACTACTTGTGACTTCAAGGATTTGGTAGGACTGACGACTCAAGTCAAATGGAGTCAGAGAGCTGAAGAAACACAGTTGGTCTCTAACACTTCCAATAAGCCATTTCTCAAACAGGACAAAAAATGTACAGTTTGGAAAAGCTTTTGATGAGTAGCATTAAGTCACATCTCATCCCCTGACACTTCATGTCAGTTAATATGTTTCTCATTCTGCAAGAACCAGACTCGCATGTATATTCCTCCACCTCCCGGTCCTTGCATGCAAAAGAAGACAGCACTGAGACATGCTGTAGGATATTCAGCTGCCAGACTTCCCTCTCACAGTTCTGCTAACCTCAGTACTGACCTACAGTACCCTTAGTTTTCCATTTGTTAGACTCTATTACACAAATATAGCCCAGCATTCCAAATTAGGCTGTGTTTATTCCAAGAACACAAACAAGACCATTTTCACATCTAAGAAAACGATGTGCCTTGATTAAAGATTGAGACATTTTCATACAATGCTGAAAACATATGCAGTTTTCATCAGCATCCCAAATCCCTGTGGGTTGGTTTCTAGTCTATTCTACTAATCCCTGGATCCCAAACTCAAATTCATGTCTTCCCAAATTTGACTGAATCCTCTTGTATGAACTCCTCCTTTCATATTAGACGGAAAACTTCTTAAATGTTTGCAGCTGTGCCCATTAGTGGGTGACCTTCAGCTAGAGAATTGTTGGTTTAATCACACATCACAGAAACAGCCCACAGTTATTTCAAAGGACCACTAGGTGCTATTTCTTATCTTCGCCTTTTACACCAAACCAACCCTTTGGATTCCAAGTGTTGGAAGTTATAGAAAAAATGCCCCATATGTCAAAAATCAGCACTGCAAATAAGCTGTTTTCTTTTCAAACTTCAAAAGCAAAATATTTATTTTAACATTATCTATCTAAACTTTCAATTTCAACAGCCTGTCATAATCTTCTGGGATTTCATTTTGCTAAGTACACTAGGCCAGATTTGCAGTTTGATAGTGAAAAGTTTCCTGGCGCTTTTTCTCATTAACAATGATGATAAATAAATACTGAATACTATTATACATATTGAAAAGCAGCTTTCCATAGAGCTATTAGGTAAAATTTGTATTTCATCAAATTCAACATTGTTAGAAAACAGGCAGTGCGTAGCCTTACAACACTAATAATAGGGTGCTGACAAATGAAACAAGCTGGTAAGTATGAAGCTTGTTCATAACAAGATTGCACAAGAAAATATACTGTAATGACCCTGTCTTGAACATCCTGTAATAGCCCATTGTTCCTCTCTATTACTCTCATTCAGCAGTTTTTTTTAATAGCGGATGCATGGCAGCAAAGGAACCAATGTAATGTGGGATTGCACGTGCACAAATCACAGCACATAACAGGGGTAAGAAAAAGACCCTGCCACACTGAGAGAAGTTTTGAGTGGGTTGTTAACTGGATGTGGAGCCTTACAAAACACATTTGCATAACTTGAATATGACAAATAAAAATATTTACCTATAAATGCCTGGAGGATTTGTAAACACTGAGAAGATAGGAGAATCATTTTACCTATGAAGGGCAACAAATGACAAGAAGAATAGAGAATGAAAAGGAAAATCATAGGTTTAAATTCAGAGAGTTCTAAATCATGGAGTCTTATAGTCAGTACATTTAAAGTTAGCACAGTAGCAGAAATAAGAAGAGTCCTTCCCTTGCATAGATTAAGAAGAGTTGTGGCAATAAGCATTTTCTGTGTGTGACAAATAGATACTTCATCTTAACTTTATATGAGAAACGATGAGCTAATTTATCACCACAGTCACCATCATCTTAACTAGATCATGTACTGAAACCCAGCATCTGCTTTTGTTGCCAAATTAAAATTCTGAATAGACAATTAATTTAGCAACCCTACTCTGAATTCATGTCATACATGTAACCCCAAATACAGATTTCTCACCATCTAAAGGAATCTTTCAGTTTATCCAGTTTATTGTGCAGAGAGAAACGGCTTTTGACTGATCACAGGCTACCTGACTCAGCTTTCTCTCTGCAATTAGGTGGTCATGCTAAATGCAACATCTTTACATTTACCCATTTGTCCCCAATTTACTTTCTTATAGGAACTACGTTTTGAGGTTCAGATTTTTTCCTTTGTGCAGTTGTCATTCCTTCCATCATTTTATCTTCCTTGCTACCAGACTTCATTGTTTTATTGTTACTTGGTGCTCAGGGGAGGTGGAGTTGGACAACTGTCCTGTTTAAAAGCTGTAGATGTTTTAAAATACAAAAGCTTGGAAACCTTGGAAACAGAAGGGCCAAAGAAATCGTAAAAATAAAACAAAACAAAGCTCTGGCTTTTCCTGTATATTATACCATTCCTGCATGATATAATGCTATTTTTGAACACTTTGGTTTAGCAAATGTGCATTCCTTGAGGAAGCTGAGTTATCACAGATAACTGTCTATCATGCCAGTCTGTCTTCATTGGACAAAAGGTATTTCAACAGTATCTTTTCTCCCCTTTCCTATTGTTTGTTGCAATTGGTGCCTAAATCTGATTTGATTCTGGGTTCTTATGGTGCTGAATCCACCCTGGATGTATAAACTTAATCTTATGCATGGTAGTATACACTGACATGCTCTGGTGCCCCAGTGCCCCCTCAGAGACAGTGCAAGTATTTTGCCATGCTTCCAACAAAGTCTGAATTACTGCCATGTCCTTCACTGAGCTGTAATGTGACTCTAGGAAAAGCTTAGCATGTCAGCACGCTATTCTATCTCCGTAGCTCTAAATAAAAAGTGTCCAGTTAAACTACATTGGCTGAATTCTACCCTTGGATTGCATGCATAGTTTTTAGAAGAGGGATCTTCTCTAGAGAAGAAACTCTACTTGTACAATCTCTTCGGAAATAATTCGGAGAGAAAACAAACAAACAAACCAACCCCCAAAAAAAGACCTAGGCCCAGCAGCTACCCCAGTGGTTCATGCTAAAAGGTTAAAAACATCAGAATGATGTTTTTCTACTTAGTTTACCTGAAAATGCTGAGATAGAGATCCACCATGTGGGGTGGGAGAACATAAGGCTCTTGTAAGACTGTGCTGTAACTTCTGTAACCAGTCTAGAGAATGATTTGAAGACTGTTCAAGATTTGAAGACTGTTCAAATCACCTCCTTTAGTCAGAAATTAAGCATTTCCAGTATGAGGAACTAAACGTAAATTTAAACTAAAACAAATGAATACCCAGTGATTGTAATCCAGACAGAATTGTTTGATCTTCCAACTACAACCATTACTCTTGTTTTATATAAAATCTATACTATGATAGCAAATAGAAATGAACAAAATTTCTATTTCTACCTTGCTCACTGGTGTGTAATTTGTGTCAACACAAATTACACTTATGACATAACACACAGAAAATGATAGAAGGGATATGACCTTTCGTATCTCCCTTAGTGAAAACTGATGGAGTAAGAGACTCCCCTGTTCTGTGGGGCAAGGAGAACACTGCAATAGCAGAGTTTAACATGATGGGAGTTCTTACTCTCACTTTTGCATTGGTTTCCAAAGTTATTCTTCTCTACAACTATAACTTTCCCTGATCGTTTTCAGCAGAAAGTCTTTTATTTCCTGGTGCACATACATGTCTGAGAGATCAGAAACATTTTTTTAAAATCACTCTTTGCCCACTCCTTCCAAAACAGAGGGGGGAAAAAAAAAACACTAGAAAACAAAGGAAAGAAAGCTAACAAAACCCCCAAAACCCACACACTATGCTGGCATGCACATAACCACAAGAAAGGCTACAATTTAGTTCAGTGTTGAAGCACCCACTTAGTGTTAACCATGTGTTTTTTCCGATTGCTGCTGGCTACATAGAAAAAAACCCACAATCCTGGTGGCCTTCAACGTATTATGATGCAATAAACAACGCCTTTAGTAAAAAATGAAGAATGCAGAACGTGGGCATGCAAAGAATACTGGAATAGCACTCAGGAAAGAGCCTTAATTTTGGCTTTCCTGAACCTGTTTAACTTAATTCCAACTACATACTAAATCAATTTTTAAAAGGTTACTGATCTTGATACTCTGTTATGGCACACACATCTGTCTCCTCAAGGAAGATGACTATGAATTTCAATATACAGTCATTTATGGAAAGGATTTGCACCCCTGCCTCCCCCTTCCAAGAAACCAGACGTAAAGACAGACATTTCTCCTTAAGAGGAAGGACAAGGCAGAGGTTAATTTCATCTGCATGAGCCAGTGTAGGATAAACTATTGGAAATATTGTCAAGCCACATTCTTAATGCTTGGCAAAGTGACTCATTCAGAGTCATCACAGGAAAGGAAGTTGAATAGAATAAAAAACGGAACAGGATGGGGGCTTAAACAGGAGAAAGAAGTGAGAGAAAGGAAACTGGATTGTTTAAAGTGGCCTGAGGTTACAAGATCTATAATGAGATTATTTAAAAAAAAATATATGTAAAATATGCCTATACACTTGTAAAACACACATATATGTACATATAAAAATACATGTATGCATGCATGTATTTATAAAAACAACTTCTTTCTATCTGAAGAGAGACCTGTGTTTGTGGCTTGCCTTCCAAAGCTGCCTGCTGAGGTATTTGTTTCAGTGCAAGCTGGCACTAACACGGTATGGAAAATAAACAAGGATCCTCTAAAGAAACCCACAAGTTTTTAACAATTATGCTCCTATTCCACACAATATGGAATCCACAGAATATGGTGTTATACACTTACGTAAAAACCCACCAGAATGCAAACACACGGTTATACCTTTCCCTAAAGAAACACTCCATGCAATAAACGAGACTTTTTCCTATTTTTTCAAAAAAAAAAATAAATACAGCCTGTACTTTCTTTACTAGTCTCCCAATGCAACGTGAAGAAATTTCTTTTCTCCAAATATTTGTACTGTGAAACTTTGGATAATTAGCCACATATCATGCTAATTTTAGCTAATTCAAACAGAAAACATACATAGACAGTTTCAATAAATACATCCACCTGCAGCAGCCTACTGCAGAGCACCTCCTTGGATTCATTGTAACTGAAAACACATTACAACTAGAATTTCCATTGACAAAAATAATAATTTTGGTTCTCAGAGAAGATGGCAAAGTATTTTTAATATTGTAAAAGCAATATTTAACTGATTTCCAGCTCTTTATGCTTAAAAATTGACACCTGTGAGTAAAACTTCTCATTGTGTAGTCCAATACTAACTACTGTATCATTTTTCAAGTTCAAAGGGATACACAGAAAGATGAATACACCCATTAAAGTACTTTAAAAAAATAAGCTTAAACATTAAAAAGGCATGCATGGTCAAAGAACTATTCTGGAAAGATGTATTAGAATAAATACATCCAAATTCTAAATCTCATCTCCCCCCAAAAATTTATCTGTTTGTGAAATATTCCTTATTTAATCCCCAGAGTGACACCTGCTGGATTTCACTAGCAGAAACAAAAGGACAGATGCAGAATATTTCAGGATAATCATTGAAAAAGTGTGCCCTTTTAGTAACAAAAGGTTGCACTCTATAATTTTTTTTTCTCAATTTAGGGCAGTAAATAAATAGATGCAACCATAGAAGAAAGAACTATGACATCTAAAACTCTTACTAATTTCTGAAATATGTATTTTAAAATTTCTATCTAAAAAGGATTATAGAGCACAACATTGGGAGACAAACTATATTGATTTCTGATAATACTAATATGAAAAACATATTTAAAGCCTAAACCAAATGATTTTTGGTATAATAAATATGTTCTAGTACAACTCTTGCTTTACTTTAATGAAACTCTACCAGTGTTGTCAGTATTAAAATAATATAAAATTTATTACAATTAATGTCCAAGATCTTACCACTGTAATGGGGGAGAAAAAAATTAAGGGGAAAATCTAAATGCTGATACAAAGAGCAACACATTATGCTCATATAAGCATCGAGGCTGTGCAGTTTTCAAGCTCAGAATTATCAAAGAATATGTAGAAAAGATTATATAGTTTTTAGGAACTAAAATGATATTCAGCCTAAACACAGCTAAGGGTATACTACAGTATATGTGTAGCTGCATTGAACACAATAATAATCATAAAAAAAAATCATTAGTTACTGTGTTTCGCTCCTTGTCCTTGATATTATATGGGAAGTCAGACTGGTACAGGCTTCATGAAACAAAACTCTGTCACTAATTTTGTTTGGGATATTTTTTAAATAAGGCCTACATGATCCAGGCATAAATCCAGAAATACAACATCGCTTTATTTCCCCAAGATTCAATTAGTATCTTAATGGTGAGCTAAAGTTTAATAGTTGCCAAATCTGCCTGACAAGTCTTGGGTGACATCTATGCTATGTTAAAAGGTAACAGCTTCAGAGACACATGCAGATTTACACCAGCTGAGAATCTGCTTTGTTTTCTCAAAGCGAGTACATTGCTTCTCTTAGGAAAGTCTTTAATGCATTACATTCAGTTAAGCGCATTTCAAATGCATCTTTCCAAGGAAAAGCAACTCTAAATAAATCACTTCTGTTTTTTTGGACAGCATATACTGCAGCAGTGATTGAAAGTATTTGCACAGAACTAGGGCAGAAAAAGAATGACTTTGCTGGGAAAATGTAAACAGTATAAACAAGCTTGGGAGACTAAGGCAGATATGCATGAGAGAGAGCTGTGAAAACAAAACTTTGGAAATGCAAAAGTTAGGCTTCCAGTTTTGCCCAAACTCTAAAATAGGACAAAAAGAAACAGTATTGCTAAAACCAAAAGCTCTAATGGAAACAAATTTAATAAGATGATCTTATATTTAACTGTGCTGGCTGTGGAATTCTCCATTAATATAGCAAGTAAGTAATAGGCTAATTTCTGCTCCTCTTTGTGCAAGCGCATTGCACTGAGAACATCATGAGTACAAAAAAGAACACCCACGTGTATGAACACCCATGGAAAGCTCTCTCTTTTAAATATTAAAAATTTAAATATTAAATATATAAAAGGAAACAACATTCAAATGTATCCGATTTAAAATATTAACATTCATGACTCACGATTTTCTAAGCAAAGCAGGAGGTTTAGGACTAATTTACATCGAGAGTGTCCATAAAAATGTACATGTTCTCTCTTTAGTTGATACATTAGAAATAATAAAAGTCAGCATGATATAGGGCTGCATAAAGAAATTATATATATGTCTAATACACAAACACACTTCCAGATTTATTTTACTGCCTAGAAGTTATGTGTTTATCAACTCACATCTATTCTGGCAATAGAGCTATTTGTTCCTTCCTTAACACAGTGGTATCAAGGATATATTTAATTCCAGAGCTCTGACAATTTGGTTCACCAAAGACTTAAAATATTTCCCAGTAGCAGAACAGTTACATGGGGAACTAAGACACTGTTTTCACTAAGTGCAAAGCTTAACTGAGGAAGCTACTGTATATGAAACCAAATGAAATAGCTACACATGCTTTTAGGACAGAGGCGACTGTAACACTGAGGTAATGCCAATACTGTGTATACACTCTATAGGAATGACAGCTAATCAGAAGCACAGAAAGAATGTGGCTAGCAGATCAAGAACACTGTAAACACATCGGGAACATGTGGGGACAACTTCTGAAAGAGAAATTCTATTTTGTTTTCCTAACTGTAGACTTGGAGAAACTCTTCCACTTGCTTTCACAAGTAGCTTATGTGATGTTAGGTATTTATTATAGAAGGGACTAGATATATACTTTTTAAATATCACTGTGTACATGTTATTATTAAAAACATATTGATAGCACCAGTTTCTTCCAAATGACTGTGGCCTGTTTTCAATCTTTTATCTGTATGATCTCGTGGGCTCTTGTAGGCCAAATCCTACCCAGCTCTTGCACGTGGTAGGAATGCTATTGGAAGCAGGTGATTAACTTGAATGCACAGAATACAGAACTAGGTTAGAAATTATATTGATGTCAAAGGTAATATATTAGTGTGCTTTCTTCCCTCAGTTATGTTCTTAGTTGTACCCTAGTCTAAATCTGGATTGCAATACCCAGACAGCCCACAGAACGATACTGCGGTCACTTTTTCTAGCCAGGAGACATGCAGAGTTGTGTTTTTCAACACAAGAATTCATTCAAGAATTACAGAAGTTATCAAAAAACAGCTGCCAACAGACTGCAGAATGCAAGTGACTGGATGGGTGATGTATGCGTAATTCCTTCAACAGAAAAATACCCACATTTAGGAGTACCCTGTCCTTTGACAGTCAGTGAAAGAATTCCCACTGGCTCTCAGTGGGCCAGGATTTCAATAGTTGTGTTGTATCAGGAAAAGCCTATTCAAAGGGACCAATACTCCATTTCTTAACACAGAGCAAGACTCCAGCTGGTCAGGAATTCAGAATACAGTAACATTTGAAGTTGACAGGACACACATCATGCAATTCTCAAACTTGCAATGCATGTTATGTATTCAGGTACTTAGTTTTGTCCACTAAAAAGTGCAGTCACACTGTTCTGACATTGCTATCCTGCAACCATCTTTGCTTAACCTGTAAATAATGCAGATTCTGGCATCAAACCTGCAAGCACATATATGTCTGACACTCCCTATGTGGGCAGTCCCACCACAACCTAAACCAGTTACTTGAGAAGAGCACAAAATATGAATTTAAATAATTTAGCTGAAATACTTCCAAAGACAGTTGTTCCTACTGCACTGATCATTAGAACAATATTAGAACTTTTTATCTAGTGTTATCTTGTTTGATTTAGTATCACCTTTTTTGCTGAAGATTTTTGAAGTGGGAGAAAGACTTTGCGGTTGTGTCTGTACGTGGTGAAGTCAATGACAGTTTAAGCAGACTACACAAGTAAATACTGTGAAAATACAGATATTATTTTTAATTGAGAAATTCGGACAATATTGCAGCATGTGTACTTTGAAAGAACACACATGGGTTCAGATCTGGTCTTACTCATATTTATCCAGATCCAGTGCATCTCCTTTCAATCCATTGAAAGGACCTCAAATTCAGAGCACAACAATCAGACTTTTAGCACATCACTGATCTGAATGGATTTAAACTGTTACATGCACTGTTACTGCAAATGAATGACTAGAACCCCAGTATGCACAATACAACTGGAAAGACTCTGCATTGGCACAATTGTAAGAGCAGCAAAATCTGGCCCCAAAGTTTATTAAGGTAGAGAACAAAAAACCCTCAGCTATTTTTATTATTATTTCAATCTCAACCCGTATGAAATGTATGGATGACTAAATGAATCATTGTAGATCAAGCCCAAGCATCATTTATAGCCTATACTACTTCTTAAGTATCCTTCAGAAACAAAATTCTTTTCCCTGATTCTACAGACCCACTGCTTACACACAGGCACAAAAGCCCAGCTGTAGCAATCTCAGTAGTGCAACCACATCTGTACAAACTGAGGCTATCACATCTGTTTTGGAAAGCTGAGGAAGCGGCAAGGCTCTTAACTGTCTCAGCTGATACTAGAAGGCACAGAATCACACACATCCCACTGTTCAGTAGTTTCTCAAGGAGATGAAATAGTGGACAATTACCTTTCAATAAATCAGTTCAGTGTTTGGGGGAAGAGTCGCAAACAGTTAACAGCCCAGCAGGCGTACGAGCTTCAAACACGAGCTAACTTTTTCTCAAGTAAACAAAGTCCAAATAAACCAAATGCTTTATCTTTTTAGTTGTGTAGTTACAACACCGAACCTACCTATGCAATCACTCCAGCACGACCCCTTTCCGGTACCATAACGCCAATAGGATTCAAGTAAGAAAATCGACACCACTTTATCATCTAATTCAGCCTCTCTTGAAAGAGCTCCAGTTGTATTGAATTAGTCTTACGGACCCTTTTCAGGCCAATGAGCCTCTAATTCTCTCCAGATGCAAAGACAGAAATTCGGTTAGCTAATATTAGAGGATTTAGACAGAATCCTTTAAGTGCTGATTAGAGTATTTTTATCTCCCTTTCTACCTATTTATCGGTGATAACTTCCTCGTGGATATATTATAACACCGGTTATAAAATCAGCTCAACGTTTCACCCACTAAAAATAAAGGAGGCTTTCCCCCACACCGCTCTCTCCCGCAGATTGTGCCCCGCATGCTGGGGTCACGCTAAGCATGCACAGGGGCGTGCGGGCGGCACAAACCCCCCGTCCTTAGGTGAAACAATGGAACTGTGGGCATCGGTACTCACCGCTCCGAGCCCCGGCGAGAATGACTCCAGGCAAATCACTTCGTTTCCCCCTTTCAGTGAAGGAGAAAGGAGCTGTTTCGGTCTTCCCCGCCCTGTCGAACCGCAGCCGCCGGCGGGCCCGATCCCCGCGCTGGGTACAGTCCGGCGGTGCCGAGCCGCGGTGCTGCGGGCAGCGCCGGGAGCGTGTCCGAGTGTACGCGGGGAGCGGCGGCGGCAGCGAAACATCAGAGCTTCCTGTTACATCACCCGACCCCGCCCGCAGCCGCCTTAAGTTACTTTTCTTTCCCGAGCGGCGCGTCCCGGGCAGGCAGCCCCGCCGGTGTTCCGAGAGAGGAGCGGGGAGGTGCCCGCGCCCCGGCGGCCGCCATCCGCCCGCACCTTGCCCGCGCCCGGCTGCAGCTCCTGCGCCGCCAGCACGGGCCAGCGCTCCCAAACCAGTGGGAAACACTCACTCGAGCTGGCGGAGGGGAGGAGACCACGGGACCTGCCTTCTCACGTACCGAGCCAGCGAGATCTGTCCTCCTGCTCGAACTCCAGAGGAACGGAGCAGCTCGGACCTTCGTTCAGGGGCACTGCCCGCCCGAGAGCTGCCCTCCTCCCGCTGCCGGGCACCGGCTGCAGGGGCTGCCCGGGGTCCCCGCTCTAAGTGCCGAGAAGCTCTGCACAGAAACGCGTTCATTCCTCAAGTGCCAAACTGCAGGAAAGGGCAGAATCAAATTTTCAAATTCAAGCAAGTGCACAATTTGAAGTGCCGCTTTGTTTTGTACCCAAGGAAAAAACCATCCTGTATTTAAGTGAATAAGTTTCTGAAATACCAGGAGGAACGTCACCACTGCTGCACACAACTCCAGCCTGCAGTTGTCTAAATGCCAGTGGTTGAAAGCACAAGTAAGGAGCTGCCCGGTTTGAAAAATTGCCGTAATTGCAGACAAAACTAAATTACCGGCAGTCTTTCTACTAGATTCTAAGAATTTTCTATCAGGACCTAAAAATGCTTCCTTGAGGGCATTTATCACTTGTTCCTTGTACAATGCATACCTGTGATACAGACGGAATCTGTGCTCTCCACATCAACAGGCAGCTGTTTTTTGTACACCACAATTCTATGCTGAACCAATGGGGAGTTAAGCTCAAATACTGACACCTGTAGCACCAGTACTCTAATCTCAAATACTACTGACACCTGTAACACCAGTACTTCTTATGGAAGGCCATAAGGACCTCCTGAAGGTCATGGTTTTGTAAGTACTCATCAAAATGTTAACCATTTAATTTGCTCATGAGACACAAAGTATTCTGCTTGCTTCTCACTACCTGTTGCTCATCCACTCTTTTTACCAGCAGAAACATTTGTGGAACATGTTGTGAACTGGATGAGGGAATTCATCTGACCATTGAAAATATTTTCCTCAAAAATGAAAAGGACAACAAACCCAAAGGAAAGAAAAAAAAAACCCAACACACAAAAAAACCCCAACAGCAAAGAAAACACTCAAAAACCCCCACCAACCCCAAGGTGGGGTCAGGAAAAATTGGAAGAGGGAAAAGAGGGGCAGGAATACTTTAAATCCACACAACCGCTGCATAATATGAATTGTGAAATCAAAATCTAGGTTCACCAAAAGAGCAGGCATATGACTTTAATACGCATTTGGCACATGCAAGTGTTGGTGCTTCTAGGATCTTACATCAACAAGAGAATGTTTGAATTTTATAATCAGTGAAGAACTAAGAACTGGCACTCTAAAGTTCTAGGCAATGTAAACAGATATAACCCAGGGATTAGCTCTGATTCTGCACAGTGATGGAAATTAACTTTTCTGAAATAAACGGTGTCACCTCAAGTACTAGAATTTCACCAGAAGTGAGCCTGGCTGCATTATTTTAGACCAGTTAGGTCTAGGCTATATACTACAACATGTTATGTTACTCATTGTAACCTAGAAAATAATCCATGCACTCCAGCCAAGCACATATGTTCAGGGCAAGCATCTGAATTAGCTGGAGAGATTTATTAATAGGCCATGTGCGATTTAGCATGTCAAATTCAGTGGAGTTGGGGGGGGCTGGTTTTTTTTATTTTAGTCACAAGTCTTACATTCCACTCATTTAGCCGTAGCTGGAACTTTCTTACTCCTACTCTACAGGTGTTTGAGACATCTCAGCTGTTGCAATTTGCACTTCAAAGCCGCGGAAGGCCCCCACATTGCTTCAGCTCGCCCTTCCTCTGGCTGAGAGGCACCTAAATTACAGCCATCTGGGTGGCGTTGCTTATCAACAGCGTGGGCACTTCAGAAGGGCTCTGATGAGCACAGCTGCCTGCGCTTTACCCCAGCAAAGCATAAAACCACGCAAAGAAAAAAACCCAATTCCACCTGTTGCCACAAATATTGGTCTGGTCTGAAAAGTTCAAGGATGANGGCCCCCGCACCCCGCTGCGCCCCGGAACCGGCACCGCCGGGGGCATCTCACCCCCGGGTCGCGTTCCCCGCGGGGCAGGATGCCTGCCTCGGCGCGCCAGTGGCAAAAAATCCTTGACAAGTGACTTGAAATGCTACGGGCTCAAGAGATTCAGGGATAAACAAAACCAAGGGAACTCCTCACATACATTGGCTATGAATAAAACATTAAGACTTCGTATGTAAACGCATAGCAACCATAAATGTATATTCCACTTCACTTGAACCTGGCTCCTTCTCAAGAGGAGATACCACTGAAAGCAACCAGTTATGAACCATAATCCTTATGTCCACTTTAATATGTTTGAAAGGTAGAATCTAGGAAGACGCAGACCTTCTCAGAATGTCATCTAAAGTATCAGTTCTGAAACAGTAGATGGACTGGGGATGCAGGGAGAAATGCTGACTTGAATGAACTGGAAAGAAAAGAGATGCAGGGGATAGAAAACAAAAAGGAGGGCATAGCAGTAAAAGTGAGAGGAAAAGAGAACAAATTAAAAGACCTCAAATTATTTCTCAAAGACATTTTACTTCATCATCTGTATGGACTAAGCACATATACCAAGTTACTGTATGTCAGATGACATGTGGAAACTCATCAAACCTTTGTAAAATTGCTTTGGCTTGCTGGTTCCCATCAGACAACATGGGAGAAATGTCACAGACCGCTGCGTATTTCCTGGCACTGCATATTTCCTCCAGCGGAACCAGGGCAGACTCTGGGGTGGAATGGCTAGATGAATGGACTCAAGTCAATCAGAAACACACAGGCACTCTAATACCTTAGCCCAGCTTCATTTTCTGATCTCTTCACCATTCTGCCATCTGATTCCCTATCTTTTTCCCATGTTGTGGCTCAGTTATCCCCCTTTCCACACTCATCCTTTCATTATCTTTGAGAAATGCATAGATCACTTTTCTTGTTCTTGCATTTGGTTGTTCTGCAAATACTGGATACAGAAATGAAAATAAGTGAATGAAGGAGAAGAGCATAAATGAAACTTCTTGGGAAGTTGATCAAAACAAAATCAGATAACACTGCAGTTTGGACTTTTTATGGGAAAAAATAATTCAATGCACTGGAGAGCTAAAAAGAAGACAACTGGATAACTGCTGTGGTGCCAGTACATGCACCAAGAGCAGTGTGCACTCTCAGATCAAACCTCTAACCATAATCAGATCAGTTTTTATATAGTCTAAAACATTCCAGTCTCCATTCTCATTGCACTAAGTTATGAGGCTAAAAGATTAATCACTTTGTAATGTTCTCTTAGTCAACTGAAATAGAGGTACTGTTGAGATGCTATAACCATAAAACCTTTTTCCACCTCCACAAGGACATAAGAGATCCAGCAATGGATCAATTGTTTAATGACTGTTACTACAAAATGAATGCACCAGAAATTTCTTTAGTACAAGGTAACTAGGGGGTGGGAGAGCATGGGGGAGTACCTGTTAGTCCTGTTTTAGCTAGAGCAGTTCTGGAAGAAGTCTGCACAGTCCTAGGGAGCAGCTGAGCACACTCAGTGAGGAGACTGTTAGTTTCCAGCAGAGCTTAGCAAACAGGAGACTTAGAAGAATGGGGAGCAGCCACACAGACAGGTCTCTGCAGGGACAGAAAAGACAATTTGTTCTAGACTTCAAGGTGGGTTTTGTAGGTGGTGAATCCAGGCAGCCAGGGACAAGTCACTGGACCAAGAGGGAGCCTGAAGGAGAGATACTGCCACGAAATGACACAGGCATCACAAGGTAATCTGTGCACAAATATCTGTGTTCTTTCCTATCTATCTATCTATTGTCCATTCAGAATATTGTTTTAGCAAGTTCATCATTCTAGTTTATGCTCTCATAAAACTTATAGAGTTCACAAACAGTTGTTAGTGTACTTGGTGGGACTGCTATAAGAATCACCCCTTCCTCCTCCCCTTCCAGGCTGCGATCAGAGTCCCATCACAATGGAAAACACCACCAGGTTTAGAGCTGCAGTCACAGCTGGGCAGAGGACAATGCCTCAGGAACAGCTCTGTCCCCACCACCTTTATTTGGGCTTGATGATGAGAAAAACCTCTTCTTAAAGAAACTGTCACCAATAACACAGATCTATACAAGCATTGGAGGTATCTGAATGTTACACTCCTGCTGCCAAAGAATGAATTTAATTCTCTTTTACATGAAAGCTCTAAAAGATGTTTTAGTTTAAGTTGAATCATGGTCAAATACCCCAGAATCACATTAGGGAACACCACATTTCTTTGTAAATGGATATACTATAGGACAGTACTGCCTATCTGTCAGAATCGGTGACAGAAGGCAGCTGTTGTAGATGTGCTACTTACCCAGCACTTGACACTTTTTCTGCTTTAAGCTGAAATCATAGACTCAGAAAGTCCTTACTGAGTCACTGAGCTGCTGGAGAAGCAGTTTTAAGAAGTTTTAATACCGACAGTCCATGGGACATTATTGTGACTAAGGATGGACAATCAGATATTTTTACTGCCTTCATCATAACCTTTATACAAGAGAAGGCGCAGGAGCATGTTCACTCACTTGCATTCCTAGCCAGGCAGACATAAGCCAGTGTCCACGTAGAAGCAAGGTAACTGCAGCATTACTGGGGTGTTCAGCACACTGGTAAATTCTGCCTCTCCCATACCTGGTGTGCCAACCACTGCTTTTGGAGGCCATGTACACCACTGTGCTAAGGCAACTGCTATGCTATAAGTAGAAAGGCCTGGGAACAGCTTAAACCACAGACTCTCCTCTTGTCTGCAATGACTAATTTTGGCTAGTTCAACCTACTGCTCTGCCCCTGTGCAGTGCAACTCAGATCTACAGACTCAGCTCCTAGTGTGGGGGGTACAGATGAGACCTGGAGAGCAAGGCCAATAAGAATGATGAACCAGAATGGGAAGATATCAGACTGGAACTGAAACTGGCAGGTAACGACACACCAAATTAATTCTGTGTAGAGAACCGATGTTGCTAATTTTCAGCAGCCTATGGAGTTCATAGATTTCCTGTCAGAACAGTGCTTGTCTGATTTCCGTAGTTATTGCATTCCAAGTCTGTGGTTCTTATACATTTTATATGACAAGACTTGACATAAATATTTTCTGGTGTACTTTTCAGTTTCATGAGTATTTTTCAAATCAGATTTAATTGATCCTAGATTAAAAGTCATGAAAGGACTTGGGCACCAGAAAAGAGATCTGGATAGCATTTCTGTATAAAAATCTAACTTTCACTTACCCTCACTCAGATATTTAGAAGCATAAATGCTTTCATTTTCAGCAGTAAAGCTTAGCCTCTTTGTGGAATCAGTCCAGTGTTACTCAGGCATACAAAACAGGTTTTCTGAAATCATACATGCGATTCATAGTGCACAGGCAAAGGCAGCTTAGTCCAGCAGATTCTTTACTCTTCTGTCATTGCTGTCCTTGCTCCTTGCTGTAATGCCTGAGCCCCTCACATCTATTCCAGCTACTTATTTCCACACCACGTCTCACGAACAGCAGTGTAACTCTTCTCAGTAGTTTTAAGCATAAAGAGAAAAGATGTAATACATAAAAAAAGTTCACAACATCAAAAAAGATAGAGAAGAGTTTAAAATATATCCTCTTATCTTTTGTTTCATAGGCAGCAAGGTATCTTTAAAAAACCCACCAAAACCCAACCAAAAAATTCTCTCATAGTCAATTGAAGAGTAAACATGGTGTTATCTCTAAAGCAACAATATTGATTTCTATGAAAGGAATTTTTTCTGGGTTTTGTAAAAAAAATATGTATTTCTGAGAATTATTAACTTGCTAGCCATGAGTCTAGCTCAGTAGCAATGATAAAAATCAATGATCCCAGCAAATACATTTTTAAATCTCTGCAAATACCTGTCACACGTTGCTTCCCACACTTACAACTAATGCTCTCTTTATGGTTTTTGGTAGGTTAATTCTGATCTCATATTCCTTTTACAATAGTGTAATTATATGCACTTTGATGGAGTTAAATCTAGCTTGCATAACTTAAAATAAATCTGATTAAAATCCTCTTTATAGCAATAGACATATCTTTTAATCTATGATTGAAACAATTATGCTTGATGATTGATTACTCTTTGACATGCATTATGCTTTCTTTAGCATAAAAATAATTTCTAAAAAGAATAATGGGGTAATAAAGTAAATCTAAATCTTGTCTACTTTTTAATCATTATGAGTTATACCCCCACACAGCCTGTTCTGTCCTGTTTCAGCTCTGAAAATTACATACAATCAAACTACAATTCAAGAGCCTTTATCAAAGTAAAAGGTAATGTTTATTAACATGAGTGAGGAATACATAATAAAAACATAAGCAGCTTAATAATATCTAATCAATACACTAAATATATTTAATGGTGTACAATAAAGGCTTTCATTCACAGGTGAATAGTAGTTTACTTGACATCTCTGCAAAAATCAAAGTTGTATTCTTTCAGGAATGGTTTCCTTGCCCAGATCCTTTACTGACTGTTTCTTTCTTTTCTTTTCTTTTTGATTTTTATTAGTTTTTTGCCTTTTTTTTTATTGAACCCTAAAGGGAAAATGAAAAAAGTAAGATTAGATGCTGTATGACTAACACAACCGAGATTATCAGAAATAAGAGACAAGACTTGTTTTCAAGAAATATTCTTAAAAAAACACCCAAAACAAAACGTTGTCTTACCTAAAGTCTTCATACGCCTGACCAATGCCAAGTCGTCTTATTTCTGTTCTTGTACACTGTATTCTACTTCCATCTTTCTCTCTCTAGCTCTGTCTCTCTTCTGATTTCCATTTTCACTTTTCTAAGACTTTCAACTATTACATTTTATCAGGCCAATACTTACTACTAAAAGTTGCAAGAATTTTTCAGCCTGCATAATATTTACCTCTTATGATGGCCTGTGGCAATATCACTTCCCATACCTTTCTTGCAGATCCTCAAACATGATTTTCTGGAGGTGAAATTATTTTCATTCCCACCACAACCACTATAGCTGAATGGGTGACATCTTCCTGTTGAGTAGTTGTAGAAAAATCTTAACTCTTTGGCTCTACAAAGTCCTCTGTCCATAGGGGTTGTGCACAAAGAAGGGATAGGCGGTGGTTCTAGAAATACCAAGAAAAAACAAGGTTAGAGACAACGCTGCAGTTAACTAGTTTTCTGCTATGTTGATATTATATATGAGATTTGAAGCTCACAGAGCTTCGAAGTTTATATGAAATTTACTGGCAAATTTAATTCTGCCCTCCTGAAGATCCAGGATACTTTACGTAAGCATGTCTTTTTATGATTGCAAAAATACCCCAGCAAACATTATTCTCTCTTTGAATTCCAAAGGCATCAAAACCTTACCTGAAAGCAAAGTTTGTTTCCTATATATTTAATGATAAAATTGCCATTTCTGTGATAGGAGGTAGTATTCAGATTCAATTAAAGAAATTTCAAGTGAAGTATTTGTAGAAAGTGAAGTGAAATAAATTAAACTTAGACAGCTTTAAAAATAGGGTAACTATTTGTGATAATTAATTAAGTGAATCTTCCTAATTACTGCTAGACATTCTGAAATCAAATAGAAGGTAAAGTACTCAGCATTTACAATGTAAGATTCCACACTGTAATATTTGGTTTATTGCATGAATACAGAAAGCTTGATCTAAGTAATAGAAGTTGGTCTACTGGAAAACACTGAGCAATTGTCAAGAAATAGCTTGTAACTTGCAGAATAACAAAGGATTGAACGTGTGAAGAATAAGTGCACAAAGTGACTGAGATGCTGGTGCTCTAGAGGTGCTGTTAGGTTTTTACCATTCCAAGGAGTAGGCTGCTGAATTTTGTCTTCAGTGTCGCTGCAAGTGAGAGTATGAGAACTGAAACACTGGAAGATGAACTTGAGGTATCCAAAGTACCTGGGCGCTGGAACAACTTCGAGAAGAAAATCCATGCCAGAATTCCCAAACCTGGAGGAACTCCATCATCTATCACATCTACAAAATTAGAACTGATACAACTGCTGAGCAGGATGATATAGGGAACCATTATATTGTTAGTTATGGGGGACCTAAAGGAGCGCCATTTTCCTTCAAGAAGTATCAGAATTGAGACAGCTGAGATCTGAACTCATAAACAGAAATGTGAAGCTAGACAAATGGCTTTGAAGTTACAAAGGCAGGTAGAAGTGGTTCAGAGGAAGAACTAAGTAAAAATTTTAGGAAATAATTTGGTTTACAACAGAGCTGAAGACATCCTGTTGTCACAAAAGTAGGAAGCAGATGAGTTGTTGAAACTAAGAAGTTATGAATTAACTTGGGCAATTCAAGAGATTGACAAGAAAATATCCAAAAGAGAACATGCTACATATTACTTGTCTTAAACATACTACATCTGTTGAAAAGGCTCATCTGCTAAGTATAATAGCTGAACTGGCATGGTGGAAAAAGTATGAAAAATTGTTGGGAAAGAAACAGAATGGTGATTTATGGAAAGCTGAGACAACAAAATGAAATTAATAATACATTTGAAGCTGCCTTAGCAACATCACGCTATTCAAAAAGAATCCTGAAATGCAAAAATTGAGTCATAAGTTGGTTGTTCAAGATAGATTAATTTTGTTTCGGGTTATAAAATAAGCACTACTTAAATTCTTGTTGTAACTGTGACATTATTGTAAGAGTAAAGTTCACTCTGGATCCAGAGTAAGAGCCCACAACATACAATTTATATTAAATCTGTTTTATTTAAAATGAACATGACAGTTAAATTAACTAATGCAATGCTATTGGTAATGCTTTAACTGAGAACTCTTATGCCTAGAACTAATGTCAACTCTTTCTAGCTGGAGACAGTATTAGCTTTCAAAGCCCATGTTCAGAAACATTAAAAAAAACTTACCTATTTTAACTGATAATTTCTGAATCTAAAAAGAACAAAGCAGAAAGGCTTGCTAGTGATGAAAGGGCCAAACAGCACAGGTTTGTTAATTATAGAACAGAATTTAAACACATACTTTGTAACATAAATTACTTATCATCAGGTTTGTAGAATTTTCCAGAGAAACTCCAGAGTCCCCTCAATGACTGTAAGCTTTAGGGGAGACGTGGAGCCAGTTACGTGGTTATTGGTGAGTAAGGACTACCTATGTACATATAATACAACTGACCGAGCAGCATCCAAACGCTGTTCAGAATCCCTCTTGTACTCTTTCTAAAACCCATGTTGTCCTTTGCATAGATCATTGCAGTAGGTAAGAAAGGGTATTGTTCTCACCTATAAAGACTATTTTATCTTACCCTTCACTGCTACCTAAACCATCTTTAAATGTGTGTGGTTTAAGATCTAATTCTTATAATTCAGCCTTTTCTTGCATCCCAGACATCCCTCTCCATGGTGTGAACAGATGACACGATCATACTTCAGAATCTCTGAAACACGCATATTCAGATATAGACTCATATTTATCAAAAATAACCCTAACCCTGAATTGCAACAATAATAATTATCCCCCAGGCTTAGCTAGGGTTGTGTAACTATGAACTGTTAACTGATCACAGTACAAAAGAAGTTTGAAATGATCTTGGTGAGCTGGATGAGAAACACTGCTTACTGCATTTTATTTCTCTAGAGACAGGTGTGTGACATTCATGAAGCTTCAGATTTATTGTCAGATTTCGGATATATTCAGACTTCAGTATCTCATTTCTGGTTGCAGCAAAGAGAAAATGAAAGAATCTTCAAGTAGAGAAGCTATTACAAAAATAATGAGTTATCTGCACTTGACAGCACTCTATAGGTATAAATTGCTGCAGATCTATTACATAGAATAGAACTGTGTCAATTTATATCAGGAAAAGATATAGCCCTTACTTTAAGAAATAAGAACAGGAACTGCCTCCGTGTGCCATTCTGTATTTGCCGAGTTGAAAACTGACTTTTCATCCTGCATCCCACTTAGATCTCACAAATCAAATGTATAGTATAGCACTCATAATTTCCTAACATAAAACACTTTGTATAATCTAAAAATGAAAGTTTTGATTCTTGGCTTTACTTTTTCTTAACTTTCCCAGAATAAAAGTTACTTTATCTCTTGCAGCAGTATAAGACAAGAACAATCTTCACTCTCTGCATAAAGTTCATTGCTGAGAGATAGCACTAGAAGTTTCATGTTTATATGCAGGGGAAAAAAAAGAAAGTTTTGTTTTGTTTGGCTGTAGAAGAGGTTAATTTTCTGAAGAATGTTGTTGGAAATCTATTAATTTGATACCATTACAAAGTTATGCATACCACCAGTAATTTGTACTTTTTCTTGAAATCAAGATGAAATCACATTTCAATTGTGAGGTAAGGCATTCTATGAGACAACTTCTTGCAAAAATTTTTTTTAATGGTGGTCATGTATTTAAAAAAGAAGAAGACACATAGGCCAATATACATGTAAAATAGATGTTACAGTGGTAGACCAGCTGCTTTGCCTGTGCTAGAGAAGATGGGCATCAGCCACTCCATCCCACAGAGTCCATCCGGACCTGACATGCACAGCCAGATTCTTGTCCCTCACTGAGGGCCATGTGGAGTGACAGTGCATGTTTGTGTAAGATGACTCTACCGTGCAACTTCAGTTTACACCTCTACCTCTAGTAACAATAGGAATGGAAGCTATGTGCTCCATGCCTCTGTGGAGAAATCAGCTGCCAGTTTTGGCTATACCTTTTCCTCCCCCTGTAGTAGGATTGTACAAAAGCACAGGATTTTAGCCCATACCAGCAACCTAAAACGTATGGGCCGATAAACAGAATGCAGCAGGTGGCTGCAACAGGCAGGCTAGTGCAAAACAGACAAAAGTTATATAGTAGGGAAGAACCTGTGGGCTCTTCAGACTTTCCACTGAAACGCACTGGTCCTGCCAAGGTCACGTTTCTTACCTGACCCATTCAGCTACACTGACTCCACCCACCCTTGCTTCCCAACCCTTTCTTCCATCAACCTTCAAGTCTTTTTCTCTTACCCTCACCTCTCCCTCCCAATATCCGCTCTACAAGAAATTCACTGTTGCTGACACAACCAAGAACCCTTCAGTTTCCTCTGAGAAAACATAGTGAATCATGCCCCTTTGCTTATATAGATTAGTTCTTTTGGGGATTTGGGGTTTCATACTGTGATTAAAAACCTTCAGGGAACATGTACACTAATATGTCCCTAGACTTACTTCCAGGTCTTAAATAATTTAAATATTTTTCAGTAAAATAAGTTGCCAAAAGCTTTACTGTTTTATATTTGTTCATTTTAATAACAGTGTATTGATGCTTTGTATGCGGTTCACAAACAATCCAACTATCCAGAAACTTACCTCAACCCAAGAGTACATGTGGATCACAGTGCAGGCAAAAAAAACAGAATACAACACATATTCAAGCTTTATTAGATGTACCATTCTAAGCAAATAGCACGGGAGTGTGATCCTGCATGTCCATTATTTTAGAGGTCATATAAAACACAAAAACCTTAAGGAATCTGTATGCCATCACTCAATCCCCAAAAGTACAGGTAAGTGTAAATGCAAAAAAACAACAGAAATACTTGGTAAGAACGTTCAGGCTTTTTCCAACTGTTTCTTGTTTCTTCTTGAATAACTGTGGATCATAAAAATGACACGCCTCAAATTCAATCACCTTTTACAGTGTGAGCAAGTACCAGCAATCTATAGTGCACAGTGTCCAGCTACAGAAATTGTCAAAACCTCACCCTCTCTACAAGTAAAGGTCCAGATTCTCATCTGCATTATAATACACAGTGCAAAAATCAGACACAAAATTAATTCACACTCATTTTGACCAAGAACTGAATTTAATATGGCCTTAGTGAAAATAAAAATTTATTATGATATGTCGTGCCATGTTCCAAAATCCAAATATGATCCTTTTTTAATGGGTAAAAGGGGGTTTTAATCAGCTGCCAGTTAGATCCCCACAAAAAATATTAATTTTGACTGACTGAACTTTGCATTTTTTGTATTTATCTGACTTTCAGAGCACACTTTCAGAAGAGTACGAGACGTGGTCAGTCTTCCACTTTCTGGTATTTATGGGAGAACTATACATTGCAATATGTTTCTTTGCTTTGACTTTCTCTGTTTATCAAAACATTTGACATAGATGGAAAACTGTTCTTTAGTCTCAGATATGTTAGAAAATGGGTGGAAATAGAAAAGCTATCCAGAGTGCATATGAAAAACCGAGAGCCAAGAACTGCAAAAATGAATTCTTACCAAAAAAAATGGGAAAATGGTTGCGCTCCTCCTTTGGGGAACTACTGTTCAGAGTGTTGGACTTCTCACTTGGAGCAGTTGGCAACAAATTGACTAAAAGGAAAAAAAGGTGAAAAAGTAATTCATGGGTTATCTAGACACAGCAAGACTCTGAAAGCGAGCTATGTTTGGCACTCACTTGCCTTGTTCCACGCCAGTACAAAATATCACTAAAAGACAGCATTTCTTTAAATCCCAAAGGCATAGGAAACTAATGTGCTGAGGCAACTTTGGGATGGATTCCTTTTTCTTTAATTTTACTGATGTAAGATTTAAATCAAAAGTGGTTTGGTAAAGTTATTTTTATATTAGCAGATATGTATTACAACAAAATAGCTATGAAGTTAATTTTAATGTCACTGAATTCACTGTGCTTATGTATTTCAATTAACATACATACCTTCAAATAAACAGGAAAATGAGTGGGCAAGACTAGGAGTATCTGCATCAAAAAAAGGTAACTATGGACAGCAAAACCAACTTCTTACCAAAAATCCCAGGAAACTGGTTGGGTTTTTCCTCTGGGGAACTACTGTTCCCATTGTTAGGATGTTCTTCAGCTGGAACGATTGGCAATAAATTTGCTAAAACAAAAGGAAAACAATGAGGAAAATACACAAAAAACAACTGGTATCAATGATTCAATATTTTAAAAAATAAAAAAATTTGTAATAAAAATTCAGTATTTAAAGAACTAGTATCAATGATTTAACATGGCTCTATATGTATATATTTTTAAAAATCTTTAAAAAAGCACCATATTGGGTCTTTCCTATTCTAAATGCGAATGAGCTCAAATTCCCCTTGCCAAAATGACAGATTATTAAACACTCCTGGAAATGTGATGCTCTAATGCCAATGCACAGACAGGAAACAGTACTACTCATTGTGGACCAAACCCCCTCTTCAGATGAAATTGGTGTTATTTTAATTACTTCATCTGTCTGTATTAACTCTAACATTCTGTTTCAAATTATGTATCGCGTGGTATTTGTTTTGACTTGGATACATTAAATAGTATGCAGATTTCTGAAAATTAATATAGTGTTTGTTCTTTCTTATACAGACAGGTTTAATCTATATTTTGCAAGGGGTTGTAGTATTAACATATATGCAGGCAATTAACTGTCATGAGAAATGTACAAAAGCAGGAGTCCTGTAGTATTCATTAAAAGTAATAGTACTTACCAGGTTTTTTAGTTTATATTTTTCATTTTTGTATTTTTATTTTAAAATATATATAAAGAATGTTAATTTAAAATATAAGTTATTGCCACCTCGGGGTACCCTAAGTTGCCTTTTTTTCCATGCAAGTTATCTTCAAAACACAACATTGTTTATAGAAGAATAATGAAGAAAACAACTTACAGTTGCCTTGACAGGTAATCTGGCATTCTTCCAAATTCTTGAAGTTGTTCTGGTTTCCTAGGCACCCACCATACTTGAATACTTCACATATCTTTGTCTCTTTGTTATAGAAATACCTGGAAAAATAGCCGCGGCAGATTCCAGGGTCTTTCTCATAAAAGCAGAAGTTGGGCTTTTCTGCGAACAATGGTAAATGATGGACAAGGTGGGGGAAGAAAAAAAAATCAACACATGTTCCAAGACAACAATAGAACTGGAAGAAGTTTATAAAATAAAACTGTAACTTTGGACTAAAGATCAACTGCAAAATAACTGCTGCTTACTGGTACTGCTTTTGTTCTATATAACACTGCAATATCATTCTGAAGCATTATAGGGACATTTTTATTGCTACTTTTTCTTTTCTCAAGTAGCCAGTAAATTATACCTTGAAAAATGAGGGCTAATGATTCCTTTAAGTGTCCTCCTACATTGAATCTCTAAGATGATAAATAGTTTTTATTCTGAATTAAAATAAGACTTGAATATCAGCTGGATCATTTTAATTTAAGTACACATTCTTGTCACTTATGTAGTCATTTTAGTCAGTGTTAGTGTGAATTATACACAAAGCAATGTTAAAATAGAAGGAAAAAGGAAACAGTTTTTAAAAAGAACATAAAAAAAATATCTAACAATGCATTTTGTCTGGGACTGTCTACTGCTATAAAAGGATACAGGAAACTGGGAGACAGATCAGCTATTCCAACTATCATTTTTCAGTCTCAGTTCCCAGTTTGCATTCAGTAACTACAGTATCAACGAAGAAAAAGTTATCAAATGAATACTGCACAACTTGACTGAATATCAACGCACAATATCATGGCTTCTGGCAGAGAAGAAAAAACACAGAGCCATACAATAATCCCCAAATATAAATTTTTCACCATATTAAATTATATTTGTAAAAGAAAATCACGGAAAAAATAATGAAATATATGTGGAGGTATTCTCTCATTCTTGTTAGCAGGTACTTTGAAATATGATTTTTGACTGAGCTGACTTGCAGGGAAAAGTGTATTTAGCCATCATATAAAACAATCATATCAGATGTGACATATAAAGGCCCTCCTTACCTGTGAAATGTAATAGAGCACTGAGACTACACAGGGTGCAGGGCGCTGCCATTTTAATAAAAATGACTACAGAACAATGACTTTGAAGTCCCTAACATTTTTGGAGTAGATTATGTCGTTTTAAAGAAGTTAATCCTATCACATCTAGTTTAGCCAAGTATCTATTAAAAATCATTGCTAGAACAAGAATATTATTGATGAACATCATGTATTTATATAAAACATTGTAATAGCTCAGAATTAAAGTTTTTCAAGAATTAATTGCCAATATTATTATTATTATATTAAATTGATTCTTGCAGAAAAGGGAAATTAAGTCCAAGTAGGTTGAGCTCACAACAAACTCTTATAGCCACTTTTGAAGAGAGAGGTCATGAAGGCAGGATAATCCTAACTATACAAATTACTATGATACTTCTAAATGCCACGTCTTTCTCCAGAGACTCAGTATTCAAGGCTACATTACTGGAAACGATAGCAAACATGTAATTTTGTTGATGATAGCCAGGAGCTGAATTTAACAGGATATGTTCTGTTTTGTCATTAAAAGCAGGGAACTAAGGTCAGACCTTAAAGGAAGTAGTGCCAAATGTCTGCAGCATCTGTGGAAAATCAACTTTAGTAACTTCCATAGCATAGAAGCATGATTATTATATTTTTTTTTACACATTAAAAATGAAAAAGACAGTAGAAAACTGGAAAAGAAAAACATCTTCTGAGTATGAAAATATTCCAGAATATCATTCTGCAAAGGTAAATGATTTGTCTATTTCACAATGTATGTGCAAATATTGGTATTTCTGTGTGGAGTTAAATGCACACCAGTTCAAGAAGAAGCAAGTGGAAAGAGGGACAAGGGAAGGAGGGTAAACACAGAAAGAGGAGCTGACTTGTGAAGAAATTTGCTCAAGTCTGTATTCAGGGAACTCTGGCTACCAGCTTTGGGCCCAATCCAGAAAAGTGTCTTATGTAGAAAGAGAGGGTGGGGTGAAGTAACTCTTCACAAGCTTTATTGTAAGTGTCAAACTTCAGTATCCTACTCAGAAACACAGGTTAACCCAACAGACCAACAGTGTTTCAGACAAGTGATTCCCAGTGCTTAAGCACTGGATATTTAGGAGGTTTGGGTATCAGGCATTTAAATTTCTGTAAACAGTCTGCCCCTTCAGGACTGGGAAACTTACCCAGTTGCTTAGTGAGTAATTAGGGGATCTGCCTTAACCTCTGTTAGCTCCTACATAGGCAATGCTTGAAAAGTTCTGTTTCAGAGTGATGTTTTCCTATTTTTGCTAACAGTGGAAGAAGCATTTAGATTATTCTCAAATTCACAATAAGAGTTCCACATCATAACTAATTATATAATGCTTGAATCTCTGCAGATTCTGTCTTTTCTTTTTATTGAGGAGAGAAAAAAAGTGTCACAATGTGTTTATTTTGGGGAGAAGGCACTGCAGCTATCTTCAGTGACCACAACTGTCCTCAAAGACTTCAATGAATACAGAAGAAAAAGATAGGGAATAAGAACTCACTTCAGTCTGACACTCTCATTTTTATTATGAGATAGCTTGGAACAATACATAAGGAATTTATCAAAAGAAGCTAAATGCCTTATCATTGTCTTAGACTGCTATGTAAACATAATTACCTTTCTTAATTTTTGCTAACATCATCTTCTGAGGCAATTCTGAAATATAAACAAAAAGAGAAGTATTTAGCAAAAGCAGACATGTTAGGTCTCACCTGCGATACCAGAGTGCTTAGCAGTGACTATGAGCACTGAGAAGGAAGAATACAGCATCTCTTCCCCTTCTTTCTTCTCTTTATTAGAGAAGTAGCACAAAAGCTTGTTCTGCAGGACTGAAGTTTCATTTCTTTTGTATGAGAAGACCTGCTATACTGGAAACTTGAGGATATGGAAAGTACTGGAATAAAATTATGCCAATATTGAATAGAACAGAGAAATTCCTCTTCATGTTACTGGAACCAGAATCCTGTACTCTGTAATCTTACTACTCAAAAGAGAAACAGACTTACTTAACCCAAATGCTGTAGCTACTGATACTGTTAATAGCTTCAGAGCTGATCTAGCTAGCAATGAAGACCCCTCTCATGCTATCTAATTCCCTCTGCTATGCTATGTAGTGTCTGAGTAAAGTGTTCATTATGCTGTTTATATTAAAACTCACTCAGACAAGTATCTCCAACTATCTTTAGGGTAGTATAGATGACAAATGTGTTTACACTGTTCTTTTAGTGCCTGATCAGCAGTGGTAAAGTTGCTATTATAATTTTTAATGGAGGAGCCTGGGTTTTATTGTACTTGCTCAAGAAGCTGGATGTCTGAATTCAACCCCACATTCCTTTTCATCAGTAGAAAACAAACCTTCTTCCTCTTCTAGGACATTGCCTAATCATAAAATTACAAAGGAGTCCAACAGGAGAGTGGCTCAGCCAAAGTTTAATAAGGGTTAACCATTTTTCAGCAGCTGAGAGAGAAAAGTTGCCAAAGGCAGCTTTTATATTTTCTATTACAGAGAGGTATTTTGCAAGGCACACAAAATAGTGGCTTCTGGACTTCACCTAGGTCATCATAATTGCATTGCTTCATAATTCTTGTTTTGTACTTGTGGTTTTGTTAGTGGCATTATAAAACACTAGTTTCTCTAAAACTCTCCTTTGCCTACTGACCTTTTGCATCTGAGAGAACTGGTACAGCTAATGCTTTGCTTGAAGTTGTCTGCTGGGAAGCAAATGCAATTTTATCTTGCATTTTGCTCTGTCAGGCAATCAAACATACTATAATGAAGCAATACATTTGCCTGATCCTAGCCATCTTACTTAGCTATGACAGCCCCCCTTAAGACAATACCCTAGAGTACATGCCAAGAGTAGCAGTGCAGTAGCAGAAGCGTATCACAACTACTTTCTACTGCTCACGACTCCTCCTGCTTCAGTGGATACATGTTTTCCGGAGACCTGCCTTGGTGTTAACCACGGTCTAGCCTTCTTTGAAACATGAAATGAAAGAGAAATCAAAGCAAAGTATAGATTTTAATCTGAATTTAAATCACACGCATTAGTCTCTCATGCCATGTTTCCCAGAAGGCCTCTAAGTCATACACCTAAAGAACATCACTACAGCCTCCCTGTGGCTTTGTGTGTGAGATACAGCTGCTCTGCTCAACAGGCGAGGGTGGGGGATACGGGAGTGCTGTGCCCTGTCTCAGCTTGGAGGTACCTACTAGCAAGACTCCAGACTGTAAACAATTCCTGCTGGAAAGAATTGCTGCTGTGCCCTTCCTTATTATGGAAGCAGTAACAGAAGATACTTGAGCTATCTGTATCCTCACCTTTTCTGTAATTTGTAATATTAATAACGTCTTTCACCACCACTATTTATAACAACCACTTCACAGTCCAAAATTTAAAGTTTAGCAGTTTATTCTCGACTCATATTCCAGAGGAAGTGTTTCTAACCATTCTTTATATATAGAGATAATTTCCATGGCTCCTATTTTAAGAGGTGCTGCTGATGACTAGTAAGCTTTTAGCATTAGCTGTGCTGCCCTTGTGTGCCATAATCCTACCGCAGCTGGGTTATTTTCTTTCAGAAACATGGCCTATGTTATATTTTCAAATCAAACCTATCAGGTAGAAATTCTGTCATGATACATTTTCCTTCCATCTCTGGGACAATACAGCTGGCATCCTTAGAAAAATATTTAAAGACATGACATGCACTTTAGAGTGACATGCCATTTGCTTGAACTTATTTCCGGTGCTTTCTATCAGTAGGAGACTGTGCCTTCAGCATTTAAATCCATGACCTAAACCATGTACACTCACTTCAGGCCATTCCACTAATTTCACTCAGCTGTCCCCTTCAAGTCAAAATCAGCAATCATACTTTGGCATATGATCTCTTCTGGCACGGAACAGGAAAAATTTATTGTGAGTTTATACAGAGAATATTTTAATCTTACTACCATATCAACAGTGTGGTTTTGCTTCTGGTTTCAGTCAAAAAGCCAAATCCACAGCTAAGCTAATTTCTTCTTTGTAAACAAACTGCATTTCTCAGTAGATCTGCTGTATAAATAATAGACATCAAAATTGCTGTCATGTCCAGAACCTTACATCAACAGATATTTTCCCATGTTAGAAGCTTAAGTAGCCTAAGATACATATTCACTGCCTTGAGAATTGGGACCTTTGAGCTACTGATGCCATTTGCAATTCTACTCATATCCAGTAAACAATGGAGCATATAGGAAAATTCCTCTTAAAAGTAATATTTTCTTCCCTGAAGTGGTGAGTATTGGGCACAAGAAACAAAAAATGCAGCTGATTTCTAGGAGACTTGTGTCAGAACTAAGCATCTTGAATCTGAACACTGTCTTAGAGAGTCCTGGAGTGGCCAACCTGTAGTTAGGCTCTCTGAACTCTCTTGTGCTGACTTTCGTCAGTTCTAGGAATTACTCATTTCTGTCTTTGATGGCTTGTTCATTCAAAAATTTTAAAAAGTTGTTCAGATTTAAGGAGCCTGTCAATTCACTCATGTTGGTTCATTTATTCTTTTATTTGTGCCTAATATTGGAAAATCAGACACTTTGACTGTCACATTATTTCTTCTGAATTTATATATTTATTGCATAACTTCCCTTCAGTTTGTTATTAGCAATCTTGATCTTCACATTCTTTGCAGTGATAATTGTCTGAGTATCTTTTAGACTATCTGAGGGGCTCTTCATTCTGGAATTTTTTTTCCTATTTCTATTGCCCCCCTCAGCACCTCCCTCACTATCACTTCCTGTTTACTAAACCAGACCCATTCCATCTAATTCCCATGAAAGCAAGATCCATATTAGCTATCCAGAGGAAAGTCTCAATAAGACCTGAATTTCTTCAGTCTCTAAAATTATAAACTCATCAAATTTCTAGCTCCATGGGCATTAACTTCCAATTTTAAGAATCTTCTAACTTTCATGCACTCCTGTGAGGAACAGAAGTTTGTCATGTTCATAAGGCTGAAAGCCTTAGTTAATTAGAAAAATAATTTTTAATAACAAAACCAGCATCCCCAAGGCACTGTCTGCATATTCTGCTGAGTATCATGTTTTGGATCTCATTTTCTTCTTCCTAACAATTAATTTATGAGATTTCTACAAAACAGATCTTTTATGACAAACAGCTATAACTGTCATTTTTAATGAGAATTATTTATGACTGTAGTTGTAATTATGTTGAACCATAGCAGATTCCAAGGTTTTGGACAGCTTCTATCAGCTTCTCAAGTGAAGGAGAAACCAGGGATCAAAAATTGGGTTAGATACTCTGAAAGCAATAAAGAACATCTGTGCTGCCTGCCAGCTTAGCCCAGCCTCAAAATCAATTTCTCTTGAAGAAATCATTCAAAACAGGGCTCTAGCTAGAAAATCAGCTTTCTTGCATTGGTTTCTCTATTGCACAGGTCCACTAAAAAAGGTCACACTTATCTTTTCAAATCCTGAATGTTTGCTTGCTCAACATAAAATAATTCAGATGACTTCAACATAGTATAATGTTTGAAAACATAATTAGTGGCACTACATTACTGTATTAACAGGAACTGAAGAGGGCCTCTACTTTCAAAATTCATATGGTTTGTGAATGAGAAATAACATATGCAAATGAAGAACTGATAGCAGAATAAGAGAATGGGTACTGACCTGTTACCACACACTTCTTCTGACATTCTTCCAGTGTTAGAAAGTTGTTCTCATTGCCATGGCATCCACCATATTCAAATATTTCACACTCATGGCTTTGAATATTGAAGTAATAACGTATGTGGATGGCTTTGCATGGACCTTCGTCTGCTTTCATGCCACAGACTGAATGCCCTAGTTTCAGTGGTGGCAAAGCAGGACCTGTAATACAGAGGAGAAGCAGCATAACTGTTATTAGTTACCTTCCTTCACTGCACATCATCACTTTGAAATGAGATTGCCTGCGTCTTCTGCTAGAGAGGCATTGCATAGCATCTGGCTGTAAAGCTCTGAACACACTAAACATAGAAGTTAAAAGAAAATCATCATCTGCATTGGGGCACAAATTCTGGTTTCAATTTTCAAGCAAAACAGCTTATATTGTAAACTTCTCATGGCAGTGTGGGATGAACTAAGCAAGACAGCCCTGCAGAGGGCACCATTCCCTATCAGATTACCCTTGACGCGCGCATCAACCCATCCAGTATAATTGAAAGGTCATCACACTCTCTTGCTTTCTTAGATCTCACCGCTCCTGCATTAGAGCTTCCAGGAGCCAAGTGGTACACAACTAGAAAGTTAAGGTGAAAAGGAACTGTATCTTTTCAAACTGTGTCATTTCTATGTCTTTCAATATGCATTATTAGGTCAAGGAATATTTTGTAAAAATTGTCATATGTATTGCGAAGGACACCAGCAATGTCTGTATGCTGGCAGTGTCTGTAGGGAAATTCTGACTGACATCCAGTTTGTGATACTGTTCCCTTATTAATATATGGTTTAATATCTTTTCCTGTTTTGCTTTTCCGAGGAATTATTTTACCCTATAGGATTTTGAAAGCTTTACAGAGCTTGCGTGCTTGCAATAGCAGCCAGAAGAACAGCTAATCAGAATACTGATGTCTCTTAACACATGTATGCCAAAGTATCTATCAGTGCTCTTTGCAGTGGCTCAGGAAACAGGAGAGAAAAAAAAAAAAGGACAAGAGTTTACATTATTATTGAACAGCTTCCTACTACTAACTACTAACTACTAACTACATTAAGTTTCCAGTTTTAATTCAAAGAATCCACAAAAATCAGGCTTTATGACATTGCAAAAAGGAAATTGCTATTACCACTACCTACCTGCTCTGTGGATATCCAATTTTAACATATAAAATTAGTTTCATTATATAATCTTTAAATGAAATGCACAGCTGAGATAAATTCTCATAAATACTGAGGTCAATGGAAGTTTACTAATTTTATTCCATTTGAGCCACTTATAACTATCAAACCTACAGGAAAGAAACAATTTTCAACATCAAAATCTTTTAACTCACAGCATTTAAATCCTTGAAAAATTAACCTTTATTAAACAATTACCATCAACATAAAAATTGCAGCACAAAATTAATCTTCAAAAAATGAACAATTGAGTATTAAAATACAAACTGAGATGACTGATTTCAAAATTCTTATTAAATATTCAATCCCTAAAGTATTTTGTGACTGTTTCTTCATTAGTGAAGTTACATTTACAGATTTTGAAGTTAGGAAAACAGATTTGAAAACATTATTGAAAACTGCCTCATAGGAAATGCAGATGGATCAAAAGAAACATTTTTAAGAGATGTTAGATTCAGTAAACCTCCCACGGAACTCAACTTGCCAAACAGATTTCTGAATTTTGTTTCTTGCCAGTTTCCTTAACTGGGTCTTCCTGAGTCCATGAACAATAAGGATTTAGAAGTCACAAGAGATTCCAAGTTAGACCTCGAAGGTCTAAAGTTCTCCAACAGATTTGGGAATCCTTTGGAAGGAACTTTAAAAAGCTCAGTTTGAAAAGTTGAGAGGATGCTGCATAGCAAAATGAAACTTTGGAATTCCACCACTCAGTAATAGGGAAAAAATACCTTCAAAACATCAAAGTTTTCAGTAACTTTTGCAATAACTCCTGAATAGTAAAATCTAACATTCAGAGTGCCATAGAAACAGATCCAACTCAAATGTGTTGAGGTTAAGGCTGGTAGCATAAACACCTTAGTTTCTTGGCACACAAGAAATGACACCTTCTACACGACCTGTGTCTATGACCCAGTTCAGCCTAGAAGAGGTTATGAAAACTCCCCAGTTTTCATAACTACTGGAATTTCAGACACGGGGTTATGTCAGCTCATTTTGCTTGCTACATTACGCCACACCAGTGTTGTGGGCTATCAAAACAGAAATAGTATGCAATCATAGTTACAAAACTACACAAAGATGATGAACTTTCTGGTCTCAAATCCTAGCCTATTTCTCATCAAACCCACAAAACATTGTTTTTCTTGCCTCCTAAGGCCTTTCCCCTGGAGTCACAGAGACACTGTTACCACTGTCAGATGTACTGATATCTGCTCCAAACATAATGACAATCTGTGTCACACTTTTGGCAATCAGACATTTATGTTCTTATGAGTACTAAAAAGCTACCATACTTTGACTAAAATCTGGACCCTGTGAAACCCCCAGAGGCCAAACCCTCCAACTTTGAACAATAACCAAGTGACTGAAGAAAAAAGTCTCAAAGGGATTCATGGGAACTGAATCATTCTCGTGATCTGGGAACAGTGAAAGAATGCTTCCCCATTATTTTACACCTGGGAACACTTAACTCACACAGATGATATAAAATTAGCTTTCCTTCTCCGATTAGAGCAGCAGATGAGAAGGCAAACATGAGTGTTTGGCCAGTAGATCTGCATGGATGCAAATCTGCCTGTACTCATTTTGCATGTGGAATACACCTTGAGAAAACGAATTCTTAGTATAAAGCCCCCTTGTCCTCTGCTCTTGAACACTGAAACAAATTGTTCCTACCACATTTTAGTTCCTTAATGAAGAGCACAGAATATGTGTATTTAGGGAAGATGGCTGTCAAGAAGGTCAGCGAATATTCTTCAAAAGAAACATAGGAAGTTAAAACTGGAAGGAATTTTAATGGAGTTTCTCATTCAAGTTTTGGAATATTTCTAAGGCATAAATATCTTGAGACCTTTGCTTAATAAAATCCAATGAAGTAAAATTCCCAACAACCTGAAGCAGCCAGTTCCAAGATTTCACTACCCTTCTTGCAAGACAGGCCTTTGTTGTAATATACAGCCTAAATATTCTTTATTACATATTAAATCATTTTGTACTTCAGTGCATAGGCAGACAATTTAAAACCATATATACAGCAAATTTGTTTTGATTTTCTAATCCACCATTCATGTCTTGCAATTCAAGGCTGTAGCAAGAGAGAAAGTGGCCTCCTGCACTCTGCCTTTACTTTGTGCTCTCCAGGTTCAGCTCCTTCCCAGGCTGCTTGAAGCCTTCATGGTGCAGCACACACTGCATCACTTCAGCAGCCCATCTCTGGTCTACCTTTTTCCTCCCCTCCTCTCCCCTCTTTCTCTTTCCCTGCCCTCCCCCCTTGATTTTTTAAATTAATGACTTCATTACAACAGCTACACAGGTTTTCATAACAGAGAACACTAAGTGTCCAGTGCTCTGTCTTAACAATCTTTCCACTTCATAGTTTGTGGGACGTGCAAAGCAATGCTGATGAAATGGCTCACAAAGAGTTTAGTGCAGATATTTTCTGTCACTACCTTCTTCCTCCATTCCTTCAGTATTGCTATTTTTGGCAACCATCAGAAACCGGGTACTGGCCAAGATGGTTCCTACACAGCACAGCCATTCTCATATTTATTGCCATTCACATGGCAGCTTTTGCAACTCAAGCCATGGCTGTTTAACACATGAACAGCCACTATTAACCAACATGCAGTAACTTCATGGTGAGAGCTCTCTTAATCTGCAGCTAGTCATTCTGGACCTGGACCTTACATGATCAATGCACAGCGCTGTTATCACTTCACTAGGAAGCAGTATAATATTACAAAATCAGAAGTGGTGAATAATGTCTCTAATCCTCTTACATTAATACAAGTAAAACCAATACTATTTTCTCTTAGCTGTAGGCACAATAAAATACTCTAACTTGACCTTTACTCTGAAGGATAATGTGCAAGGCTGGTTGTTATAATACATCATTTTAATTAGAAAGTAAACTGATTTCTGTATGATACCTACAGCACAATAAATATGAAAGACAAAAGTATTACTGCAGAGTTGCTTTTCAGAACAGAACTATTTAAATTCAATTGGGAAAATAAAACTTGGTCAGAAATATTTGACTTTTTATGTAAAATACTTTTTGGTTTTGTTAATGTGGGTTATGGTTTCTCAACCTTATATGAGTTTTTGTGGTTATCCTTAATTATGAGGATATGCTGTCATCTTTCCAGGCTTTTGTATAAATGTCTCTCTTTGATAAGTGATATCAGTTCTAAGCACCTTGCCACTAATGAATAGCTGTTTCTTCTCTCTCCATCTTTGTCAGTTTGACAGCTTCCCACCCGCACACTGCTCAGTGCTCTTCCTACCCGTGTGTTTCCTACTCTTTCTTTAAGCAGTCACATTTACTCTTGATAAAATTCCACATACAAGTAAAAAGCACATTCAATTTGTGAGTCATTTTCTTCTGGCTTTGGAATATCAACTAAAGTGCTCCCAACCACATAAAATATTACTGAACAACATACATAAACTAGTTACTTTTATATCTTTTGTTATTACCCTTATTTATTGGTGGAAAAATGACTGGTTTTGCCAGAAGAGAACAACTGAGAATCCTTTTTATTCCATTGGACTTGACTTGCAACCTTAATTACTACTGCAATTTAAATACTAAATGACAAAAAACCACCTCTTAGATTCACAAAGCCCTTGTACCCAGTGTGATACAAAAGTATGGCATTATGAATAATGAATGCACACAACTTCTTTTATCCTGTAATAACTGACATTTATTGAATACTAGGGTAAAATATGTCAATGTTTTATAGCCATCTAACTCAGAAAATAAATATTATCAGTGAAATTGCAACCTAGAATATTTCTACAGTTGAATTCACTGAGACCAGAATTTTGCTTTTCAGAAATCACAGGGTCCTACTTCAATCTTGAGGCATTGTATTTGATTGTTTTTTTCTTTGGAATACAAACCCAAAAGTTTAGAACTGTTCCTCATACTAAATCAGTTACTGGTTGTATAATCTTAAATAACTGGTTTTGAAATAACCAGTGATAAAATAATGGCCAATAAATAGACTGTTTCATTTCCCCAAGATTATTTTTTTTATTTTCTTTGATAAACAAAGTAAATAGAGGAAAAAAAAATTAATCCAGCAGATTTCCTGTTCTGGTGACAGTGTGTTATTTTAACAAGCAAGACAATTTGGCCTTCATGAACTGTAAGCTTAGGCTAAGGATTTTTATAAAACTAAGAGTTGCAGGGCAGAGCAAAGATAAATGTGACCTTGCCCTCAAACAAGAAGGGCATTTATCCATTTCAGGGTTAAAGAGAAACAAATTTATTCTGAATGAAACAGTCTTGAATACATAACCATGATCAGCATATGCTTTATGCAGAATGGTACATATCTTAAATTCTAGTGACTAATTGTGACACGGTCCGAAAGCACTAGCTTTGTTTGCAGTATAGCCATGATTGTGCACAATTAATGATTTCATCTCAAGGAACACTGCTGCATAAATCAGAGAGAGAAATAATCTGGATGGAAGTCTGACAAGTCATGGGCAGATTAAGTAAAGTGCCAACACGAAAAAAAAGGTTCCCCTTTAGCTGCATTCCCACTTAGGCTTCAGAATCACACCTGTCAAATGGGAGCAGTATCCACTGCATAGTTCTCTGCAGCTTAAGAAAGAGATCACAATTTAAAATCATTTTCTCAAAGAAAGGAAAAATATTCTACTATGCCCCAAAACGTGCATTTTTCCCTCATCTGCTTACTCAAAATTGTTTTGGAGGAAATTAAAATATCTTTCACAATGATATCCAGTATAGAAATTTGATCCATCTTATTTAATTTCAATGAAGTGAAAGTAAACAATGATCTTACAATGGTAAGAATCCAAGAAACTCGCCAGTTCTTACAGTCACACTTCTGATATTTTTCTTAACAAAAATCTCCAGCTGGTGAGGTTTTATTTATCCAGCAGTATAAAATCACCTGGGGCTATATAAAATGCTTCTTCAAGAATAACAACTAGTGCAGTAATTGCACTGTCTTTAGACCAAACTGTGCAAATTAACTGTTACTCAAGAGAGCTGTGGACAGGACAGAGTAACATCAGTCTACAGTGTTATTCATCATGTTTCTGCTCTATCTGCCTGGACACTTAAAACCCAAGTTTATCAGCTGTATATTCTTTTCTCTAAACATTGAACTTTTTCATGGGTCCTAAAGCGGACCTTTAAGGGATTAGTCTTCATATATAACACAATGTTTGATTAGGATTAAAAGTTCCAAAAAGCATGGGAAACAGAAGCCTTTATAGAATGAAATTTTGCTAGAGCTTAATGCAAAATTCCAAGTGCCTCCCTGTTAGTTCAAAACCAGTGCATTTTTAGCTTAGTTCCACTTTCAAAAGTTTCCCGGAAAAACTCTGAAGTACAGAATTACACCTGCAGTGAATTTTAGCATAGTGATTTGTATTGTTTGAGATAGTTTTATGTCTCATTTTTGTAACCTCTTACCCAGAACATCCGCTTCTTTGCTGTCATGTAAGTCAGTAGTTGCATGCCCAGTGATACAGACGAACATCAAGATAAAGGTTAAAGTCAAGGAACATCCCTTCTTTCTTCCTTTCATCTTTCCTGTATAACATATAAATGACAATATACACTTCAATCAAATTCCTTGAGTGCTCTGCAAAACTCATTAGCAGGGTAGTGCATAGCCATATGGTAGATATACAAACTGGGAGCTTTGGAAATAATGTGAGCTATGTTAGGATGATTATATTGTAAGTACAGCGAAAAACAAGCCAAGATGTATAGCTGTGCACACCTGATTGCAAGCCTCCTCTATCCCATCTCCAGAATTGATTAGAGGTATTGTTATTGCTTTTATTTTAAGCCACAACTGAAATCACCTCCCAGAATATATAATGATACAAAATGTAACAGCTTGGACTTTAAATGTCCTGATCAGTTTTACACAATGGATCGTTGGCTGACACGTCCAGTCCTCCCAAATAAGTTTTATTCTATCTCCAGACCCTAGATTCACTGCCACAAACAGGATTCTATTTTTAATAAACATTTTATCAATTTATAGTTACCAAATTCCTGTACTTTTGTGTAAGTTGCATTTCACAGGAGTCAGTGAACTTTTTGCAACACGGGCTTCAATGCTTTAAGAAGTATTTTGTATCTTGTAGATCTCATTAATATTGAACACCTCATTTAAATGCAGAGCTATTGTGTTTCACATAGTATCAGCACAACCATAGTCATCCACAGGAAGAGAACACTTCTATTCCATGGCAGCTGGCATGTTCAAGTTGCCAAAGATGAGGTTATGCATGCACATATGAGAGTACATCTGGAAAACTTTTGCTTTAACTTTTTTAGAAATGCATATTTTCCAACTAACAAAGTTCCTTAAGGATCTCTGAATTCTAATTAGAGAATAGGCTCAATATCTCCTTTAGCTACCAACAAAGATTCCCTGCCTTTTCTTAAAGCACAATACTAAACTTTGGCTAAGTTAATTAACATGAACTTAACAGAAATTAAGAATCTAAGGACTAGGAAGTTCCTAGACTTCAGACACTGTTTTGTCTTCAGTGTTTTTGTTTACATGTATGTGAATATAGGATGCCTGCATCACCATAAGCAGTGAGGTCAGCAGAGGCTGTGGGAGTAGATGAGATGGCCGGTCACTGTGCTGGGGATGTAGCTTTATAGCAGGAGGCTAAAGAGATGATGCTGAAGAGACACGTGACATTACTAGAAGTCATCTTTAACAGATAAAACTTTTCTCTGAGTGATACATCTTTGTCTATGAAGTTAGAAGTGAATCATATCTATTGTATCTAAGAAAACACTAGCAAGCAACAATGTCTCAGAAAGGTGAAATCCACACAAAGAGATCAACCAATTTGCCACAGCCACTCTGACCTGTGCCAGAGCCAGAAGGTACAGTTATATCGTCAACACCAAATCAGAGCCAGAATTTTCATTTCTCTCTTGACAAATTACCAACTTTTCTCTCCTGAATATTCAGTCTTTTCCTAACTTGCAGCATATGTAGTAAAAAAGAAATGTGTTTTTAAAAATAAGTCTTGGTGAAATTATAGACCTGACCATGAGTAGCACTAATTATTTGTATAATTTATTTAATTGACAGTTCTCTTTAGAAGGCTTCAGTACATATTATAGTGAAAAACACTGAGAGATTTCTTCATTCCTTTTCTTGTAAAGGAACAGAATTTTGGGATCAAAGGGATTTCTATTTTAGCCAGAAAATATGACAGCATTAACTTTTTCATCATAATGCTTTACTGCCAAAATAAACAAAAGAATGCATTTGTCTTTCATTCCTTCTAAGCTCATTTTTTAAGCTTAATTTCTACATTGACATATAAAATCCTCTATCCACACAACATTTGGTAAAATAATTCAGATGTCATTTTGTGCTATTAATCATGATTTTTAAACAAACTTTCCTCAAAGACTACTTTTATTTCTAAGAACAAATTCAAAAATTGTTGCTTTCTACTAGAGATGCAATTACTGCTCTTGGAATAGAAACCAACTTGTTACAAATCCTGGAACATTATGTAAACTGAGAAAACATACAAGAGCTACAGTCACCCATTTTCAGGTATTTTTCAAAGAAATAGAAGTAGTGTTCATGTTTCTAATTATAACTCCAGTTTTACATCATTATATTATTTTACATATTAAAACTTAATCTAATAAATCACTTTTTCCCCTTTCCCCAGCAATAAATTTCTAGTGGCCTGTTTGCTCCATTCAGAATGAATAATCCATAAATAATTTTTCCCCAATCTCTTTACTGTAGGAATTACTTTTGGGCTGTTTGGCTGGTCACAGTATATCCCTACACCAATGTTAAAACACAAGGGAAAAAAACATCACTGTGCTATGGATTTATCAGTTCACCTTAACATGCCAGAGATTTAGATTTAATTCATTCATGCCACTGTCTACATTTACTTGTGTACCCCATCTGTTCTCCTTTGCCTTACTTTTTTGTCAGTCTGTTCCGAAGTATCTTGTTTATATGCGATAATTATGTGCTAGTCAACTATTTCTATATTCTAAAGCCATCCTCCTCCCAGCTGTTGCTCCAATGTTATCTCATTGCTGAGTTTTGTAAAATATTGCACCATTAAAGGAAAGGAAGAGTCTTTACTGAAATGCTCATTGCTATCCACTGAATACTTTCGAGTTATAGCACCTGACATTAGCATTAGCATGCTCTCTCTTTGGCTTATTCTCAGTGTATCTTTTCATTATTCTGGTAATTTTCAGTTTTCCAGTCAATCAAAGAACAGATATTCCCTCTCCATCTCCTTCTGAGTACAGTACATATTATTACTTAAACTCAAAACAAAGTAACTGAACACATCTGTTCCAGACCAAGGGCAATGGCCAACCTTGACATTACTATCACAGATTCAGGAAGTTTGATCTGAATTTGATCAGTTTCTGTGAAAGTGGATGAAATTTAATGCCAGAAGATCCACAGAAACAGATGTCTATACACTACCTAGCAAAAACAGTGTCTTAGACTTCAGACACTAGAAATAAATCCCATACGTAGTAAGCAAAGCTTTTAACATATCAAAATAACACCATGTAAGAGTATAACACAAAACCAAAACAAACTAAGAAAACATCTTAAAGAGGTTTTCTATTGACTGTAATTCTGGTCAAACTGAATAAAGATAACAATGTTTCTTTTTGGCTTTCCTAGTCCATTCTATGATTTCCAGAAACAGACTACCTCTTATGATGCATTTGGCCTAATACCAGATCTTCTTCCATGCAAAGCTTTGTGGTACATAGGCTTAGAATAATTTTACTTTTTAATCCAAAAGTTAGAGAAATAGTTACAATAAGTCTTTTTATTCACCCCCCGATAAAAAGTCCAGTCATGTTTTAAGAGAGGAATAAAATAACTCTGTACAAGGTAATCTGAAGTTGTCTAAGATTGTCTTTATGATTTGACAGAGCCATGATGTTAGTTCGACACTAACTAAAATTAAAATCAATCCACAATTATGAAAAATTGTATGGGGAGAAACAATATGTAAAACATTTCAGAATAAGTGCTTAGGATTATAATATAAATAAAGGTGGTGATAGTTTGACATCACCTAGGCTGAATAAAAGCAGAAATATCCTCAAATATTCAGATTTGATACTTAAATATATAGTAATAACTTTCATACTTTGCCTGGCTCCCATGAGTTCATGGGAATGAAAAATTACAAAATACACTTTCAATTTTAGTTTTTGAAATTACACGGGAAAGGGGAATTTTTTAAGCACATTGTTTTCCTTAGAAGTTCTCATTTATAATCATTGGCACAGTTGTGACCCTTCATAAAGGGTCACCTCAGCTGCCCATGGATTAATTCCAAGTTTGCCCCAGGATCTCATTTTCTATATTTGAGTTTTTCCAAACATAATGGAAAAACTCTCACTAGTTCAGAAAAATTCTATTTGAATTTGCTTTTGGATCACTCAGTCTGAGGCCTTGGTTCCTTCTTCCAGGAATTTGCAGAGAACAAAAACCCTACAAGGGTACAATATTACTATTCTTCCACTTGACTCCTACATTTCTGTTAAAGGAGTACCTCGTCAAAAGTAGGACATCTTGATGCGTAGGTAATTTCCCAAAAGGGAAAATTTAGGCTGTGCAACTGCATATCTGCCTCATTGCCAAGGCTACTGACCAAACACAATCTCCTTTATCTTCTTGCTAACCTTATCCCTAGGTCACACATTCCTGAACATTGTATCACATACAGGTGGAGGTGGGATGAAGGGGCTGAAGGTTTTAGTACTGAAATGCTTAAATCCTTCTGTAGCTTAATTAATTCTTATAATTCCTAAAGGAAGAGTGAAATCCAAGATGAAAGTGAACTTGGCACTGTTTTTTCAATTAAAAAAATCCAATCCCTCTAGAAGAGTCCAAGCTTTCTGATATAATGTTCAGCTGCCCAGTAACAGAACTTTAAAGCTGTAAGCCTCTTATGATATTGATTTTATTTCATTTTTATATGTATTCTGCTTATTTTTAATTGTTTTTATATGGAAAGCACAATTCAAAATACTTCATCTACGACATTTGGTTCAGTAAACTATCAAATGCATACATTTGTGAATGACTTTCTGTCATGGGAAAGATAGGAAATGTTTTGAATTTAAGTAATTCGTCTTAAATGGCCTGAATATTTAGGCCAAATTCTGAAAATCTCTGGGAGTAAATATAGCCCCTTACTCCAGAAGGGTTGTAATTTAGGGCAGCCAGGAATCAGTCCAGCATTAACAGAGGCTTTTCTCTACATCAAACTGTCATTAATGCAAATTTCATAAATTCCTAAGACATTTCCTTAGGAACTGGCACTCTACTGCTCCCAAACTACCTACCTTTTGAATAAGACACTTTTATATCTGTATCAGACAGTGAATTTATTTGTGAATAATGCCATTAGCTTCCCTCAAGCTGGAACATGGGTAGACAAAGCAGATCACAAGCAATCAAGGAAGTTACCAGTAACAGATCCTTCTTACCTGGTCTTGTAACTAGGCCTTTTTTATTCTGTCACCTAAATACAGGCAAGCTCTCAAGGGTTTTCTTTTTTGCCAAGACAGACAAGTATAAAACTTGATGTGATCTCCATGCAGTTTGCAGCCTCTCCAGCCAGACCTTTATGGTTGTGTATATATACACACATTATTTTTTTATTACTTAGCAGTCTCTTCAATGCTAATTTCTATAGTTACCAGTTGTTTAGAAGCAAACATTTCTTCAGCATGGTATTTAAGTAGCTAACTAGAAAAAGCAAAATAAAAGCTAGCATTTCCGGTAGTAGCCAAAACCAGACAGCTTTAGAAAATGGCATAAAGTGACATTGTAATGACTGTAAAAATGACTCATTCACACTGACAGCCCAGGAAATGGAAGTGCAGGCAAAGGATATAAGTAAATAGAGGAATAAATAGCAAGAGATAGGATGTGCATAGTCAGAGGCTGAATTTAGCAAAGCCTAAAATTAAGGACAAAAAGGACTAATTAGACAGGATTCTAGCACCTCTGATGTAAAAGCAGACCTTTTCCACTATGCTTCAGAGGCATTACATTTGCCCTATGTATCTTGTACTACCTACTAGGACTTGTATGACAGAGATTCAATTAGATGTACCCGTAGCATTGTCTCCCAGCTGTCAGTCAGTGAGTTCCTTTAGAGAGTATTACATGTACTATTTCACAGCTTTTTGAAGTATCATGATTTCTCATTTACTCTGGAGTACGTACGAGGAATGAAGTAAATACAAATTCTATCATCTCTGCTCTGTTTTAAAGTGAACAAAGAATGATGATACATGCCCTCGCTTTGTAAGTCCCAGTCCATGCTGATCTGTCATTCAAACTGATTTCTGTAGAGCAATGTCTTGCAGTATCACAGTAACGTAAATAAAATGGGAGACAGTCTATTGTGGATCATCAGCACACAAATATTACTGATTGAAAGCATGAACTATTGAAATTCCTCCCTCTCAACTTATCTCCCTGCTGTGCCCTATAGGAGCAGCTCTGACAGTCTGTATCAGTTCTCAGACAACAAACTCTGTCAGATTCCTCCAAGAACTTCCAAATTCCTTCTTGTTATTAAAGAGAATTTTGGTTGGTTACCTATCTTTCATCATTTAACATAAATGTTGACTTGCTGCTGCATTATTCCAACCTCTGAAATTCCCAAGTGAAAACTGGTAAGTGAAACAAAAATAGGGAAGTGAAAACTGAGACAAATAAAGGTCTTCAATAAGCTTTTATGCTGAGAAGTTTTGTGACCTGACATCATGTTTCTGATTTAAACTCCCACTTTGGTTCTGTTTTTATTAAGGTTGTAAATGCTGCTTTGCAAACACAACTGATAAACAAATTGAAAAGAAAACCATGTTACATTTTGAAATCAAAACAAAACCAAACAAAAAACCCCTTCTTTTTTCACAAGATCTCCCCTGCCTTTTCACCTTCCTTTGCCAACTCCTTCCACTTGTGTTTTAACACTGTTTTCTGTTCTCCAGCTTAGTTCCAGGACCTACATATTCCCTTCTAGTCAACTCACACCTGGCACCGAGTACTTTGGCCATCCTATCCCCACTCAACTTCTCTTGTGACACACATCCAGATGTTAATTTCCTCCTCCATTGAGTCGAATTTCCTCCTCCTTGCCTGGCTCAGTCAGGGCCTCACATCCATGATATCTATCACTCAAAAGCTGGGTACTGGTTTTATCCCTTTCCTCCCTGAAATCTAGTTTAAAGCTCTTTTGATGAGACCCGCTAACTCCTGTGCAAAAATCCAGTTTCTTGCTGGTTCAAACAGAAATAAAGAAATAAGCCAGTTACTTATTTAGATGTAGCAACTGCATCTATCTGACACGTCACATCCCAATATGAGGTATACCTCTACTCCCCATATACAGCCTGTTTTCATTGAGATACAGCCTTCAACAAGGAAAGGGAATATTCTTTTGCTCCTATCAAAATATTTTTAAATGTGGACTAAACTGTATTATTAGTTTACATAATTTCATAAATCTTAAAAAACACAACACCAAACCCATCACACTCAAACTTGTATTACTTGCACAGAAACTACCTGTTTGTAGTAAAAATCATAGAATCACCGAATGTCCTGGGTTGGACCATTCCCCCTGCCATGGGCAGGGACACCTCCCACCAGACCAGGTTGCTCAAAGCCTCACCCAACCTGGCCTTGAACACTGCCAAGGAAGGGCATCCACAACCTCCCTGGGTAACCTGTTCCAGTGTCTCACCACCTGCACAGCAAAGAATTTCTTCCTAAAATCCAGTTGAAATCTACCTTCCTTTAGTTTGAAACCATCCCCCTTTGTTCTATCCCTCCATGCCCTCACAAAAAGTCCCTCTCCAGCTTTCCTGCAGCCCCTTCAGGTATTGGAAGGTGCTCTAAGGTCTCCCCGGAGCCTTCTCTTCTCCAGGCTGAACAACCCCAACTCTCTCAGCCTGTCTTCGTAGCAGAGGTGCTCCAGCCCCGTGATCATCTTTGTTGCCCTCCTCTGGACTCACTCCAACAGCTCCATGTCCTTCTTATGTTGGGGACTCCAGAACTGGACACAGTACTCTGGGCGGGGTCTCACAAAAACAGCTTAGGGGGGAGAATCATCTCCTTCGACCTGTTGGCTACACTTCTATATAGGTCATATAATCCTATTTTCAAACAGGGAATGCCTTCAGCATCCTAGTAATAGCTACTCTCAGAAAAGAAAAACCACTAGCAAAACACACGAGCAGAAATATTAGCTAGGTTTTTAGGAACACAGCATGGCAGTCCCAACATTAGCATTATAAAGCTTTTAGTCTGTTTTGTTTTGGTTTTTTGTTTGTTTGTTTGTTTTTTTCCCTAGCATTTTGGAATGGAAAAGTATAGTGTATGTTTTCAAATCTCAGATGTATTTATTGATAAATAGTCATGTACTTAGTGACCAGTAAACTTAGCACAACCTTCTTTTCTAACGGAGAGAGTCATTTCAGTCCCATATATTTGTTCTCAACTCAGTTGTGCGTAAGTTCATGTTGTACACACCACAGAAACACAGTCACTGCATTTCACTGAAGTGAAGCTGTCAGTTACCAAAAGTGTAACAGGCAGGCACAGGAGGAAAATACTTGCCGCAACGATGCCTCTCGGGGCTGATTTTGACCATATCTGACTATTCACCTTTTGTAATCCCATCATCACACAGATCACATTTTGCACACGTACCAAAGATCAAAATATAAGTTACCTTGCTTGGTCAAGCAAGTTTAGCTCACCCTGTCTAACTTCCCAGCTGGAGACATCACATAAAATTTTACTGCAATAGTTGTACAAGTTTTGGATTACCACACAGGGTAGAAATGCTGTAATTGTCATCAGTGGGAATACCCCCAGATTCAGACTGTCTCAGATTATCACCTTGCAAATACTTAAAACCAACATAAAATAACACTGCCATAGAAAAGAAAGCATCACATTCCCTTCATCTCCCACCACAGTATAGATAGTGCTGCGTATTCCGGTGGTAGTGCCAGCTTCTCTAGACCTATTCTAGGTCATTCATCTGATGAGTCTCAGAGCACAGAAAACTTCAGCCTCAACTTTCTACACTACCTTTTCTTTGACTGATGAAATCACGTATCATTGTCCAGAACCTCATTATGTTAAATATTGTACACATATAGAGGAAAAAGATTGCTTCCCAGCCAAAGCAGAAAATGTTTACAGAAAATGCTAATACACTCCTGCCAACCTTGCTGTGATATTCACAAAAACTCTACCATCTAAGAACTTCCTTCATATAATACTTCTAATTTACTTGCTGTAATTGCTATTTTTAATGTAATGGTTTTAAAATTGGTTCTTCTGGAATGATGTATTTTCTGGAAGAAGGCTGAACATTCTTATGATCTTTAGATCATGCTCTGTGTCCACATGTACAAATGCTTAGTCTTATTTTTTCATTAAACAGTAAATCAGACTAATCAGTTAACTTCAGAGGTATACTCAGTTGTGAACGGCACATGGCAGGGAAGATGGCAAGAACACTAAAGATGGAAAATGAACAGCTGCATTAACAGCAACAGGAAATAATTAAGGAAACCGAACAAAGGAGTTATGAGAGGAAATTAGGACTAAAAATAAGTCTATTTTGCTGTGAAATAACGATGAGAGGAAAGGAATCATACAATTCCCCATATGGTTTTGCTTCATTGTGTCCTCAGGGGCACTCCGTCCCTATTGTAAAATAAAAAGTTTCGTAAGATAAACACACAGAAGTGAGTAATTTGTGTCTGGTTTTGTGTAAAGAGCTTAGATATGAAGACCCCCATCTTCAGTCCTTACCAAAACATCTATCCAGTTTTGATTTCCTTTGGAACTGTCTGCTTCTCCTAGTTCTTCGAGAAAAAATATGACTGGAATGTAGCCCAAACAAAGAGCAATAGTAAGTACTGGAATTAGACAGACTTTGAACACTTTGCTCCAAAACTGTGAGATATGAGAGTCACGTAATTCTTGAAGCTCCTAAACTCTATTCATGTTCTATTCTTTGATTTTAAAATTTCTTTTCTTGTTCCTATACACATGCTCCGACTCCCTCTGGCAGACATTCCCAGAACGTACTGAATGTATACCAGCAAAATCAGAACAGTTACAAAGCACTTCAAGCAGCTACCACTTTATTTTAAATTGCAGAAGAGAGTTTTTGCCAGAATCACTTTTTAAAGTAAATGCAGGAGATAAAGAAGCTTTCCAGAATGTGACAGATGGTGTCAATGTCTCTTTTTTCCCAGTGGAGATTTAATACTCATTTTTCCAAAAACAATCCTAATCCCACTGATATATCCATGAGAGCAGTCTGCGTTCTCTGCCCTAAAAGCAGTGCAAGATCCACAGAGTCAGAAGAATAGCGTAAAGGATATTGGCGCTCCTGTACTTGAGAACAAACAATCTGAGTGCTAGTATCTGCTCCTGTTTGTGTACTTAAATTGGAAGGATTATCAGAGCAACATATAAACAGTCCTTGAAACTAGATCTGGTAATCCAGTAATTCTCCTTCTCTGACTGTGCTGACAATTTTTCCCTAGTAGGTGCCTAGCAATTCCTCCAGCATGCCTTTGCTGTTCGTGTCTATACTGACAGCTGGACTTCCTGCCTTTATGTCTGTCCATAAGACATTCAGGAAGGAAGGTTTATATCTTTACATGTTTTCCATGAAGTACTTTGATGACTAATTTCTAGAGTAGTGAGTCACATTGACCTTTCACATACCTCCCCCATCCAAATTGCTATTGTCCTCCCTACTCCACTTTTCCCATTGTTACGTTTCCTCAGTTAAATTGTATTTAGATTTTCTAAAACACAGTTATTTAAATTTTAGCTATTTTTTTTTTTACAAAATACAGGCTTACAGGCAAGTATCACTGGTTTTCATTAAACAGTTGCTTTCTTCCAAGTAAAATATTACAAAAAACATCAATAATATTCTGGGGTTTCAGGGGGAGGTTGTATTTGTTTTTTATATTGACATGAAGGTTTTTAAGTCACTACTTTCCTCATTGTTCAAGTGGTTTTATTTTCTTGAGAATTTCAATATACTTTGTGAATGACATTTGCTTACAGTAGCATCAGCTTAGTTTGATTCTTCTAAAATGTTCTTGTACTTCCCAAAATATTAATTACTACAAACATTACATGCCTTAGAAGGATTTCAAATAGCCCGGCAGACCACTCTGCCCAAGTCAAGCGTCCCTTGGAGGTACTGTAGTGGAGAAATCGTTTTAAAAAACAAGAGCTTTTTTTTTTTTTTCAAACATCAGCTCTTGATCAAAATTAACATATTCACCTTTAGGATGGCTTTCTTTCAAAGAACTGTCTTGGAGCTCAAAATACCTTAGTCTGATATTCTGACAAGCAAAGAGTAGTTGTATTAGTAATCATAAGAGTATATTCACTGTCCCACTGATCCAAGCTTGCAGAGAAAAAGTGTCTCCCTTTTTGCAGCACTTATTGCTGGACTTTGAATCTAAACATCTGACTACTGCATCTACCAGATTCTAAAGAAAACATAATAATAGATACCCCTTTCTGACTGCTAAAAAAAAAAAATAAATACCTCGTGTAAAACTGAAAGCCTGTTACAAAGTACTCACCAAAATCCTAGCAACAGTTCCTGAAGAAAGAGAAAATTCCTGAATCGGAGCTGAATATGATCCTCCTCTACCAATTCACGTTGAAGGGGTGTGGTGTAAAGCTACAAAGGCAGGATTGCAACCTGATCTTCCTCGAGCAGGCTCCTGCCTGCCGATTAATCAGCTAGTTGTTGCTCTTGCTTTTTGTAGAGCACATGGGTTCACTCTGGGCAGAAGTCAGAGGTCTGCAGCAGCTGCAGGGGTGCTTCCTGTTTAAGTTTTCACATCTTCCTGCAGTTTAGAGCAACTGTTTTCTAAACAGCACTAGCTAAAAAGAAATCTTTCAAAGAATGAGAGAGTCTATAGGACATTTTATTTATCGTACCTTGCTGGCTTTGATATGACTCGTGAGGATGCCACGTTCGGTGTCTGTTTAAGAGCGATATGTTGTTTTTTCTATGTTTGTTTTTAAATTAAGACATACTAATCGCTCTAGATTCGGGCTGCGTTCATCGCAGCATCTGGAGCTGTACCACAAAAGCTATTTTGCCTCCAGCTGGAACATACCATCTGTTTACAAATAACACTAGTATGTGCTAAAGTTATGCATCGTTAAGAGTACAGGGATGGAGATTCTAGTTGCAAGACTGAGATCTGGACACCCAGGCTGGGAATTTCCCAGATAATGAATTAAACAGCAGCAGAGACAGAAGTAACAGCTGAAGAACAGTAACTTACACAGTCAGTAGCTAGTTATTTCTGGGCAAAGACAAACAGGTGAGTTAAATCACTTTCACTGAAGATTTATATTCATCTGTTTATCGCCATCCTGAAATATATCAGATGTTTCTCGCAGTCAGTTAACAGGTTAACTATCTCTGACACAAACACCAGTGCTCCTGGCAGTGTTTTAGATCTCCTGTCTGTTGTTCCTGACTGTAAGAATGTCTGTAATACTTTTCAGGGCAAAGTCAGTCATCAGCTGAGCCTGCTGACTGTTAACTTGGTCAATAATCAAACAGATTAACTGTCCTGACACGGACTAGAAGCACTCACAAAGTAAAGGGGCAGTTTAAATGCTGGGGGTGGTGTTCTACCATACAGTTACTAATTACCAACTGCTAGCTCAGGTAAAGCGAGGAGCAACCCAGCTAAGGAGAAGTTGGTTAAATGGAAATGGTAGTCTGTCATTTGTGTGACAACAAGCCTCTGAAAAACATATTTTGGGGGTCCATGTGTTTAGAACTAGTATCTATCTATCTATCCATCCATCCATAAATCTCTTTGAGGGTCACAAGTAAGACAGCTCAAAATAAAAGTTCTAAAATGACACCACGATTTAAAGAAATTTGTCAAGAAATCTGTACATTTACAACAGAAAGAAACTCAGCTTGATTTCCAAAAAATTATATACTTCATTTCGCTTTCCTTTGAATGCATCTATGTAGATGAACAAACTTGCTCCACTCTACAAGACATCTACAGAGAAGCTGCTTTATTTTTAGTCATGCTGGATGCTGAATGGTCTGAATTCACTAGTCCATACAAATATATTCCTAATCTAGGGACTCGACCTGGTCAAAGATTCAAGTGGGATTTTTTGGTTTTAATGAGAAATATATGTTTAAAAAAATATGCAAAAAAGAATTTTCAAAGTTTGTGTCATAATGTGTTAACATCATTTCTTCTTTTCTCGCAAAATTGCACTCAAGTCACTCAGATTTGGTGTGCAAATTAATAAAACAATTCTGAAAGAAATAGTTCACACACATGAAAGACAAGAAAATGCTACAGTTTTAAAACACATTTGTCTTCCTATGGTTCAGAACCACACATAAAGAAAAGTACTTTGGGGAACACGTAAGAGAATGAAACTCTTTATTTTGGAAAAAAGATTAAGAAGTCTTTGGTAAATAATAAATTTATAACAAAAATACCACCATTTCCATGAAGAACACATACCCAAAAGAAAAAATTAAAGGAAATATTATTTCATTTTAAGATTAATATTTTTGCTTTCTAGTCTGTTGCTGTCTCTCCAGTTCCCACATGTAGTTCTCCTATTTGTCAGGAGGGTCTCTGAACTCCCTTGCATGGTAACTATAACATAAAAGGCTTCAGTTGAAACTGGAATCAGACTTTGAAGATAAAAACAAAACTGTTTTGAACCTTTAGTGGGATCAAAGAATTCCATTCAGCTGTGACCTAGCTTAGACAATCACACTAACCTCTGGCTTGCCCTGGAACCTGTTGATAGTTTAAGACAGTTGTCAATAGTTAAAGGTCCACAGTGGAAAAAGTCCCAAGTCCCTACAATTCTATAAAACATTTTTTGTTCCTTTTTAGAAGGGCCTTTCAAGATGAGCAAGAGGAAATTTGTGAGCTCTAAAAGTAGTCACTGAAAGACACTTTCCTGAAATCATATGGTAGTCTAGAAATCTCTCAGAAAGTAAAACTCGCAAATCACAAAACTCACTGACCTGGCTTCCCCTTGTGAGATCAACTAAGCTTTGCTGCTGTTCTGAAGAACCCAAGACTACTTAAGGAATTTCTAACCTTTGAATGACATCGTTATTATGTTCTCTCTCCATGTTCGTTTATAGCATGTGCTACATGAATCAATTGCTGATACAAAGATTACAATTTGGAAGATCAGCATGGTTTCTGAGGTCAACTTGCAGAGTCAAGCTCTGGCCAGTTATGTAACAGCAGGAACTGTACACATTATTGAATCTGTGTGAGAAAAGACCGTTTACAGTGCATACATCAACAGGCTAGCTACCAAATTCTGCTGGTTTTTCACAGATTACACTGGCATGCAACAGGGGCAGTATCTGCCTAATATTCCAGACCTTTTTACAAACTACTTTCTGCTAGTCTATTTTGAAATTACTCAGGTTTGACAGTCAAAGGGAAGTCCAGAGAGCATTTATATGATTCTTCTACTATAGCCAGAATAGCTTTACTCAGCGATTACAAGCCAAGAACAAACAAACAAACAAAAAATAAAAATAAAAATGGAAGCTTTATGTGAGAGATCAGCACCATTACAAGCCTGATGAACGAACAGACACTACTTGAAAAGGCACGCTGGCTACTTTCTGGCCATAAGAAAAATCCTTCAACTCCAGGTTCTCAACTGGTAGCTCTCACTGTGGAGCTCTTTCTGGTGATAGCTCCACTTTTTCCAATAGCAAAAACAGGAGAGAATGTGCCATCTCAGAACACCCCTTAGCTTGGAGCTCCGTCTTGACTACTGGTCTACTGAAAGTGTGCAAGAATAACAATTCTAATGGCAAAAATCTTAAGATTTGAAAACGCTTTCAAGCCAGAAGTCAGAAATGGCTCACTCTTTCTTGAGTTACACCAGTGACTTCAGGTCAGATACTCCACCCTCCTTTCTCCATCCAGCCATGGTACTACCACAGCCTATATTTCCATTGCAGTGTGGCAAGCTATTACTGCTTTACACTGGAAGTATTGTTACTGCCAGCAAGACATCAGGAAAATAGAATAAAAGGGCTAATAACTAACCTAATAGCTCCAGAGAACTGGGGCAGTGTCACTGTCTCCTGGAATGTTTGTCCTCAGTTTGTGTTGGTGGTCATGCTGATACTGAAAGGGATGGAGGGACAGACAGTGAACTTCAAATTCTCCTACACTGTGAAATCTTTATCTGTGCAAAGCGGATAGGCTTTAGCAGAATATGTTATATTTAACCATAACACTAAACACATGGTGTTCAGAAATTAAAATGTTACACAGGTGTCCAATCCTATTATTGTTTTACTATACCAGACCAGAGATAAAAAAGCACAAATATGAAAAGTTTAGCGTGTGCATATATGATTATTTTTTGACCTCTATCATCCCTGAAGCAATATTTACTATGTTACACAGTTGGAAAAACACAAAAGCATTTGTTTAACCAAGCTCTTCTTCAGGTCATAATACCAATGACTCTCAGTGAGGGTGTGACATTGCTTGGTCCCTAATAGCTGTTTGCAGTGTTTTGTTGCCCCCTAGTGATGTCATTTCATTTTTTCACTGCTTAGTTCTTTAAAAATTTTCAAAGGCTAGAGCTTCTTGTCTTCTGTCTTCAACAAACTAAATCATAATCTAATACTTCTACTTGGTGCTTGAATCGGATGAATAAGTATTTCAGAATCCTCAGGAGGAACTAGATAGCCAGCTTACAGGAAAAATCCAACCAGCATAGTAGGCTTGCCCCAGTGATCTTAAAGTTGGAGCTAAGATGTATCAGTCACTGTCACCATACAGGGCAAAAACTCCCAATAGCCTTTTCCTCAGCGCAGGCACTCATCATCTTACACAGTACAAGGTTGTTGCCCTTGTAGAATTTCTGAAACCACAGAAAGTTGCTGTTCCCCATATGCAATGGCACACCACAGGAGGGTACAGTCAGCTACCTAACACAGATTCTGCATTTGCACTATTAATACTCAGTTTTGTACTTAATGTTACATTATTTTAAGATTAGCTGATTGTCTTGAGACCACTGAAGTATATGTCTGCTTTTCCAGCTGAGATCATCTACATGTTGATGACATTAAAATTCAAAACCCCAACCAGGTTCTAAAAGAGGAACTTAAGGTAAGTTACTCTTATTAAGAGTTTTGCAAGTGGTTCCATTACTGTTTTATATCTGTTGTATTATTTTTATTGTGGTCTTTGTAACATTGAATATTTAAAAGCCACCTAAAATACATGAAAACTAGTGAAAGTGAAGGATCTTCTCCAGTGGAAGGAAGATCAGAACCCAGCAGCTGGCCCTTGAAAACTTGTCTCTGTAATACACTACTCTTTCCCCCTTATTGTTCTTGTTTCCTATAACTTCCTGTTCTTATATAAAAACCACAGCTATTTCAAGTGTTTCCTAAAGACTGAAATTAGAATGAACATAGAGGGTGACTGTTGCTGATAGCAGAATATTGAGACAGCACAAGGAGGAAACTTTAAAAACACAGGCTTTGTTACAGGCTTTGTTTCTGTCCTCACTTCAAAGGTAGCAATACCTTTAAAGTAATACAGTAAGGCATAATATTACTGAAGTTGACTGATGGAAATGCAGGTACATTTTTAAATGGGAAAGAATCATCAAGTTTCTCAGGCTTTGCACCCAAATTTATTCTACCACAGATGTCCTACAGCTTTCTGTTTTGAAAGTCAAACATTTATTGAGGCTAACAAGGATAAGCTGGATAAATGAATTATCCTAACTTTGTTTTCGTAGGAGTGAGAAGTGAAAACGAAGGGAGCAATGGATGAGCAGAAACTGATTATCAGTATCTTACTGGTTGAAAAGGTTCCCCAGCTGAACTACCCAACCTGGTTGAGAAGCCGCAAGGAATACATCAGAATCACAGAATCACAGAATCACAGAATCTAAGGGGATGGAAGGGACCTCGAAAGATCATCTAGTCCACCCCCCCTGCCAGAGCAAGGTCATCTAGAGTACATCACACAGGAACGCATCCAGGCGGGTTTTGAATATCTCCAGTGAAGGAGACTCCACAACCTCTCTGGGCAGCCTGTTCCAGTGCTCTGTCACTCTCACAGTGAAAAAGTTCTTCCTGATATTTACATGGAACCTCCTATGCTCCAGTTTAAAACCATTGCCCCTTGTCCTATCATTAGTCATTACTGACAAAAGCCTGGCTCCATCATCCTGACACTCACCCTTTACATATTTGTAAACATGGATGAGGTCACCCCTCAGCCTCCTTTTCTCCAAGCTAAAGAGACCCAGCTCCCTCAGCCTTTCCTCATAAGGGAGATGTTCCACTCCCTTAATCATCTTAGTGGCTCTGCGCTGGACTCTCTCAAGCAGAGAGTATCTGCCTTTCTGAATTCCAAGCCCAGTTGTCTTATGTTGAGCAACTGGTTCTCTTGAAATTAAACTTTTGTTTTGTCCAGCAACAGTACACTGGTTCTGCAGTCAGATGATGACACTGTGCTTGTTCTAGGAAAAAGTTTGTGTTAAGTTATCCTTCCATCAAATCCAAGACTAAAGAAAAAAGCCTTTCTTTTATTTTAAAAATTATTCTTTTCTTTAAGGTCTTCTTCTATCCTATAGAAACCCAGTATTGGCATACTAGCAGAATACAACGTTACTTTGTAGATACCAGATTAAGGGTGTTTAAATAGACAGTATTTTCAGCAATTTGAAAAATGCTTTAAAACAAGCAGGGATAACCAATGTGACTGTGAGGCAGACTTAAATTTTTGTTCTTTTCCTAGTTTCACTAGTCAAACCGTTGCCTGCTGCCAAGGACAGATGTGATGAGCTTTCACATTTCTTGTTTTCAGCTGAGCAGTTGTTTCCTTTCCAATTATTTTAATTAGTTGTTCTGTGTATTTCTTTTTTGCTAATGAGCTTAGATAATTAATTCATTTATTTCTTCATTCATCAATTTCTTAACAGTAAAGAAGCAGGCAACCTAGAGCATGCTTTGAAGTAAAAAACCTAAAGAATTGCTTCCTATTATTACCTTTTGAAAAGCCCAGAGATAAGCCACTATGTAGTATGATTACAATAATCTGAAAGTACTGAATATATCATGTAATATTTTGAATAATGTGGAGATTTCAGGACTCAGTTCCAAACAAAAAGCTTTCAGATAACTGAGGCAGTAGGGGGTTGCCACTCATGCGACCAGATGCCACTCATTTTTAGAGCCAGAAGCTATATGAGATTTGAATTTCATTATATAACTCACACTGACTTCAACCAAAACAGGATAAGGGACTTCTCACGTAAAAGGGCAGTAAGCACTTTATCACCTTCCCTATACAAAGAAAGTTTCTTAATTCTTTTTGGTCTTTTTATTTCATTAATTTGATTGAAATTGAAAGAACTTTCCACCACACAGCTGCATTTAGATCCGAGGTAGATAATTTCTGAAGCAAAATATAATAGAAGTATTATCTACTGAATTCTGTTGTTATTATTAAATAATAAAAAACAGTATGAAATGTGGTATAGTTTTGTTAAAAAAATTGTCTCACTGGACAAAACACTTATTTTAAAATAATCTATTCCTCACTTGGCTCAGCAAATGTCTAATTCTGAAACAGATACTGGTTAATTAAACATTTACATATTTTTTTCTAGATTAGCTATTTATCATGCTTTACATTCTCATGCAATGTCTGTTTATCCTCTCAACAAGCCCAGTGCTTCAGTAAGGACTTCAGTAAACAAGCCTGCCTTTCCATCCCTGTCTTTTAGCATTCATTTCAAATGCAGATCAAGTCCAGAACTAACTGACTTAGTCACTGGATGTCACTGTTGCAGCACTAAGAGCTTAGGTACCTTACCTGAAAACAGCAGACATACTGTGTGTATTTTATGCCTTCATTATTTTAAAGGGTTGCACTCCTGCTCAGGTTGAAGTCAGTGTGAGTTTTATTATAGGCTGAGTATCTAGAAACGTTCAGGTCTAGGGACAGTTTATGTTTTCGGGGGAGAGTACTCTACCAGTGGCTTTTCACTTAAGTTTTAAAACCCTATTTCAATTTTAGTTTAAAAATGTGCCCTTTCTTAGTTCTTTGCTTCTGTTGCTCTGTTAAGAGTTTTATTTCTGAATATATTCCTATATATACACAGTGTACATAATTCTGGTACTAAATATATATACACACACATATACATACAACAGTACCAGAATTATATGCATATTTCTGCATATGTATGCATGTATAACATCAACAGAAGATTTCTAAAAACATTCCAAAATAATTTTCTTGGTAGGTTCATAGAAGCAATAGATTTATTTAAAGGATTAATTATCACAAAAATAAAACAGCTACTCTTTGCCTTAACAAGCCCGAGGGAAAGCTAAACAGTAAGAGAAACGCTAACTTACATTTTATAATTTTGAAAATTGAATAACTTGAGCGTGTGTGTAAGTAGTTTACAAAGTCAGTCTTCTTACAGGGGCTTTTCCAAAACCCCTCGAAATGTATTACATTAACACCGAAGTTATTGACTAGAAATATACTATCACAGTATTATTTAACTGTTTCCAACTCCCATTTAACTGAAACTGAATGGAACCTGGTTTTAGATAGACAACCACAAATCAAGCAGAATTTCCTATTTATTTGACTTTCTACTGATTTTTCAGAAAGCTGTGAGCACACCTGACTTCCTTTATCTTGACAAACAATGAATATTAGTGAAAGTTATTTTCTCTGTGGCGAATTTGACTGAGGGACACTATAGCTGCTCCTATGAGCAGAACCCAGGTCACTTTCTGTGCCATTTTGGTTTTTTTCTATGACAGCTTCCTCACAGGTTGAATCCTACTCTATGATGTGGCTGGAAAATAAAGAAAGAAGGCATAGGAGATGCACAAACCATGACATAAGGAACAACAACAGGAGTTTCACAACACGCTTCCAGAAAAGTATTTTGAGGGTATGAGTAAGTGAAGGAGACAGCAACTAAGGACACCACCACCTGCTGTCAGTTCTGGGAAGTCTGAGCAGTCAGTAGTAAAGCATTTACCAGCAGATCTGCCAAACCTGTATCCACTCCTCAAGCCCGTGCTGCTGCCATGCCAGACCTGCTTCCTTCTGTTCACCCCACCTCAACTCTGTGCTGCACTCTCTTGCCAAGAGTGGCTCTCAGCATTCTTGCCCCAGTTGTCATTTCTGTTCTATCACCTGCTGACTCCTAACATCTAAACCAGACATAGAAAGGCAATCCAAGTACATACTCAGGAATCCTGTTTCCCAGCCCTACTGGGCTGCTAAAAAAGAAAATGAAACATTACCAACAACTACTGTGATAAAGACCTGCGCTCCCTGGAGCTGGCTGCTTCCTCCCCAACTCACTGGCTTGCAGCCTGCCAGGTGTTCATTCGGAGAAGAAAAGGCATCTCTAGGAGAGGGCGAAAGCTGTTTCAGAAATGCTGCATAAGCTTTGGCTGCGTTCAGCTGCTATACAGTAACTAAGATGGCATCTCTAAGTGCAACAAGTTCTTAAAGTGCTCTCGTGAGAAGCCATTAGACAACTAAAACCAACCAGTTGCCCCTGTGTGACAGTTACTGCAGTACACATACTTACCAGAGAATGGAAGACAATTATTTACGCAGTGTTCATTACTCCTAAAAGGCACAGAACAGTTGTCTGCCCTTTGTCATGTTCCTGCTCTTTAAGAAGCTGGGAACAATTCGTGTTTCTTTCCCAGATGACAGAACACTAATCCATCCTCAGCAAATCCATCGTCCTCTCATTCTGCCTAGCAGTGAGAAAAACTTACTCCTCCAGTATCGTCACTATTTTTTACAGTAATAGAAAATAAGTAATAAATAATGAGCAGATTAGGCACAGGTAGGAAGCTTAAATATCAGTCTATACTTCAAGAAAGGGGCAAGTGCTGAATTCAAACTGCAGAAAACAAAGCATGTTCAAAGTCCAGTATCATACTGTTTCAAAGCTAATCCATCAAGAGAAGGCTATGTTGAAGGTGGAAGATTTTGTATGCTGTAATATGGAACTCATGATGCAATACTGACAAGTTGCATGTCACAGGTCCTGCGAGATGGCTGTAGATGGGAGACCAGTTCCAAACTCATTGGGTAAGAGCTACCTTAGATGACCGCTATGCATCAAATTATTTGCTGGTAATACCATTTATTCCTTTCTTTAGTAGCAAAATTATTTCAACTAATATGTTTAATTGGAAACATCTCTCATGTGCAACTGTTTCATGGCACACATACAAAGCAACAAAAACCCAAAACAGATTATTCGCAGGATTGCCTGTCTCAGGAGATAGGAAACGGAACAGAATGCCTTTCACATGAGTTTTCCGTTTGGGCTTGATCTTTTCAAAACGAAGAGTAAACATCTGGGGTGCTGACCAGCCAAAATCACTTCAGCATGTGCCTAACTCTAAACACATAATTAGTAACACTGGAATAAGGAAGCATTTTTAAAAGAAAAAAACCACATAACTGGTTGCTACAGAAAATTGTACTTAATGCTGTGTTCTTGTCTCATCTAGCAAGTTCAGACATGTTGGTCTGGTCAATAACTGGATGAAAGAATCAACTGAAACTGTACCCACAATAGTTTTTTAATAGAACTGAATTAATGACAAGTCAGATAGGAAACTGGGAGTGTAGTTCCTGGAAGATTGACAACAATGTAATGATTCTGCTTCACTCATCAGAAAAAACAGTATTTATAGATGTTTTTTGGAGATTAAGTACATCCTTAGTACAGCACTGCTCAACACCGTTGTTCAGAATACTCACAAAAGTTGTATTTACAATATATGGAAATCTGTTTGGCTGCTATGGAAATATACAGATTTAATATCTGTAAAATCCTCACTTGCTGAGTGGCAAATTTTTAAATGGCGTGAATCTCCCGCTGCAATATTCTGATCATACAAACAGCTTTTTCATAATCGTTCAGAAGGACAACATGAAAATCAAAACCCACCATCACACTTTTGGCTACTTCTCTGAACCAAGCCTATAAGAGGAATGTTTTTTGCAGATGAGATTTCCTTGTGATGCTGATATTGTGAGGCTTTTTAATAATACATCTGTTTCATTAAACATCATTGTAAACCTGATCAAGAGTTGAAGTCTCTCTCCACCATCCCCAAATTAGCCCATCTTAATAAGAAAACACATAGAGAAGGAAGAATCTTAATTTTGCTTGTGCTGTTGGTAAAAGATTAAGAAGTACTCTATATTTTCCTTTGATCCTCTGCAATCTCTTCCCAGCACCACACAAATCTCTTCTAGATTCCAGCAGTAGCCTGACAGTTTATTTGATTATTTTACAGCATGTGGGATAGTAGGGGTGATATTGTTTGCTTCCTTACACTACAGGGTAAAAATCCTTCCCAGAGCCAAGGCACTAGAATAAATACATCCTGTTCTAATACACCCAGTAACTATTCTAACGGAAGCATATAGATTTCTTTCACAGAATAACCCTCATACAAACAAGTTGCAATTGTTTACACATATATTTCAAGGAAGCTCTTAATACAAACTACTTGGAATAACTCAAGCACTGAAACAGTTTCCTCTCAATAACTAAATGGAAGGTGAATAAAGGTTTCTTACAGTCATCAGAGTGCTCTGTTTGACCATATTTAAAGATATTTAAATATTTCCCCCAACAGACTTTTTGCCTGCAATACTCTTTTTTAATTTTGTTGTTTGTTGAAGAAATAGCTGATATATGATACCCGTTCATGGTGGTTTTTCATATCTAGAAATTCACATAAAATTAAACCAAATTTTTCCTTAAAATACTTTAAATCATATACAAATAAAAAAACCCACAAAACCACTTCTACAAAAATACTACAACTATTTAAATAGAACAAGCAGCTTACTTGGAAGCTATTTGCAAGACAAAGCATGTTACTTCTAAATTGATTGACAGATTTCCAATTTCAGATCCTTTTGATGGAAAGTTAGTGTTTATTATATACTTCCCTCTCTCTCACCCTGAAATTCTGGAATACACTGACATGCATAGGTTTCAGCCAGGAATGAAAATTAAGAGCAAAGCTATATATTCAGAGACAGATTCTGAACACCAACTTTCTTTAAGAAGGCTCTGCTCATTCTGTTGTTGTTCATGTTGCTCATTCTGTCACAAAAACTAGTTGTGAAGTAAGATCTTGTCCATTGTGCAGAGGGATCACAATCTAAACTGGGTTAGTAAAATAACCAACCAAAGCAGAATATCTCAAGTAAATGTTTCTTAGCCACCATCTGCACCATAACTAGACTCATGCTGGTAAAACTAAACTCAATGGGGCACATTGAGTCTGGAACATTGGCACTTGTCTCAGCAGGTCAGTTCAGCAAAGGGAACATCAGCTAAGGAAGCATAACAAATAGTTCAGCAAGTCAATTGAGAAAAGCAGCAAAATAAATGAAGTGTGAAATTGGAAGCTAACTGGCACCACTTTTTGCTGCAAAGTAAAGGTTACCATCTCCAGCAATGAGAGCTCAGTTATATTCTAATACATCTATCTTATGAACTGAGATGCAAACTTGATCTGCTGCGCAGAAATACAGCAGTCAACTCATACATGTGTTTCTTATCATGATTCTCTTTATGCTATAAATGTTTGCATATATGCATGGTTGAGTCTACATTAATTCAAAAATAAAAGGGCACGTCAGACATAAAATGTGACTTCTTCCAAGTCTGAATAACTCTTGATGACTACCATTTCTTGTTAAATGCCCACTTCTGTACATGCAGTTCTATGCTTCTGGGTTCCTGTATAGACTACAAGTGCCAGGTAAGTACTGGGAAGAGCATTGTTGCAAGGCAATGAACACGAGGAAGAAATATCTTACTGTTTTTTGAACTATGCTTTTTGGATACAAACTGTAAGCAGGTGGACAAGCCAGCTGGAAAGCAGAAGGAAAAAAATAACTCAGAAAGAAGTTAAAATTGCCCAAAGCAAGAGACACATTTATTTAAAGATGAATCACAAGGGAGGTTTTGTAATATTTTAGAAAATAAAAATATTCATGCTAAATTAGGTCCTCCCTCAGTAAACAGCATATTCTTCTGAAACTAAATTGCTTTTTTGCTAAACATAGTTGATTCACACCATCAAAAGAGGGTCTTTTGATTTTTACAGAGAATATTCAATTTTCTTATCAAAATCTCATTCTCAACTATCCTTTTCTCACAATAGGTAGCAGAAAAATTATTAAACCAAGTGTGAATAATGGTCTACCAGTTCTTTCTACTTATGGAATTAAGGGGGCACTAAATCATCAGTTAAGTGATCTATTGAGTAACTACCTTGCCTGGGCATAAAGCATATCAAGGGGCATGTGCTTAAAATGCCAAATGTTAAAAAAGTTTCTTGTTGATTAATTACTGCTCTTTGGCAAAAAGAACGAAACTTTACAATATTTAAGTTGATTACTTCTTAATGATTTTGCAGAAATATTTGTGACTTTGGTGGTAGCTTTTCCTACCATTAAAGTGGGAAAATTATATGTCCTTCATTGTTGTGTACCAACCTACTGTTTGTGCCTTTGAAATCAAAGAAAGTAACTGCAGCTCTCTAATAATAAGCACGGCTGTACAGAGTACAGTGAGCCTGTTTGGAAACTCTGGATGGATATTATTTGAGAAGAGGAGAAATTCTGGAAACACAGTTCCTCCTTACAAGGCCCTAGCTTCTATAATTTTGAGAACTTATCAGCAAACCTTTAAAGTAATTTGAAGGCAGAAGAGAAATGAAGATGGTTCCACATTTTTGACATAATATTTAAAGAAAATGTGTGAATTGATTTTACAGATTTTCCTACCCTGGAACCAGTTGCAGAATTAGCTCAAGCAGAAGGTATTCTACCACTTACCTTCAAGTATGTTCTAGTTCACTGCTATATTCTATTATCTATTCTGTTCAATCACCAAAACTACTTCCCAACAAGAAACAACCATAATCTAAGAGCGGTGAATGAAAGTTTTTGTTTGCAGTATACATTTAGACAAATTCTTCCTATAAGATGGTGTTTGGCTTATTTAAATCAAAGACAACAAAGAAAATCCTAAATGAATACTGCAGCTAATGGGAATATAATCCATTTGTGTTTTGCAGGACCAAACCACAGGTCACTACTTTACATTTCACGGCTGACAGAGGATTTATTGTTCCAATTAAAAAGAGAAACATCTTTCTTCTTAGCAGTATGACTTTTGCTAACTGTTTCTGCCAATAGTTTTAGATCTGAAGGAGAAGAGGTAATAAATATGTGAAAGAATAAATCTTTTATATTTTAAATGAGGTGCCCTGTTTATCCATGGCTGCTGCAGCATAAAGTGCAAAAAAACCTCAAAATCCTTTGTTCAACAAAACCTATCTTCTTATGATAAGCAACAGATAAAAGATTTCACTCTAATTTCTATAAGAAGTTCAATATTCATATTAATATATTCATATTACTATCAACTCAATTTTGTACAGTGAAAAGAGGTGATCAAGGAATAAGTTCCTCTGATTGCTAAGTCCTTGCCATCCCCTTGCCCAGTCCCTGTAATTTTTGACTGGGTTTCTTTGTTTGTTTATTTGTTCAGGTTTTTTAAGTCTCAATTAAAATCCTTCAAATTCCTTTGTTGAGGGTAAGTCAGGTCTTAACCAGTTACACTGAATAAACTTCCACAAAAGACAGGCCTTTGCAGGCAATCATAGAAAAAGGGAAAAATAAATAATGTACTTGAGAAAGAAAAGCAGTTATGCAGTGGTAAATCTTAAGAAGCAGCAGATTAAGTGTATCATTAAATTAGAATCCATTTTGATTTATTCATGTTGCTTATTTTCAAAATGAACTCTTTGTGTTCAATGCTTTCAGGGATAAGGCAAGGGTTTTTAGAAACTATGTATCCACTCAGGACTTCTGAACCCAGGCCTAATTAAGATTAACTTCAGCAAGATACAGTTATTTAAGGACCTATAGAACAAGCTATCCTAGCTAGTAATAAAATACCAAGTTTTATGACCCAAATTAAATTAGAGAGAGAAAATTGGAAAATAAAATGACCACTGATGTCAGGGTAAGTATAAAGTATGATCACTGAGGAATTAAGAAGTTAACCCTTCAGCATTATCTGATGGTGTGGAAGTACAGAATAGGTCTGGTTTGCGTGATCAGGTTTTGAAAGTAGTCATTGTACCAACAGGCTTCCATTTAGCGTGGAATATGCTAATTGAAGTAATTAATAAACAATTTTATTCATAGACAAAATGTGATGTAAATGGAGCTAGTCTTAAGCCAAGCAAGTTAACTCTGTCACTGTGCAGTGGGTGAGCCTGTGCACTGCTTTCTGCAAGCTTAATGAGAAGGACCAACCTGATAGCCAAGGATTTAAATATCTTCTCTGCCCCACAGCTCTCAAGCTAAGTAAAAAGGAGGCTTATAATGACACAGTCCTGAACAACTGCAGCAGAGCCTTGGGAAATTCTCTATTTCACTGGCATAATATGTTGTTCATTTCCACAAACTCCACAAGCCTATACAAATACACACTTTGTTTCAGCAATGCAGAGCAGAGAACAGGGCCCCCATTCCCTAACTGGTTATTTTTACAAATGATGTTTTGAACGTGTTCACGTTACTGGCTGGTTATCAAGAACCACAATCTTCACACTCAACCAAGCTAAAAGGTGATTTTCTTTAACTATTTGCTGGATCCTTTACACAATTTAAATAGAGGATACTGTAAACTTCAATAAACAGATTTATACAGCAAAGTCTCACTACTGGTTGTTTCTTGTCACCGTTAATGACAGCATACTCCTTCAAATCAGTATTGTAGGACTTTTGTTGGCAGAGAATCAACTTATACACTTTTATGATCTGAGAGAAGTACCTTTTAATTGCTAGGCACTTAATTATAGATAATGAGTCCAAGTGATCAAGCAATGAATAAAGAAACACCATTGCTTGCCATGGTCTAAAAAAAAGGGAAGTTACTGACAAATCCTGCTGACACAGAGTGTTCAAGTCTATGGATAAAGAGTGTGGTACTTTAAGGAGCCCTATGGCTCCTAGAAGGCCAAAAGCCATGATGGGTTCTACAACACAACTACCATTTTTCAAGCCTCATAAATGTTGACACACCAAAGAGCAGAACAGACTACCTCATGGCTAAGCCTCCAACATGCCTCTTCCTCAGTCTTGGGCTACAGTATGAGGTTTATAACACCAGTCTGATCCTGCACAGGCTCCCTAGTGGGACCTTTCCTATTCCACCCACAGCAACATCTGTTCTTAACTAGGCATTAGAGAGTCTGAGGAAAAGGAGTATTTCCGGTTTTGGTTAGAGAAGTGTCATAAATTCTTGCTGGTGAATAACCTTATCCTTTTTATTTTTGGTGCTGGAGGGGCCATTTAACTCCTCGTTGCCACTATGTGCTCAGCGAGCATTTTAGCTGTGTCAGACATTTGTGTTCATCTGGTAAGAAATTAAGCCACAACAGTAAAGGGCTGCTAATCCTACTTTCATGCTTCTTCCTTTCTCCTCTGTCTCTTCAACACTTTTCCAAACGCGTTTTTTTCTGACTGATCAAATAGTGACATTTACAGCAGAAACTTTTGTCCAAGGAAAAACCAAAGCACAATACAATAACAGTAGCACATAAAATATCTGTAGAAACAAATGATATCTCTGTTATATAATGCCGCAGAAACAGCTATTATAACTAAATATCACTTATTACAAAACATGAAGTTCTGCAGTGATGTTTCCTCATATCATCTGGTGTCAATCTTGCTCATTATCCTAAAACAGTCAATTCCTCCTACAGTTCTGAGAACTCCCCGTACTACTGACTATAGCACATGACTAGGAAGAACAAATCTATCTTTCCTCTTCTTTCCCATTAAAGATATAGAGTCTGTTATATGTAGTTTATCCTCCCCACAATTTCTAATAAAATGTGTAATACACTTAAACGTGCCACATGCTTGAATTGGTGCCAGTGGATATCCAATCCTTGTTATAGAAGCAATTTCAGAGTAGGTAATACAGTATGTTTAACTGCTTTAACTGTAATTCAACAGCAAGTAACACCAACACTTCATAAGATGCAATGACAACATAGTAGCAACGGTATCATTTAACTATCATTTAAAAGTAAAATTTAAGCCAATGGGGTAATAAAACACTTGGGCAACAGTGGCTGGACTCTCTTTGATGTGTGTATTAGGCTATTTTTACATATGACCATGATAATTCCAACTATCGAGTCAATGATTTTTCTGAAAATAACATACAAAAGTCTGAACAAACACAGTTTCTAAGACTTACAGATTTACTTACAGATATAAGACTTACAAGTGTGTACTAAACCTGGAATATTTGGAACTGGAATAAAGATAGTTCTTCAGGAAAGAAAGCAGTCTAGAAACAAAGACAATTTCTTCCAGCTCACATTCATGGAATGAACTTTTTGGATAGCTTGTCCTTTATCATTATTACTTTATAGAATTCAGCTGAAAAGTTCTGGCTCGAAGAGTTTTAACCTGTGTTTCAGTTTGTGTGTCTGAAATGTAATTTTCTCATTAAAATGCAGCCCATGCTGCTAACTTCAGCGTTTACCTACACTGTCACTGGACTTTGAAATTAACTCCAGAACAAAATGTGAAGCTTGAATTACTTACAGAAAACCTTGACATTTAGAAAAGCAATAAATGATCAGCTAATTTGGACCAAATTTTTTTACATGTTTTTTTGTCCACAGATCATTACCACTTCAAGTACTTCTAGCATTTGATTTACCTAAATTATGTTAACAATTATGTACTAATGATAATTTATAACAAATTACAAGGACAAGAATGAAAGCTGGAATTTTAAAGCAAGACTTGATGCATAGACCAATATACTTCTATATTTCAGTATTTAAGTAACCAGCATATGTGCTGAAGATACTGTTGAAGTAAATCAAAAACTAGTAATAAGTTTAATTTCAGTCTCAGTTCTAAGTGGAATTTCATTGTCGGGGGAAGTCCATTTATTCCAGAAAACCAGCCAGTGACTAAAATGCAGATCAAAAGTTACAAGCACATACTGCAAAGTGCATTTACACAAGCCTTCTGCTTTCTAACGTAGAAACACGCAAGTAATTACTTATATTATTTTCACATGATTCATAAATATGTTATAGATTAAAATGTTACAGACTATGCCTTTGAGTTCTGAACATTTATTTTATTTCAGTGCTACTGTAAGCTTTGACAGGAATATAACACACCATCTAAATGATACTTCATTTACTATATGCTATTTCTATGTATACACTATTTCTTAAATTAAAAAAGAACAGAAAAAAAACTTTAGAAGTTATTTCTTTAAAAGTTATTTTGGAGTTAATTCTTTCCATTTTTGTTCAGACAAGTTAACGGGAAGATTCTGCTTTATTCAAATACCTCTCATAACTGTGTCAAAATGAGAGTAGAAATTATTTAAATTTTGACAATAAAAGCAATAATTTTAACCCCTGAGACTCATAGCTCCAGCTAAGATGCTCATTATCCAGGGTAAATGTTTTGTACCTCACTCAGCACTTGCATCGCGAAAGAGAAGAAAGGCAGTCTTAATCTCAGAAAGCTGTCTGTGAGCATGGCATACCAAGAGCACTGAAGACTTGAAATTAAACCAGTTTACCACATTTCTTTTCTTAAAACTCTGCAGTATTGAGCAAAATCCACTAGCATAGACTGAAAGAATAAACCTGGAGAAACAGATTTCCAGACTAAAAAACCAGGAAAAAAGAAATACAAATAGTAGCACCAGCTTCACACTGACTATGTTTTCTCTTGTATTATCAGCTGTACCACACTTAGGCTTTTGCTGCAAATCATTCTTTTCCACATTAGCAATTCAACAGTATCAGCAGAGAAAATGAAAGACTCAGAACAACGAACACACCTCCTATTCAAATGCAAAAAATGCTGCAGAAGCCCAAAAGTAATTTAAAGGAACTGAATGATGTCAATAGATGGAAAATATCAACACCAACTGCCATCATTAAAAATGCTGAGGTATTGGGAAAATAATTGGTACAAAGGCGTCTTCTCCTGATGTTTTATTCTTTTTCATGGATAATCTGAAGAGTGTGATGTCATACTTAAAAAAACTTTCACTGTCGCTACTTTCACCAAAACAATGCTGTCACTGATGAGGTCACTTAATGATTTACTGAAGGCAGATATGTATGTATGTGTGTGATACTGTATTGTCTGTCTTCACTATCCTGGTATGAGAACAATACCAAAATACAGAGGTGAAAAAACATTACAGAAGCATGTGAATGATTTCTGCTGAAAGGCCAGGCCCCTGTACTCACAAGCAGTTAGGTCTATCTAGAGCAACTCAGGTAATCTGCAATCTCACCTGTTCCTGAGTGACAGGACTGAAAAACTGGTTTCAGACCAAGAAAGCTAGTCAGATTCCACCCATCTACTGAAAAGATGGCAGGATTGAGCTCTAAAACCTGAGTGAAGTATACCTTTCACAGATTAAGCCCTGTTTTGGAGCTTTGAGTCAAGGAATCTACTATGCCCTCCCACCGTTAAATGGTTTTATGAATTCTTCTATTCTGATGTATACTCAAAAAACCTGACATGCTTAAATTCCAAGAAGAGTATTTCCTCTGCTTTGCAACTGAAATATTCACTACAGCTTTTCTTTTCTTTTCCATTCTCCAAGGAGAAACTTGCAGAGTTACTTTATCATTTAATAGATATAAAAATAGAAAAATATTTTCACTGTCTAATTTGTCCTTTTGTATAATTCTGACCATAAAATATTATTAATTCTTTTACTAAATTCAATTCCTGGCCATAAGATTTTTTAAATACATATCTAATCTTCATTTAAAGACTTAGGATCACTAATAGTGTCCAATGTACTTTCATAAATACATCTGGTGGCTGATTATCCTCACCACATGCATCTTATTTCTAAAAAGAATATACTACTCTTCATTCCCAAAAAGGTAGCCTTGTTATAAAGTCAGCTATCAGAAATTTCTCTCAAGCTTTTATAGGTGGACAAGGACAACAATTTTGATTGTTACTAGAATATTTCATTTCGATTATTTCATTTCTCATCTTTATTTGTTCATTTCTTGCCCATCTAATGACTAGCTAATAATTAAACTTACCAGAAATATTGTGAGTGACACTACTCTTGATATCAAAAGACTAATCATTTTTCAAATAGATGTACCAAAAACACAGCAGAGAGCCAGAAATATGTGCTAGCTACGAAATACTGTTGCAACTAGGTCATTTTTGTGCATATACATGTCGAAGTAAAAATCCCTCAACATTGAGTCAACTACTCAAATAGCAGTACAGCTTGAACTAGGGGTTTTGGACCAATTCAATTCAGGACAGTCCCAAATAATGTCCACTGAGCTGCTGCTTTGTGATAGAGTGAATTTCCTCCCCCTACTAATTGGAAAGACGCAGCTGACATCCCACACAATCAAACAGACTCACTAACCTATTGGCAGGCATTTTACCTGAACTTAAAAGATTAAACAGTCATTAAGCAAATGTGGAAAGGGAAGGGAGAAATTTACTAATGCCTTTTGGAACTTTCACTTGGGTGCAGATTCCCTAGAACCACAGAAAAGGAAAGCTATAATAATTAAAACTCCATAGCAATTACAGATTTCCCCATACAAATTTGAAGTTTTAAGACTGCTATATTGTAAGATACTGATGTTATGTTTTGTAAACATTCTCATTTTGATTTCAGCTATTGCAATTTGTTTTAACACAAATATAGGTAAAATGGTTACCACAAAAAAGAAATAGTGCCCTTAAACGAGCTTAGGAGAAGAAATGTAGAAGAGAAACTTTCACATTCTTCGTGCATCAAGATGAAAGCTTTGTACAGTTGCTCTGCAGTGTAATTTTATTAGTGTTGTTCTTTTTAAAAAAGAATCTCTCCCTAACCTAAATTTCTTTCTCTGCAAGGCTACTAAATCATGTCTACATACAAATGAACAACTACCTAAAATGTCATATATGAATTTGGGAAGGAAAACATCCTTTAATTGTGGATATGCTGTACACACAGAGATGATTTACCATGAAACAACTTTCAATCAGAAAATGCTAATCCATTAAAATTTAACCTTTTATTGAGAATATACCCATAGAATGCAACAATCAACTCTATGCAGAAACCCAGAAACTCAAGACAGATGCCAGAAGTGCCAACACCTTAGCAATTAGGGCCTTACTTGAAAAGAGAAAATAGTCTCAGGCAGGTGTTTTACTTACCAGTCTGCTTGTCATTTTGTCCTTTTTTGTTCTGTGACTTAGAAATGCGACAGCAGCAGCAACATGAGAGGTCTGGGCTTTCACCTGCCACAGCAGAACAAAATTCTGAAACTCTGTTTAAAAAATAAAAGTAAAAAAACCATTAAATAGGAAACTCATCTCAGGAAGCAGATAAACATCAGTAAAATGCTGTTCCTTACACAACACAGAAAATTCTGTCATTCTTCCAAAGCTTCTTAAGAGCTTGTACTTGATATCCAGAAAATTATAAATTATCCAAAGCTAGAAAAGCAAGTATATTCCTCCAGCTAGGTACTTCATTATTTCAAAGGAATAATTTGTCCACAGAATAAAAAAAAATCTTGCTCTCTGGTATATGTTCTATTTATTATATGAAGCCATAACAGGAGAGAGAGTACTGAATATTTAAAGCTTTATCTTTCTTTACCTTTATGTGATGATATGACTAAAACTGTGTGAGACATCTTCAGTACTTATTTTTTACGTATTTACATTTCTAGCATTAGGTGATGAATGGGTTTAGAAATCATCAGGAGCTGTAACAAAGCTAATGAAAATTAGGTGGCCTTTTGCCTTCCTCTCTGCCTGAATTTACTGTAAGAACTGAAGAATGGAACTGTAGAAATCCAGGTATGACTGTAGAGAAGTCGAAAATGGAAACGGTCTAAGCAAATGGAATTAACAGGACCAATGGTTCTTGAGCTGGCATGTGCTACAAGCAACTGCATCAAAAGGTACCTTATGCATGACAGAAAGATGAGGAGGGGGATAATAGCAAAAAGTGATCAGGATAACAAGCAAAGAAGTGATCAGGGTTCTTAGGGGAACTGAAACAGAAGCTGAATGCCAGTGCATGTCTCTAAAGAATTAATAATCACTTTGTAACCAAGAAGTGTCCTTTTACATCCTTTCTGCCTTGGACTAAGGTCTGGATAAGAAAAGGGAAAAAAAAAAAAAGAGAGACATTCTAAGAATGGGAAAGAACAAGAGTTGCCATAGAAAGTGCAGGATAGGAAAGCCCTGCCCCCTTGGACAGGTGTCTGGGATGGACAGACAACAACTGGTGTCAGGAATCGAGCCAAGGTGAACAGGGAATGGGGACACAAAAAATGGGGCAGATAACAGCTGCCCTATGCAACCTGAGGGCTCACAGCATCGATTTCCTGCACTTTAACTTAAGCTTGGCAGTTTCTGCCACCACATCTTACATTTGCACAATGACTTTTTTGTACCTGTTCTGTTAACACAATCCCCATAACCCTTATGTGCTCTGAGTTTCTCCTGCTGGAAAAGACAATGTTTGCAACCTTTCTAAAGCTAATCCTGTTACTGCTTCTGCTCAGTTTGGAGCTGGTTGTGCTTCAGACCTCTCTTTTCTGATAGATACATAGGTCAAGACAACCAAAACTGCTGTCTTCTCACCAGTATCTGCCCCTGGAACGGGACAGCTGTATGTAATTCTTTCACCTGACAGAATGGATTGTGCTCAACATACTTCACTGTTTCCTTGGGACAAAAAAAAAAATAATTCCTCGCTCTTAATAACCTTGACAACTTTTATAAGCTTGTTTTATTTTTATTTTCAAATAAATTCTGTTTGCCATCCTTTAATCTCTGAGGTTGTATATACATCCTGGTCCAACATGAAAGGTGAATGAAAATCCTCTAGTGACCTCTAAATCACACTCATTCAATATGCTTTTGCTGTGCTTTGTTACTCCTATCTACACTGAATGCACTTATCTTTCCGATCTCTTCTTTTAGGGAAATCTTTCCTTGTTTAATCTTATTGATTGTCCTCTTGTGTCCTATCTGATTGACAGTAAATGAACTGGGCATTGCATTTAAGGCAATGCATGCCTTTAATTTACTTTTTTTGCACTGTATTTTCATTAAGTTCACCCCTTTCTTTCATCATTACAATCCAAAATAATTTTGAGTCTTTTCATATTATTTTCTTGATAATACCTTCTTAGAACAACTTGTCATCAGTGTTTTGACTCAAGTAGTGTCCTTCTCCCTTATTTGCACACAAAGTCCATGGCTTCACAAAGCAACCCTGGAGAAATACTGCTGATAGGTTTGACTGATTTAAACATTAATCTAAATACAAATATATTTATCACCTGTTATTTCTCAGGGGTTTTAGGGAATGCTTTAGACTTCTCAGCAAATCTGTTTCAGCAAAACAACAAAGAAAACCAGAAATTCCAACAGATTTTGGAACCTCAATTACTTACTAAGTATCTTCAAAGCACGTAACACATTCAAAAGAAAAAAAAAATCAATCATAATACAACACTGCAATCCATAAATGAAGAGGCAACCTATTGAAATTTAGCTTTCTTAGGTGAAAGCAATGGACATTATAAAAAATCAGTAACGATTCCAGTATCAGGAAAATACATGAAGATAATTTGTTGTTCATTCAAAAATGTTCATTAATGTAACTTGATTCTTGAAGGTAATTACAGGATAATCCTATCTTTCTCCTTCCACCTAGTAATTAATCTGGGCTTTTTTTGCAACTTGTTTCATCTGACTGTCTCTCCCTGGAGACCCCTGAGAGCTTTTGTGTGGATGCAGTGGTCAGTCAGTGCAGAGCTCACTGTGGGTCAGAGCCTGAGGACAGATTAGTGACCAGGAATTTTACTGAAAACAGAACACTGAAATTTTAATGTAAAAACCGGACATGCCTGTTAATAACATGAAAAGCCTTTGAGGAGTTAAATGACAGGAAAACCTTGCACTAACAAAAGCTCTCTGCCAATTTACTCCAGCAGAATGGTTGTGTCATTTTAGTTATCTCTACCTTTTCTCTACTTGGTGCAGCTGGAGGAGGATTAAAACATTCAAACATGGGAGAAAGGAAACCAATTCAAGCACTTGGCATAAAGAATACCTATCTCCACCTCCATGCCCTTGAAAAAGGCTGCCAAAAACTATCCTCTCCTATTCTTTTAAGTTCCTTTGCTGCCTTCTTTCTTTCTGAGGAGTTCACTCTCACAGAAGGTAGGCACACTCCAGTTGTTCTCTTCATTACAGAAAAGCTGCTTTTCTATGTAAGCCTGACAGACTTCAAAAGCAAGGATTCCCCCATCAACCATAAAATATTGAGACAGACAAAGAAAGTGTATGAATTTAGAAAATTTTCCACACATCTTGGAACTACATCACAGGGAAACAAAAGAACCCCACTGCAGTCTGGCACTGCTTTGTTTGTAGCACTATGAAATATTTCAACTGATCATAAAAGAAGTGCTACTGTGAAACGGCTACCCAAAGACTCTTCTCATTCTGGAAGCTGTTGTGTTTATGCTGAAACCTGCTCCACAGGAAAACATTATTTCAAACCAGTTGTTTGCCTGGCACAAATGAAAATAGCCAGAAAAACACACCACCAAATTTCATTGAGGTATTTATATATGCTAATACAAAAGCCATATATGATCTCTTTGCTTATTTTTTGGATAAAGAAATGTGCTGCAGGTTGCATGAAGAAATAGACTATGAGGAATTTTGATTTTCTTGAATGGCTGGAGATGGAGACTGCTGCATCTATTACCTGTTTAAACTGGCTCATATTTGTAATAATTGGCAATGGCAAATAATGACCTGCAGTGCTTTTTCCACAAAGTTGTTTCCAACTTAATTAAAATGAATTTTTATCCTTCTACCAAAGATCAGAATTAAAATATGCTTGTGATCCAACAACTGCTTTTTTGTTTGTGTGCTGGATGGTTCCTTGGCTGGAATGTCATAAAGTGAGAAAATAACCAGCTTACAAAATAGCATATGACATACAAACAACCCATGTCCAATTGCGAGCACCCAGAATACTGGTCACTCTTCCTTTATCCGCATCTCTCCTCATACAAAAACTGCTTTTTCACATCATAGCTTGACTGGATTCATTTAGGAAATAAAGTGTCTTTGTTTCTCTTGAGTTACATCACTTACTACCTTGAGTTCTAGTCTCTGTGTAGGTGGCTTACTCATTTAAAATACACGGCTGGATATGCTGGATTTTTCTGGGTGAAAAAAAGGATCACATTACTAGTGTCTGAAAGCCTTGTGACTTTTCCTGGGTAAAAAGCAATTCCCATATGGTGAACATAATTTCACTTTAAGCTTTTTTTGTAGTAAATTTAAAAAAAAAATATCAGAGAAAGCTTACTTTCCTTTGATGGAGCTTATTGTAATATTAACATTTTAAATTTAATATAATCTTAAAGAAGAGAAATTAATTTGTCTTTTAATTTTCTTGTTTGAGATGCACCACTCTTGATTAAAACTAGAAATATTTTTACAGACTATATAATAAAATCTTCTCAAGACACATGTTAAACAGGCAAGGAATAGCAGAATATGTGGAAAGATTACAAAAGATTAAATAAATAATTCTTCCTTGAATCGTGTGGTACCACAGCTATAATTTGTTATGTTTTTGAGATGAGGTAGTACAAGATTTATTTTATTGTTCAGGTGGAAATTGGAGCAGAAGCATGCTCCTGGATTGTGAAAATAATGCTAGCAGGAAAAAAAAAAGGCTAGGAAGAGTATTGGGAAGTATAAGCTGCACAATATGAACCAAATCAACTCAAATCTACCTCACTGTATTTGCTAGAGACTCAGAGCAGTTAAGCTGTATCAGCTGCAGCTCATGTCTTCTGTAAAGGTTATGACAAGCTGCCTTTCCAACTCCTCCAATCCTAGACTGGAACCGAAACTGAAAACTCCAAGAGCCCTTTGAAAAGCTAAAAGATGAGATGCATCAATTTGCAGTGATCACTTAGCAATAACACAAGATTACATTACAAAGGTATTAATATTCCCATTGTTTTCCTGTCCCTTTATCCAATCCCTGCTGTGTTCTGCTGCAGTGAAGTTTGACCTCACTATGTAGAAGGTAGAATTATTAAACAACAGCTTTGCATCATACCTTCTCTAATGAGACATAAAAAGAAATTACAATGAAGTTCTTAGCTGAAATTGATGAGATACAAAAGTTCAGATGAAGACAGTAGGACTTTCCAATTTTGAGTGTATCAGGAACCTTTTCTTTCTATTTTGCCCACACACATTCCTAGTGTTGTACTGCTTAATGGCCCTGGTCCACTTTAGTGGGTTTTTTTAGAGTTTTTGGGATTGAGTGTGTCTGTGGTTTTTTTAAACACGGTAATAAATACATGCGTGCAATTATCTTATAAGGATTAATATTGTGACCTTATTTTCAAAGCAGTGACCACTTTTCAAAGATAAGAAGTGCCATATGCAGGTTGGTAATTGTTCTTCTGAATCTGGTTTCGGTTTTGGGTTTTTTTCCCCTCATGTCAAGGCTGACCTGTGCTACTAATAGCATCTGTCCAGAAAGTGTGTGAGGGGTGAAGTAATTTGCTTGGTTCTTTGTGTGTGATTAAATAGACAATGAATTCACAGAACAGATTAAGAGATGACAAGATGTCTCAGCCTATATTCACTGTGCAGATCTGTAGAAAAATGGTCAATAATGATTTTGCATTCAGAAATACAAGCTAGAAAGCACAAAGTACAGTCAAAGGCACCTCTGCTGCACTTAGCAATAAATCAGAATGCACAGCTCTTCACTTTATAAACTAAATTGCACATGGAACTATTATTAGCCAGTTATACACAGAAACTGTACAGACACAGCAAGAAGCTTCTGTTTTTTTAAACAAAAGATAAAATTACAGCCCATGCAATAAGTATTCTCTCAATATAAACAGCACTACTTGCCATTACTTCTTTGTATTGTGACAAAATAAAGCACAAAACCCCACGCTCTTTGGCCTTATGTCTGCAATGGGATGTATCCTTCCACCCCACCCTGTGGGTTAAATCCAACACTAGAGTCAATTCAGTGTGACAGTGTCTCTGAAGAGCCAGCCTGTATAGAATATACTGTGTTGCTGAATTTCTGTAGCAATATTTAAACCGCACTGGCACACTGGTACATTTTCTATTCAAAGAACTCACGCATGTGTTACTTTTGAAATATTTTCTCTGGGAGAACTAGGCAACCTGAGCTCTCGTACCTTGCTCATTTAAAAGGCCTTTAATTGTACCACTCTCACCCAATGTCAACATGTGAATCATTCCATATAAATAAGACCGGATCAAAATTGTACAAGGTACTTAGAAGCCTCAGTCATGTTTGGGTAAGTTCGAAGGTGAACACCCATTCTGTATTTTAGTCAGTAAAAACACACTTCTTAAAGTATAGAATATCCATCTATGAATAAAAAGGAAATTTTCACAGAATCACAGAATGTTAGGAGTTGGAAGGGACCTCGAAAGATCATCTAGTCCAACCCCCCTGCCAGAGCAGGGTCACCTAGAGTACATCACACAGGAATGCATCCAGGCGGGTTTTGAATGTCTCCAGTGAAGGAGACTCCACAACCTCTCTGGGCAGCCTGTTCCAGTGCTCCGTCACTCTCACCTCTCTTGACCTACTAACCACACCTCTTCTAATACACTCCAGGGTGCCATTGGCCTTCTTGGCCACAAGGACACATGGCTGGCTCATGGCCATCCTTCTGTCCACCAGGACCCCCAGGTCCCTTTCCCCTTCTCTGCTCTCCAGCAGGTCAGACCCCAACCTATACTGATCCATGGGGTTGTTCTTTCCCAGGTGCAAGACTCCACACTTGCCCTTGTTGTATTTCATTAAGTTCCTCCCCGCCCAACTCTCCAGCCTGCCCAGGTCTCGCTGAATGGCAGCACAACCCTTTGGTGTGGCAGCCACTCCTCCCAGTTTAGTGCCATCAGCAAACTTGTTGAGGGTACACTCTGTTCCCTCATGCAGGTATTTTGCACTGTGAAAAAACTATTTGTTGCTCAGCCCTTTAGTTATGCAAAAAGGGGCAAAATATTGCAAAACTTACACTAGTTTTGAAAATTACATCTCATTAAGGTTTCTGTCATGCTCTCTGATCAGTTTCATACTAAATATTTGTTCACTAAAACAGTGTATTATAACAATACAGTGTATTATAACAATTTTTTGAACCAAGATTCAAAAGTCAAAATATCTGTAGCAGCAGCTATGCAATTGGCACAAATAGTCTCATTTTCCATAATTGTGGAATCCATTTTCTAATCCCAGTCACAGACCTAAATGTCTTTCCTTTAAATAACTATAGGTGGTGCTGATGCACAAGCATTTCTTAAAAAATTTATGACCACAAAGTAACTGTAGCAGAGCTACCCATGAAGACAGAAAGCCTTCCTGATTGTGCAGATTTACTTCAGGGAAATGTAGTGGATTCAGAAGCCAAGATTGCTCATAAACAAGTCTGTTTCTAAGACTGAATTTACAAAATATAAGGATATTTCTTAATTGTTGGAAGTTCCCAATAACACCATAAACTGTGAAAATGTGGCTGTCATGAATATCGCATAACTACAAAGAAAAAGAAACAAACGTATTTCCCTTTCAGGTCACACATTTCATCCTGATAATCATAAATTTGGCCATTCAGTATAAATTATGGCAATGCAGCTACTAATAACTCTCTGGGTATCAGCCCAGTTTGCTGAAATTAAGCAGAACTAACTATCTTCTCCACAAATACATAATGGAAAAGAATTAAATCTTTGCCAGCCATAATTAACATGTGGTAACATGATAATCAACACCAGATGATTCCACACTTTCTGGTTTCAAAAAACACATCATAATTCCACATTAGTGATTATTTATAGAAAAACTCTGAAGTGTTTGCAATTATGAACATACTTTATGGTAAAAGTCATAGCTTGAGCCATTTCCTGTAACACTAACACTTTACACTCAATTTCCAAGCTATATCCAGCCTTTTAAAATTATGAATCTTAAGAAAACAAGTTATAGAAAGAAAATAAATAATAGTTGTCGGGTTTTTTTAAAGATAAATAAGGCACAGTAAAAAATTATGCCAGTAAAAAATTGTATAAATAATTAAATGCTTGTAATATTTGTGAAAAGTTTTATGCATATCATGTAAGACAACTGAACAACATAAAACATGAAGGGGAAGGGATGCCTTAGTCCCTGAATCCAGCTCCATCTATTTGAAGAGTAGCTACAGAACAAAAGCCAAAGCATGCAGATGATCAAACGGCCTCTCCCTTCTCTTGCAACATAAACTGCAAGTTACAGCTGCGCTTTTCCTCAGTGCATCATAAAACCCCAGGAATGAAACACAGAAAGCTACATTTACACGTTGATTAACAAGAAAAGATCAAGAAAGAAGCCGTATGACTGATACATTAAGTTCCTAAAAGAACAGGAAGATTATTTGGTAAAAATAGTATGGAAAGTGACATTTATTTATTCTAGCTTTCCTTTAACTGCAAAGTTAATCTATTTTCAGAAAAGAATAGGTCATGTGAGAAGTAGAATTCACACAAAAAAGGAAGACACTTTACACCGGAGTTCTGCACAAAGATGTACACCACCCTTTTACTCAGCATGTTCTTTTGATTAAAATGTAATCCATGGTTTCTTTTTTTTTTTTTCACCCATCTTCCAGATATTAACCTCTTCCTTGTAGCTGATTTGGAAGTTTAAATAAAACGTAAAATGATTAAGAGGCTGTAAGGCAGCATACAAAGACAGGTTTAAAATGGAATACAAATTCCATAGAGATGTGATGCAGCTTCAGAGCTAATGCAGGCTTTTGCTCTGGACAGGAAAGAACATTATCTTCAGGCCTTCAGAAAATATAAACAAATATCATTAAATTTGGCAAGGCCACCACACTGGAAAAAAAAGTTAAAACCTGAACAGGATGAACATCTCTGTTATTTCCTTTGGCAAATCTTCAGCTATGCTTGCCCAACTCTCCTCAGAGATCTTTTTGGATTAGAGGGCATCTTTGGCATTCACTTTTGCTTCCTAGTGCCTTCCTGAACCTGGTGTCATATATTTTAGTAGCAAAAACAGGATTACAATTTAGTAGTAGTAGAGAGAAAACGCATTAAGAAAAACAGTGAAGGGTAAGTAGTAAAGTCCAATAACTACTGTCAGATCTTTGACAAACTTCTATAAACCTATAGGCTAGCCTAAAACTAATTTATATTGCTTAAAGAAGCTGAAAAAAAGTGGACTTTGTTGGAATAAATCAGTCTAAGTGCACTGCTCTCCCAGCAGCAGATAAAGCAGACAGCACAAATCAGGCGCTTTGTGGTTAATGTATACAATTATACTTAATTACACTTCTATTAAATAGTTTGATTACACATGGAGTGTTTAAGGTAGCATGAATGAGTCATTAGAGAGAGAAGCATTATTTGGCAACATTTAGATTAATTGAAGCTGTTAGGAAAGGACTTCAAAACTTAGGTTGTACAGGAATAGTGTTAATGAATGCTGTTGCATGGATCAATCATTCCATAGGCAGGCAGCAATGCATCAAAATGCAGACATTTGTAATGATCTAGATGTATTAATTGAGATTGTGGCTCAATATTTTCATTAAAATCAGAAAAAAAAACAAACAAAAAAATCCAAAGCAAAGTAAATTTCAAGCCCTAATGACTCAAAAAGATACAGCTGAACTTGACTGGTTCATTTTATATCAGGTATCTTTCAAGGTTTCCTCAACTTGGAGGTTTAGTAAATTAATCAGCAGATCACCCAGTGGGTGCTCTGGTCATACCCTACCTACACAGGATCAGACTCTATAATTTTTGGAGAGCTACAGAATGTAACAAGTTTGAAACTGAATGGTGAACTCCCGCAACTGTTGGGCAATAGTTACTGTGGTGTCACTTTACCTCTACTTGAATGAACCTGCATTTGGGTCATCGTGTTTTTCATAATGGCACTACCTCTCCCCTGCAACTTTAGATATATTTGAACAGCATCTTTTTTCAAACAGTGTAGATACAAAGGTAAATTTGCTAATCCATATAATCCAATTGTATAAAAACCTGAGCCACTTTGGCATAAATCAGTCTGGATCCTTTGATATGAGCAAAAATAGATGTTAATTTACATAGGAGGGCCATGAAGATGATCAGAGGGCTGGAGCACACACACACACACCCCTCAGGAGGACAGGCTGAGAGAGTTTGGGTTGTTTAGCCTAGAGAAGGGAAGGCTCTGGGGACACCTTATAGCAGTCTTCCGGTACTTAAAGGGAGCCCACATGAAAGCTGGGGAGGGACTCTTTTATCAGGGAGAGTAGCGATAGGAGGAGGAAAAATGGTTTCAAACTGAAAGAAGGTAGGTTTTGATTAGATATCAGGATGTTGTGAACTAAAGAATGATTCATGTCAATTAAATTGGCAGTTAGACCAAGCCTGTAACTGTGGAAAAGACTGTTAAGACTTGAGGCTGGCAAGAGGAGAATTATGAGCTAACAGAATGTAAACAGAGCTAGACATAGATGTTCTGCAGTTACAGAAACTGACACGGCACACTGAAATTTATGTAAGGGAATTAGGAGTTAAGGAATGGGTTAAAGAATGATCTATGAAGAGCTGCTCGTTAATCAATCCATACTGCTCACTTGAAATTTATTATGCTTGTCAAGGCGAGGATACAGCACTACTGATAAAGGGGAGAAACCACAACATTATGGGCCCCCAAACCAGTGGGAACCAGCTTTGTGACTGAACTGTAGCTAAGAAACTAGTGAGCATGCTCAGCCCAAAAGAGGTGAAAAGTGCAAGAACGAGGAAGACTCTTACTTCATCCCTGGAGACCCCTGCCCACGACCACCTGGAAGCACTGAGCAGGCATAATAACATGAAAAATAACTTTTAACTCATTATAATACGAAGCAGGGATAGGTCATGAATATGTACAGGCGTGTTAGGTCATGCACTGAATATGTCACATGTAACCACATAGATACTGAGTAAAGTGTTGATGAAGGTGTGCGTATTGGGGGAGCAGTGACTCCCTGCACACCCAGCGCTGTTTGCTTGCTTTCTATTGCCTAATAAACCTGATTAATTGCTATATGCCTCAAAGTAGTTTATAACAAGGAGGAAATTCTTTCCTGTGAGGGTGGTGAGACACTGGCCCGGGCTGCCCAGAGAAGCTGTGGCTGCCCCTTCCTGGCAGGGTTCAAGGCCACATTGGATGGGGCTTGGAGCAACCTGGTCCGGTGGGAGGCATCCCTGCCCATGGCAGGGGGCTGGAATTAGATGATCTTTAAGGTCCCTTTCAATCCAAACAACTCTGATAGGTTGGAAACCTGGTTCAATAACGTGTTTTATCAATTTAGCACATAAGCCAACTCTGAACTGACAGCTACGTGTTCCAAATACACCCTAAAATGTTAAATGCAAAAATCAGTCCTGCATAAGTATAATATCTGAAAAAAAGCCAATTTGTTTATGTGAATTCTATAAATAGCAAGACAACCACTACACATTAAAATGTTTGTGGTAATCTGATGTAGCTATATACCTGAGGGCTCACAAACACACCTTGAGAGACCTAGAGGAGGTGAAGCTAACATTTTAATGGTCTCACTTAATTGGCTGTTTATAAATTATCCTTTTCCTGACTCAACTCCCCTTCCAAATATCTCATCTTACATGAATGACTACTTCTCTTTTGGCTCATTCTGCATATCCTACTTGTCTTTGACTGTGTGCTACTTTTTTTACTTCCATACATATTTAAGGTGAGAAAAGAAAACTTCTGGCACATATATAGCCATTCATTGAGAAGTTGAGGGGAAACAAGAAAGTAACTACAACCAGATTTGAGCCATTAGCACTGAAGCTGAAACTTTACATAATCTCCTACTGTTTTTCCAATTATAAAATCACTAGTGTTCTCATTTGTCAAATTCTCACTGCAGACAGTTCAGATAGGACATTTAATTCACTGTTTTCCTTTTCAACATCCCCTGAAGCTGCTTGGTACTGGAGAGAACCGAGGTTAGTTATTAATCCTTCTGTATGCTATCCATAGAGCAGAATCAAGTCTTGCCTAGCTTGTATTGTCAAATATCAAGATCACAGACCTGTTGACACCGGGTTTCAAAACTTCCTAGAACCAAATGTTTATTAGTCTGGGAATTGTTGGTAGAGGGAAAACAGTTTTTATTCTTGGATCTTCATGCAGAAGATAGAAACCTCAGTGAAGGTTGCCCCTCTCCTTTAGGAGCTGCTTTAAAGCTGAAGCTCCTTGGCCCTTGACTGAGCTACACTGCAGCATTGTTGCAGCCATGCCTGTGCCCAGCCCTTGATCCGGACCCACACACCCATGTCTCTCTTGACCTCACACTATCCTTACCATGCAACTTGCCTGGCTATCCACCGGACTGTATCTGACCCCGATTATTCTCTCCAAAACTGATCCCAACCCTGTCTTGCGGACTTGACTTCCCAGCTTGACCTTGCATCTGCCTCATCACCACAGACTTGTCTGATGATGTGGACACTTAGCTGACCCTGGTTGCCATCACCAGGGCTGCCCTGATTGCCTTACTCTGAGAGGGTTCGACTGTACTGGTGATGTCACCATCCTTGCCTGCCTTTCTGTCCCTGGCTCCCAGTTTCTCTTCCCTGCCTTTTCTGCTTCCTGGAAACTAGATGCATATTTTTTTCAGTGGATGTTACAGCTAAAATGCTTATTACAGTCTAAAAGTCCTCTACCTCCAAAAGGTGGATGTCCTATTCTCTCCTGGTCTCCTACCTTTCTTCCTCCTTTGGTTTCCAGCCATCATAGCCACCCTTCTTTTGCATCCTTCTGTCCTTCTCACTCAGCTCGCTAGTCCTCAGTAAACAAATAAACAAGTTTGTTCAGAGAGAGGGGAAGTGATCACACACCCAGGTGGATGTGAGGGAAGGAAGAAGAAGGGACTCTCCCCTTCTTGATGACAATGAGCCAGTGCTGCACTGGCTCCACCACAGCAACTTCACTTTTCAGTTGCCTTGTTTCACAGTGTATCTTAGCCTTACCTTTAGGTAACACCTGTCAACTTTGAAAGTCCTCATCTGCCACTACAAAATCTTTAAAAAGACATCAAAAAACAAAGAAAACACTCATGTTTAAAATCTAATTACAGTTGAAAATGAGCAGAAACATGCCTTTCTCACCATCCTTTTCCCTCCAGCACAGTAACTGTCAGTGGTTTTTTTCCCCTTATTGTTTTCAGAAATACCCCGAAACTCCCATCTACCTTTTCTGCATATCCTCATTCAAAAGAGTTCCTACATGACTATGATGAGCAATAAAAAACATGTCACACTCCACTCTTCAATCCTCCTGCTACTCTACCTACACATATGCTATATATAGACATGAGCTGCTGAATCAAGAAGTCTGTATCAGCTCCCAAAGCATGACAGAACCACTGCATATTTAACAAACTATATGAAGTGAGAGATGTAAATGATGTACCATTTTTTTTCAATGCAAAGTACAAATTTCAGGCCTAAAGGTACTATTTATTTTCTTTAGATAATCTTACTCTGTGTGTGCTCACTCGCTTTTCCTCACAGTATTTGTGAGCTCCTGGAAGAAACACTGACTTCAAGACACAGGAGAGTAAAGGGCAGCCACCACCATAGCCAATTAGCCAGTGGCATAACGTAAGTGTTTTCACTCTGGTCAACTGTTTACTGAAAATGATACTACCAACCTGGGTTTACACCTAGTATAAGCCTCCTGTTCAGTTTAAGGGCAATTTTCCTGTGTTTTTTGCACGTCTAATAGAGTACAAAGAAATGCAGGAAAGACTGGTAATGACCTCTGCAGTACTAAGGGAGTTGCCAACACTTTTCTTTCTCCAACTGAGGGTTTGATTCCCATACTCTTAACATGTTCACTGCTGCTTCTTAAGAACCGGTAGGTATCTTGAGAGCTATATAATGAATCCCTAAACAGCCTTAAAAACAGCAAAGTTGTATATGTTAACCTCCAACATTTTGAGCTGGAGCTTAACAGTTGTTCTGTTTCCATTAGATACAAGACGTATCACAGTGACAAACTGTTAAAAAACCCCACTAAACCCAAGCAGCACACACATATTACAAAGCTGAAAACCTAAATAGCTTCATGCTAATGAAGTGTGACTTGATACTTTTGTAGAAAAATTACTGCAGAAATAAAGGTAAAAGAATGCTTCTATGTGACCCAGACTGGTATTAAAATGTAAGGGCTATTTACTAAAAAAATACTAATAATGACACACTTGGTCTCATTTACCTCATCCTGTTGGCCTCTGCCCATTGATCCAGCCTGTCCAGATCTCTCTGCAGAGCCTTTCTACTCTCACGCAATCAACACTTCCACCTAATTTAGTGTCATCTGCAAATTTACTGAGGGTGCACTCGATCCCCTCATCTAGGTCATCAATAAAGATATTAAACAGAACTGGCCCCAACACTGAGCCCCGGGGAACACCACTAGTGACCAGTCACCAACTGGATTTAGTTCCATTAACCACAACCCTCTGGGCCCATCCTTCCAGCCATTTTTTCACCCAGCAAAGAGTATACCCATCCGAGCCCTGGGCAGCCAGTTTTCTTAGGAGAATGCTATGGGTGACAGTGTCAAACACTTTACTGAAGTCTAGATAGACCACATCCGCAGCCATTCCCTTCTAAGTCAGTCACTTTGTCATAGAACAAGATCAGGTTGGTCAAACAGGACCTTCCTTTCATAAACCCACGTTGGCCGGGTCTGACCCACTGATTGTCCTGCATGTGTCGTGTGACAGCACTCACGATGATTTGTTCCATGATCTTGCTCAATACCAAGGTCAGGCTGACAGNTTGCTCAATACCAAGGTCAGGCTGACAGACCTGTAGTTCCCCAGATCATCCTTCTGACCCTTCTGGTAGATGGGTGTTAGGTTTGCTAATTTCCTGTCAGTTGAAACGTCTCCAGCTAACCAGGTGAATGGTTGAAAGTGACTTGGCAAGTTATTTCACCAGTTCCTTCACTACTCTGGGGTGAATTCCATCTG